>CM053789.1:479556741-480104241 GCA_028749045.1 Cupressus sempervirens | reverse complement strand
CATGTCTCATCCTTCCTAGTTATCTCTATACCTCATTTCTCCATCCCCTTATAACCATCTCTTCCCCCTAATTAACCATGTATCTCAACATTACGCATGTCTCTCTCCCCTCCCTATTCTCTCTTTCCCCATCAAAATTTATATCTATTTTCATCCCTAATTTTATCCTTCTCAAGCTCTTTCTCATTTTTTTCCCTCTCCCCTTCTTATTTTTCCCTCCCAGTTTCTCCCTTTCTATAATATCTTCCTCTTAATTACCACCTCTATTTACCTCATGTCTATCACCCCATCACTCTCTCTCTCTCTCTCTCACACACACACACACACACACACACACACACACACACACACATCAACATATTTGCCTTTCCTAATGCCCCGTCAAGGCTCAAACTAACTGATGAACACTTAGATTTGGTGCTTGTGAGTGTTGATGTCAATGACAATGACTAGATGGACAACAAATATGGAAAGTAATAATAAAAAAATTAAATTAAATAATAAAAGTACTAGTATTACATAATCATATGTGAAAGACCTTGCATTATCAAATAAATATTTTATATCTATTTCTATTAGGATACTACAAATGACCTATAATGGTTTAAAATTTATTAAAAATAACATCAACTTAATAAACATAATCTTTAAAAAAATTAAAATATTCCTTGAAATTACTATTAATAATTACTTTTGAAAAAACTCACCTAATGAAATATTATACCTATATTTTATGGATATGAATACTGAGTTTTAAAGATCCATTTTGGCATGTCAGTACACTAGAAAATGTATACTAATTGAGTTAAAACTCTCTATGTTGCATATAATGAAAGAAGTCAATTACCTCACAAGGAAACTCGTGACTTATGTGGATTATACAATGATCATATTACGATGATGATTATTTCTATAGATATATCACAAAATTGAGATTCTAATAAATATTGGATATTGGGTTTTGGCAATTTTAACAATGACACTTGCCACAAGGACAGAGCTTGTATACTTAATAATATACTAGTAGTCGCACCTTTGTGTGCAATAGGTATGCTGAAGATTTATTGAGGATCAAGTATGAAAAAATACATAAAGTGGAGAGGGGTAGATAGAGGAAAATGACATTACTATGTGTGCATAACTCTATGTCTCTCTCTCTACACTAGTACATTTTGACTCATTTTTCGACAAAAATTGGTCAAATTTTTTACTCATGTTGGTCAAATTTTCAACCAAATGCTTTGTGGCTATTTTTTCATCAAAATTTAACCAAGTCTTGTAGGTGTTGGAATTGCGACGATGCAGTTGGTCAAAAATGGTGTCCCCTATTAATAAGACAATTGGTCAAAATTTTGACCAAGTTTGGTTGAAATGTCAACCAAAGTATTGACCAGGATTAAAATATAAAAGGGCCTAAGATTAAAGTATACCACATCACATCTATAACATATGAATTTTTACTTAGTACCTTTTTTATTGATTTTAATTATTCTATTGTTTTGGTTCGAGTAGAAATTTTTAAAGAGTTTCAATGTTTGCCATCTCATCATCAACATCTTCTGCCTCCTCCCCTATATCATCATTGTCACGGTTTTTCCAATGCACTACTATTATTTCAAGCTTAGGTGGAAAAAATGAAAATCAATTATTAGCTCATGTCGCTTTCCAGAAAATAAGTAGGCATTCAATATTTTCTATTTTATTTAAAACAAAACTTATAAAAGTTGAACTAGACTTACACTAAGTGACATATCATTATCAGACAAGTCATATTCTAAAGCAATATCTTGAAGTCCTCTTCCTATCACTTGCATATCCTACCTTGTCAAAACCCATAGCTCCCTACAACAACTCATCATTCCCTAAATATCTCGTACCAAAATGTATTGTGCATTCAATTGCAATAACTCATTGTATCTACCTTGACTATTTCAAAGACTATGTCTAACATGACTAATAGATGTGTAATGTATGTCAAAATATGAAACAATATGGCATGTTTTCTGGAACAAAATATATTGTGGTTGTTTAGAGGACAAAATCATTAAAGTGAGTGTTGTTCCTTGTAAAAACCACTCATTTGGAAGTTATCCATTTAGGAACTCAATATGAACCTCCAACCTTTACCTCAAAGATTTGACTACTTCTAAAGGTAAACCAAACAATGGATGTATGGTGACATGATGAAGTTTGGTGCTAAGACAGACATGTTGGCTCCAATTTCCTATATAATAAAATAAAATGATTACACCCATTATTTAGCATAGTAATATAGGATATCACTTCTTAGAAAACTCTTGCCATTATAAACTAATCAAGAAGTAGAGAAAGGTCAAATCAACTAATGAATTGAAAATTAATGATTCAAAAAAGCTACAAAAATTAGATGTTGTAACATGCAATAGGATACAATTAATATTGATAAACATCTTACTTGGGAACTTGAGTTATTTGGTGTAACACAAACAATGACTCCACGGTCTCAGGTTATAGAAGGTTATGGTGGTTTGCATATCTAATTGTTATGTCATCCAGAAACTTAGAACTTTTATTCCCTCCTTGTAATCCATCTTCATAAAATTCCTATTTCAAAAGTTTCAAACTCATAATTATACCCTCAAAAAAATCTACAAAAAAATGAGTAGTACGAAAAATAATAAAATGTATTTGATGCAGGTTATTAATTCCTTCAAAGTAGCTCACCCATGTATGAAAATTTGCACTTTCTGGTGTTAGGCTAGCTAGTAGTTGTTATAGAATACATCTCATAACAAGTCTTCATGATATCCTCTACAAGCTTCAAGTCTTCTATTTCCTTGATAGTCATTAAACTTTCTTCCATTAGCCTTTGTTTTGTCAAGCCTCTAGTTGCCCAAAGTCCAAGGGCACCAGGTAGGAAACATACCTTCAAATATAATTACAAGAAAAATTGTTGGGTTCTAATAGAAATAATTGATCAATGTAACATGAAACATGAGAAAGAAAATCATTTACATGATTCTTAAGTTCTTAACAATGATGATAAAGCATGATGTCAGTTCAATTGGGAATCAAGCAAATAGACTACAATCAACTCTTCCATTGGTTAAATCAGTCTATATATAAATCATTTAAACATCAAATGGGACAAGAAAATAAAGTCATAGAGAATAATTCTAAAACAATATCTTACATATAAAAATAAAAATAAATAATTTTAAAATAGTATTTTATATATCAAAAGACCATAAGTGATACTGAAATGTTCTCATTGATAACCATTTAAGTAGATATATAAAACAGTTAAGGGAGTGTTGATAGTTTTTATTAGATTATAGAGACATGCCAGTACAAAAGAAGAGAGAAACTATTTGAGCCACATTTTAGATACTATTTTTCAAGTAGAATTTCCTTGTTCTTGCATATAAGTGGATGATAGATTTAAAAATGTCGACAAACTTTGAGTTGAGAATTTGCAAGATTATAGGTACAAGTTGCAATGGAAAGTTAAAGCATGAGAAGCATTCCCTTTTGATAGGATCATTGTTGCAGAAATCTATCAAGATGTTTAAAGAGAAAATATATTAGACATGCTTCAGGAGAGATTAAGATAAATAAGCACACAAGACTAGAAAATGACTTCTGCCAAGGCATGTGTTAAAGTGCCTAATACTTATATTAACATGCATAATAGTTTCACTATATGTCTAAAGTAATAATCTCTATAGTAATTAAAGACATACAATGGTCTTTTGTATAATAGTGATGTTTCACGTATATGAAAACCATCCATATACAATAAATATTTGAAATTTTTTTAAGCTTCTAAAATCTATTTTCTTAAGAAATTTTATAAATACACACAACTGAATACTGAGAAAACATAACAAATGCATAAGTCACAAACATCAATTGATAACAAGAAGTCATAGTCACATAATTAATAATAATAAGATTAGGTATCACAAAAATTGCATAGAATTCATCTAGAGAATATTCAAAAATGCGTATATGATATTTATTAAGAGTGTGTAGGACATCTTTAGGGATTCAATTTTTGCAAATGCTTGAGCTCAACATCTTTTCTTGCAATGATTTCCTTCAATTTAGAAATTTGTTCCTTGAGATCTCTAACATCCTTGCTTTCCTTGTTGCTACATGCAACACCCAGTTTCAAGTTGGACACTCTCTTTGCGAATTTCAAAGTGCTCATTGTGATCGAGTAAAAGTCAATGTTTAGATTGAGATGTACAAACATGAGTATATTTTCTTGGCCACCCAGGGAATCCTGAAGAATTTGGGTCAGTATGTTGTTATGATATGGGAACATGTGTACTCTTAATAGCTAAAGAAAATATAACATCCCCAAGAGTAGATAGAGATTTTTGTTTTGGCAAAAAATAGCTATTTATCACTCAAGTCAAAGAATCCTATTGTTGAATTGCACTCCCAGGGCTTATTCATCACATGGAAATGTCCATTGATTGATCTAGGCCTTGGTCCTATTTGAATTAATGGAGATATTCTCATTTTTGAGATTATTGCTATAGCTATAATGATGAGGCATTAGATGTCAGGGTATCTTTTAGTGATTGTAGTTTGGGCAGCTTGAAGTAGGGTATGATACCACTATAGAATATAGTGATCAGATTCATCACTATGCGGAGAAGACCAATTATCGATATGGTGATGAGCAATGGAATTGAATTATCACTATAACTTATAGCGATATATGTTATTAACGAGTGGAGGATATGGAATTTTAGTATAGTGATGAACAATAAGTCTTCATATATCATTGTATGTTATAGCAATCATGATCTATCGCTAAGTGGTGAGAACACAAAAAGGATATAGTGATTAGTGATAAAACTTAGAGATCACTGTAACTTATAGCAGTGGATGGTTGTATTATTAAAAGGAAATCACTATGAGTTGTGGCGATAAGTTGAATGTGATCACTGATTGCATTTTGTGTTATAGAGATATAACAATCAATGATGAGTTGTAGGATATCAAAATATGTTATAGCGACATTTCAAGTGCCAATATTGAAGGCTAAAGTTTTGATATCACCATACCTAATAGTGATCATGATCTATCACTGTGGGATATCAATATATGTTATAGCAACATTTCAAGTGCCAATATTGAAGGCTAAAGTTTTGATATTTCCATACCTAATAGTGAGAGGGTGTATTATAGATTGCAGATGAAGGGGTTCTAGTATAGCAATAAGTGATGATGATATTGCCATTGCTATAGCAATAGACATGAAGTTAAAAGTAATTCTCTATTTGTGAGCACAAAAAGGATATAGAGATTAGTGATGAAACTTGGAGATCCCTGTAACTTATAGTGATGGATGGTTGTATTATTAAAAGGGCATCGGTGTGAGTTGTGATGATAAGTTGAATGTGATCACTGATTGCATTTTGTGTTATGGAGATATAGAGATCATTGATGAGCTGCAAGATATCACTATATGTTATAATGACATTTCAAGTGCCAATATCAAAGACTAAAGTTTTTATATCACCATATTGAATAGTGATCATGATCTATCCCTGTGGGATATTGCTATATGATATAGTGACATTTCAAGTGCCAATATCAAAGGCTAAAGTTTTGATATTGCCATACCTAATAGCAAGGAGGTGTATTGAAGATTACTGAAGAAGGGTTTCTAGTATAGTGATAAGAGATGGTGATATCGTCATTGCTACAGCGATAGACATGAAGTTAAAAATAGTTTTCTATTTGTGAGAACATGCTACAATGGTCATAATTTCATAAATTTATATTGCTAAAAGTTGTAGCGATCAAATGTTTTAATATGTTTCATTAGGCATGGAAATAAGTGCATGAAATGACTTCTGACAGCTAGTTCATTTGCTACAACGATAAAAAAAATGGCTTTATGTTTCAATTGGTGTGGAAAGTAAATGCACAAATGTAGTCTGTTTGGTAATAAATTAAAGACAATCATTACTAGATTGAGCTCATGAATTCTTAAAGGAAAATTGTGAGATTATTGTTTGCATTTAGTTTTTACAAAGAGTTGTACTTAGAGAAAGTTTTAGAAGGTGTCCTGGAGAGTTTTGGTTCTACAAAGAAGAGGAAAGCTAAGAAAGTCAAAAGGGGTAAAGATGATAACAAGCAGAAAGCAGATGATGAAGTTCCACCCAGGAAATTGAACAAAGACCTCATTGAGTAGATGGTTTTTGTAGGTCCTAAGTCAAGAAGAAGTAAATTCATATCCCCAGACAAAATTGAAGACAAGTATAGTGATATTGAAGATGTATGGTCTAGGACAAGGGGTTGTGAGCTCTTTTTATATCATTATGTGAGGAGAAATCATAAGGAACCTATCTGTCATCCTTGGGAGATGAATTTAAGAAAATTGGCAGTGGAAAATGTGTTTGTGAATGTGGAGTTATAATGTTGAAGATAGATGCATATACAATAAGGATGGGGAAAAATTCATGGAGATATCTATTGAATCTCTAAATCAAGCTTTTAGACTCACTGACGGTCTAACTAAAAGGTTGTCATTCATATAATTGAAAAATGAGTATGAGAGGTTAGATATTTTATATATGCAATGGAAATTGATGTTGCAAAAAATAGAAAAGGAGCATCTAACTGTAGCAGATGGATCTCCATTCAGCATCAAATTGTTTAAGATATACTTAGACATGACATACCAATCATGTGGACAAGTAGGACGGATGGAAGCACCTGATTTGATGGAAATTGGGCCCATGGTGTTAGCATTAGACATTCAAATGTTGGAGCCCAGATCATATGATTATGTAGAGTATGTTGTTGATAACATTTATACTTCTTTTATTAATTTTGAAGATGCTAAGTACCCTTCTTTTAAACATTATTCCTTTCTTATGCATATGGTTTTATATTCTAGGCAAATGAGAGGATTGTGGGGTGAGGGTTTAAAATTGAATTTGAGAGAGTCTAATGGGGAAATGAAGCCCGTTCAAATGTGGACACTAGTATGGTATTATAGGTTTAGTGCTTCTTGTTAACTTATATTTGAAGATCATTTTGTTCAACATTTGTACACTTTGTTTGGACACCAGTCTTTTCCCTCAATTAGCCTTAACATTAAAATATTTTTAAGACCTAGAGACAATGGGTTGGGAGAGAAAATCAAACACAATTGGGGAAACTAGTATGTATATGATTACTTCACTTGTATTAGAGTATTTGGGTTTGAAGGAAGGCCGTACAAATTACTAGCATCAATGCTTGATAGAATTGCATATCTAGAAATTGTAAGGCAGATGTCTGAATCTAGCAAACAACATTTTAGAGGTAAACAAAGAAAGAAGAATTTCCTTCCAGCAACTTTATCTTTTGGAGACTTTTTTATTTGTACAACTATGTCATATGCAAAGATTAGAGAGAAATTGCAAAATGAATATCACATTTACACCATGGATTCTTGGAGTCATTATGATCTAGAAGGATACGTTCATGCCTATAGGAAATCATAGAAATTGGGTGATTATATTCACCAAGGCATTGAATATGAGGAAGTTTTTAAGAATTTGGAGTGGGAAGAAGAAGTACAAAAGACTCAAGAACAAAATACAGAATAGAAAGAATAAAGGGAAAAAGATAGAGAACAATTTAAAGAAGACATTTAGAAGATTCTAGATTCCCCTGTTCCAATTTCAAGAACTATAGACAAGCTAGTACTTTAGCCCTTGGAGCATGATGTGCAGATCCTTGATAGGATAAATGTCAAGAAGGATAAAAGACTTTTGGAGTCAAGAAATTTTTAAAATGATGATGCTTTTATTAAATCCAAGGAGCTTATGGTTGTTTTGTATAAACACAAAGGCAAATTATTGAGACAACATATCCCAAATATCTCTCTTGAGAATGAACATTTTGGTGGAGAAGTATATTTGGAGGCCATCTCTAAGGTTTTTTCTCAATGACTTTGACATTCCAAATGGCTCAATTATTTGGAATGAGATCTGAAAGGAAAGAACCCTAGCTAATTCTAAGACCAAATGGAAAGTGGGAAATGGGGAGAACATCCTCTTTTGGCATGATAATTTGTTGATTCAAGGTCCTCTCATTAATAACCCTACATATGATAATTGGTCCAATACATGTATAAGGCTATTTAGAATGAAAGTAAGAGACTATAGAATGAACTAGGGATGGAGAGAACTATCTTTGATCTTGATTGATCTTAAGTCGATAATGGTGATATTGAATTCTTTGATTTTGAATAGTAATAAGGATGAATTGATATGAGAAGGTAATCCTAGTGGTTCCTACTCAGTGGCTTTGGGGTAAAACTCCCTTTGGAGCCTAAAGGATAAACCTCTTTCGGTTAAGGCCTATGGCCTAGCCTTAACCCTAAAATTAACATTTTCTTCTAGCTGATGCTTCAAGATAAAATTATTACTTTGGATAATCTAGAAAAAAGAGGTCAATATATCCCTAACAGATGTATTTTTGCAAGCATCACTTGGAGATAGTTAACCACTTATTCATTCATTTCCCTTATTCCATGGAGGTCTAGGAATATCTTACCAAGAACTATGGGATTAGTTGGTGCAAGCTAGGAAATGTTTTGGACTTCTTTTGTTAGTGCGATAACATGTAAAGGAAAAAATTTGCATAGCATAAGCATTTGGACTTTACTCCACTTCTGCTAGGGAGTTTGGAAGGAGAGAAACAATCAAATTTTTAGAGAGAAGGAATCTCTTGCTAATGTGCTTGTGGATAAAATCAATAGCATTATGAGAGAAAATTTTCTTATTAGGAAGGAGGGAGACCTAGATGAAGGAGGTATCAGTAAGAAAATGGAGAAGGATAGGAGATTGGGTGAAGTGGAAACTCCCCCTCAAAGGTTGGCATAGAACCAATTTTGATGGAGCAGCTAAAGGTAACCCTTGTCCTTTAGGATGGGGGCTCATCATTAGAAATAGTCATGTGGTGGGTGTTGCTACTCTTTTCTACACCTTGGGTTTCCATACTAATCACTATGCTAAAGCCAATGCTACTCTCCACACTACTAAACTGGCTCTGAAGTAGGAGTGAAAAACCTATGGCTAGAGGGGGACTCAAATAATATCATCATATGTATAAAAGGTGATCTCCAACCTGCCTAGACTATTGCAAACATAGTGGAAGATATTCATTCAAACCTTGGAAATTTTGAGAGTGTCCATTTTAGCCATGAGTTTAGGGAGTCTAATTCAGTGGTTGATTGGTTTGCCAATGAAGCAGTGAAGATAGAAACGATGATGATAGGGAACACCAAAGAGAATATTCTATCGGTCACAAAAAGCCTAATTGATCAAGAGAGGATCCAAGGAGGTATGGGTGAAATCCCTAGATAATTATGGAAAATAAAGCATATATGTGGCAAAGCCAATGCATTTATGGAAAATACGGGAGGAACTAGTGGATGACATATATTGTGTCTAATCACCACATTTTATGGGTTATTTTTTTTCTTTACCAATTCACTAGAATTGAAAGAAAAGGAGGTTTTGGACAGAGCAAATAGAGGACAAAGAAAGGGGAAAAGAGCTCTATGTTCATGCAAAAGGCTATCACTCAGGTCACTTAGATGGTGGGAGAATGGAGTAGAAGAGAACCAGTTGGAGAGGTAGAGAAATGGAAATAGAGAACCAAGGTCTAGGAGAAACTTGAAAAGGGAGGCATCAAAAACCACATTGCCAAGCTTCATGGGTATGATTCTATGATTACCAATCTCATGGTTAACTCCTAGAAGGATGGTAGGGTTAAGATTGATGGGGTGTCACATCAAGTTAATGTGGAACTCATCGCCCATGTCACTAAAATCCTTGATGAGGATTTAAAGTTCTACAGAGAAAAAAAGGTTTCTATGAATGTGGTAAAAAAATTTGCCAAGATCGTGGACGAGAAGAAGGAGCTAGTGAAAAGTGACACTTACTATAAGATGGACTTGATAAAAAAGCTCTAGAGGTATGTGTTGAGGGCTGTTATTGAGTTCATTTCTTTGGACACAAGGTTTGATAGGGTTAGAACCCATCACTTTATTTTTCTCAATCATTTTTGTTATGGAGCTAAGATTACTTTTCCTTTTTACCTATATTCTTCCATGAACAAGAATATTTTAGGGTATAAGAAAAAACCTAGTGCTAACCCTACCCTACATGAGGGGTTACTTCTTTTTCTCTATGATTATTTTAAAGCTCATTCTAGGAGTAAATCTCTATCTCATGTTGTGGTTGCTTCAGAGAAGATGGGGAGTACAAATTTCTCCTCAGACACAGAGGATATCTAGAGCTCAAGCTTGAAAGAGGAGGAAAAATACCATTCATCAGGGAAGAAGACTAGGGGAAGAGAAAAGGATACTCCTACTCAAAGTAAAGTCCTTGGCAAGAAAAGCCCTAGGGGTCATGTGCCCAAAACTACTGGTCAGGGTGAAGAAGACTACAATAAGGAAGGAGAAGGCATGGGCATAGATGAGGAGAATAAGGGGGTGGATGTTGAGATCGAAGAGGGGCCAATTGGTAACCCTAATAAGAAGCAAAGGAGGAATAAAGAGGAGGACATGCCTCTAAAGGGGAAAATTGATATGGGTCTAGAGATCTTTGCACTCCCTTCCATTCCCTTTCCCCCACAAGAGCAAGTAAAGGAGAATCTAGAGGAGGTAAGTGGTGAGGTTGTTATAAAAGATAGGTGTCTGGATTGGAAAAACTTCAATGCCAAAACCTCATAAATGGGGATTATGAGAGAAGTTATGAATCCCCAAATCCTTGAAGAAAAAGAGGGAAAGATCCATTTGGAGGATATAATTGAATTGGCACTGGTGGCCATCATTGACAATGCGAGGGAAGTGGGTATGAATTTTCTCAACAATGCAAAAAACAACATGATTGATATCTTTTGATCTATAAAATGGCTTTTCCATGAGCTAGAGGAGGTAAAAGATAGAATGGGATAGTTCAAAAGCCAAGGGAAGAAGTTTGAGAAGGGGAACTATTGTCACAAAAATTTTCACCCTTGTCCAAAGTTTTTACCTAAGGACAACCTTGTGAAACATGGAAACAACCTCCAAGCTATGGGACTTGAATTGTGAGGTTGAGTCTCTAGAGAAGGCTAGCTTCCTTTGCTATTAGGATGCACCTAATTACTTTTGAGAGGAAAAGGGAGAAAGAGATGCAAGAAACATAATCTACCTACTCTATTATAAGGAGGTGATGCACCAAAATAGAGTGTTCAAACCAATCTCTGCCCATATATGCACTTTTGAACCATGATGAGACCCAAAGATATACACATCCAAACTTGTTTTAATCCAACAATCAAGTGTAGATCAAAAAACCAAAATAAATGATAAAAGGAAAATGAGATTCACTTACATATCATTCATAGGCCAAAAAGAGATACAGTCATGCAAAATTGCAGATATCCACAATACACCAATGAGAGGCAAATAGTTCTTGCACTACACATCAATGGTTGAAGGAGATAAGGAAAAATGTCATACAATTCAGAGGCAAAGGGGATTTACAGTAGCAAGCCAGAGCAATGCCACAGAAATAGAGAGGGTCTGACCATTACAAAATTTACAAAATCTATCTTTACAACTTAGGCATAACTGAGATATTTTTTGCCCTAAACCAAACTCAACCACTACACATAGTAGTTACTACAAATTCGGAAGAAAATATGATCATGGAACAACTCCAGATGTAACAATAATAGGAAGAAACCAAAAATCAATGTATCCAGTCATAATAGATCAAATCCAAAGGATTTGATTGTTTAATTTAATTTAGAGGCATGGAGATGCATTAAAGCCATGGAATAAGCTCCAAAATTTTAGTTCACCTTGAAGAAATGATCCTTGAAACTTGTCATGGTTGCAATAAATAAATTCACAGTGTTGTCAAAGAAAATGTGGGATGGGATAACATGCAAATTAACCCGTCGTGAAAGTACATAATTGATCATGTGGAAAATATATGATCTACCCTGAAAATGTATGAACCATTGATGTAGATCTCTTTTTTGAATATGGATGGCCTAGATGCTACAAGAAAATCCTCAATGCTTGATTAAAACATAGCCCTCGATCAAAATTTTCTTTATATCAAATGGACAGTTGAGATGAAGCAAGGAATCTCTAAAGAATGCATCTAAATCTGATGTCCATCAAATTTTAATAAAAGACACAAGGAAGGGTGCAAAAACACGAGAACCATTAGATCAAAAGGTGCCTAGCAAGACAAAGGTCCACTACGCTGCAACCCATAAACCACATGACAAGTGCTCGCTATGTCACATGAAATAACTACCTTGCAACTTTGCATAGTGACATAGCGACAACCATAGATGATCCTTAATTTGATGGTGAGTAAAATGCATTAAAGGAACTTGTCCACCACTTGGCACTAATTCATTTTTTGGCACATTCCCCAATATGCAGTCGAAGAGGCAGCATACAATTTCATGATTTTGGAAAGAGCAAAAAAATTACTCTTTGAAATGATGAAAATTATTAGTGTAGAATGTTAACCCTGACAAAAAATGCATGTTAACTTGCAAGTCAACACATGAAGAAAAATGTGTCAACTCAGTCAATAAAGGGACTGAACTAGCTCGGCACATGAAGGAATTGAACTAGCTCAACATATGAAGGACCAAAGTTAACATGAGATGTTAACCTGACCAAAAAGCATGTTAACCTATAGAAAAGAATCTAGCCCATTGAAGATCTCTCTGATCAGTTATCAACGACGGGTTGAATGGGGGCAAAAATGGCCAACATTCTTGGCAACTAAGAGGGGATGCTTGCCTACTAAGCATAGACTAGTGGCCTTAAGCAATCCATTGGGTATAGAGTCACTACCAAGAATTGATGTGTTATCCCACCTGTAACTAGCAAAAAATTTGCAACCAACAAAGTACAAAAACTTGCACAAAGCTCTAGAAAGCTTAGAACAACTCCAGAAAAAGGAATAAATGTGCTTGTGCACTTCTTGGAAAGTAGGAACAAATAGAAAGAAGACTAAACTACTTATTTACATGGAAACTTTAACCTTCATCAGAAGCATAGTTTGAGATAGATCCCATTGACTGGGATAGGCAAGATTTCACCATTAGGATTGCTTAACTAGAAAGAATTAGCTTGCTTGCAACTGATAAGCACATTGGGAACACTCCATAAGGCATCAAATTTTGAGTGCCTCCCTAGTTTTGCCAAGTCAGCATCCCATTTCAGCACAAGATCACCCTCTCTAAAAAATTTGAACTTAGCCTTCCTAATAAAGGACTTATTTACCTGTTGTTGATGTGCTCCCAAGGTCTACATGGCCTGAATTCTTTTCTCTTTTAACTCCATTAATCCTACTATTCTTATAGACATAGCATCATCTTCAATTAGTTCCAATTGATGGGCTAGTTCAAGAGCAGGAAATTCCAATGAAATAGGAAGCCTAACTTCTCTGCCATATACCAACATAAAAGGGGAATTGCCTATGGCTCTCTTAGGCATTATTCTGTTAGCCCACAGTGTTGTTTTTAACTTCTGATACCAACACCTCTAGTTGTCTTCTATAATCCTTTTCATAATCTTGATTAGAATTTTTTTGGATGACTTAGCTAATCCATTTTCCTAAGGATACTAGTTGGAGGATATGCTCAAGTAGATATTATGATCAACTACCCATGCACAAATCTAAGCTCCAACAAAAGATTTTTCATTATCTAAAATGATGGTTGAAGGGGTGCCAAATCTGGTTACAATTCCATCGAGGAATTCAACAATTGAAGATTCTATGGCATCCTTCAATACAATTGCATCTATCTATTTGGTGAAAGTATCTATAGTAGCTAGAATTCATTTATGACCAAAGCTAGAAGGAGGATTGATGGGCCAAATGGGTTGATCAACCTGAATAGGGTGAAGAGGAAAAGATGCAAGTTTTTATTTACCAGAAAAGAAAGTACATTTTTCACACCTTCTCACATGTATGACAATCATGGTCAAACAAGGGTGGCCAATAGTAACCAACTCTCATTATCTTCATGGTAGTTTTTCTTTCTAAAAATTGGCCACCATCTAGACCATCATGGAGCTCTTTGATTATTCTTTCATCTTGGTCTATATCAATGCATCTCAATAGGGCTCCATTGAAATCCCTCTTGAAAAGGATACCATCAACTATGGCATAAGGAATTGACTACAACGTATAATATCTTCTTTTAATTCTATCCAATCCTTGAGGATATCCATTGCCTAACAAGAAAGTCATCATATCATCCATCCATTCCTTGGATTATCATTCCCTGCTTCTTGCTATTTTTTTAGTATCATAGCCACTTCCTCATTTGATTCTTGAGATGAGATCATCTATTTACACAATCATTTCCCTCTTACCAACTTGGTCATTTGGATGTCAACACCATACTCCATCACCTTAGTGACCCATCTAGCTATCTTCTCATTAATGTCTTTGCTCAAAAGAAATTCCTTCACACTTGCATGAGGTACAAGAAAATGGATCTTGTTGCATGATAGAAGGTGTATGAATTTCTTCAAAGCTCTTATAACTACAAGGGCTTGCTTCTCCATATAGGTGTATTTGTCTTCATGCTCTTTAAGCCCTTCACCAAAGAAGGCTATGGGTTGTTCTTCATCCTTATCATTTGCTTGAGTCAAGATAGCAGAAATGCTTGATTCACCACCTAATGTATAAAGAATGAAATCCTTTTCAAAATTTGGATTAATGAGAGTGGGGGCTAAGGCTATGGCTGCCTTGATCTTTTCAAAACTTTTTTTTCCTTCCTTGGTCCATGCAAAGACCATATTCTTCTTGAGAATAGTTTTAAGGAGTTTCACCATGGTAGCAAGATTAGGGATAAATCTTCTCAAAAAATTTATCCTACCAAGAAAACTTTGTAGCCCTTTCTTATGTTTAAGAAGAGAGAGAGAAAGTATTGCCTTTGTTCTCTCTGGATCATTGGTTAAACCAACTTTAGATACAATGTGACCTAATAATTTTCCTTTATTAGTGGCAAACACACACTTGCTTGGATTTAAGGACACACTAAACTCTCTACATTTTATAAACACTTGTTTGAGATGGCCAAAATGATCTATCATTCTCCTTGAGTATATTGTAATATCATCAAGATAGACCAATACAAATTTTTAATTCATACTCTTGAAGGCCATCTCCATTGCCTTCTGAAAAGTGGCACCTGCATTAGTTAATCCAAAGGGCATTTTACTGTAAGCATAGGTTCCCCACTTTGTGTTGAAGGTAGTCTTGTATCTATCAGCCTCTTTGACCAGCACTTGGTTATAACCAGAGAATCCATCAAGAAATGAGAACCTCTCAGAACTACTAACTTTAGATAATATTTGTTCCATGGAAGGGAGGGGATGATGATCCTTAAGGGAAGCTTGGTTAAGGTCCCTAAAGTCCACATAAAATCTATGTTTTCCATTCTTCTTCTTAATAGGAACTAGGTTTGCTACCCATGATGAGTGCTTGATAGGGAAAATTATATTGGCCTCAATCAATTTGGATAGCTCTTTTCTCATTAAGGGTTCAATTCTAGGATTCACTAACTGGTTTGACATTATCAATTAAATCTATGGTATACTAAAACAAACTTGGGTCCAAACCTTTCAAATCATCATATGTCTAAGAAAATACATCATTAAATTCTTGACATAGATGAATAAAACTTTCTTGCTCAATTTGAGAGCATACCTTTCCCATGTTTAAGGATTTTCCATCAACAATCGTGACTAGTGTGTGATCATCCTTGCTTCCAGAAAGGTTCATGCCTCTATTTCTTTCTTGGTCATCAAGATTGGAGATACTCTCTAAGGTAATAAGACCCTTAGGAAACTTGTTGGAACTAAGATTAATGATTTGATCACCATACTAATCTTGTAGTCTTGATTGGTTTCTATCTAAAAACTCTACTTCATTCTACAAGAAGCTTACAATTTGTTCATTAGATTCAAACACTTGCCAATTGGTGTTGTTGTTCAGGATAGCAGGCCTACTTGCCACCTTAATCTACTACTTTTTTTCAACTTCAAGGTTTTTTGGCACATCATAAGATGCTCCCATTGCTGCAAGTCTATCAAAATATCTATTTTATTTTCTAGGGATGCTTTGAATATTAAATGCATTGAAACTTTTAAGAAAATCCCATACTCTATGTTTATGAGACTTGAGCAAACCATTCTTGGTGATATTCTGATTTCTTACTTGATTAACCACCAACTCACCATTTCCATATACACTTAACGCTTGAATTCCTCTTTTCTAAGTAAATAGGAGACCCTAAATCAAGGATTCATACTTGGCCACATTATTAGTGCAATTGAATTGGAGTCAAAAGAGTAGTACCTTTCTTGTGAAATCAACATCACACTAGCCTCTAACCCATTTTTATTTATTGATCCATCAAAGTACATGCTCCATATTCCACCCATATCTTCTTTGGTCTTTATAAGGTTAGGGACAAGATCATCCTTCTTTGATATACAATATGTACCAAGGCCTATCTCAAGGGTTTCTGATATAGGATAAAACTAGTATGTATTAGCCCATTCATCTAAGAGAAAATTAGGTATCTCTGCTAGAAAAGTAGCAAGCTCATTTACTATGTCTCTTTCCTCTTATTCATAGATGGTACAATTCATATTTATGGAGCTAGGAGTATAGAACTTAGTGTAATGTAGGCATAAAGGCTCTACTTTGACTAAAGCCTTGGTTCCATATCTTGTTCTAAAAAACATGTATGACCAATCAAAAGATATATAATCACCTATTTGGGTAGTGAAATCTCTTGAAAGATAGATAGCAAAGTCTGGTTTGACTTCAGCAATTGATATATCTTGGACTTCAGTAAAACCAAGGAATGCATATAGATCCATTTCCACATTTCTAAGGATTCCTAAAATTTTGATAGTTCTACCATCTAGCTGTAATACATCCCTAACAATGGGCTCATATTTCATTTCTAAAGCACCAGCAATAGACCTGGGCATCACTGAACTACTAGCCCCTAAATCAATCATGCAATTGTGGACTAGCTTATCCCCTATAATTAGAGAAACATAAAATGGAGGAGGTCTAACCTTTTTACTTTTTTCTACCTCCCTTGATGGTTGTATTAAACTTGTGGCACTTTCTTCTCTTGATGGTTGATCCTTTGGTTCAATGCTCTCCAATTCTTGTTGCAGTAACCTCTTCTACATTGGTATAGTAATAACAACATTCCACATAGAAATGTTTACATTTGTCTTCGCCATCTAATCTACAACATTGAATGATGCATTATGTGCTTTGTAGGAACTTTGGGAGCTGCATTTGTAGGAGATTGAGATGGAACAACTTGAGGATCACTCACATCCTTTTTGTTATTATTTTTCCTTTGTTACTAAGGGTCATTTTGTTGATCATTTACTATATGTACATAAGGTATTGTATTTGAAGTTGAGGCTAGATTAAGAGGGGAAGATATAGCATCTTCAATGGCTATTCTCTTGCTCCTAGTATTGTAAGCAATGTAATCTTGGTTTACATTACAATGTTCCTCCACTTGATAATTCATAAAAGAATAATCCCTTGGTTGCTGCAAATGGGTAGCATTAGTAGACTGAGAATCATTATATTGCTATCCAACATATGGATCTTATGTGGTCAATGCTATGAATGATTTTTCCTTATGGCACATGCAACAACTACATGAATATCTACAAGAGGGACACAAGTCCTACTCTTCAGCAAAATTATTTTGGGAAACCAATGCCTCACTAGATTTGGGTTTATATTTGTTGTAGTGGTATTCCTAATAGGCCTATTATAAGTAGGGTCTTGAGAAGAAGGTTGGGGAGGCCTAAAATTTTAAGCTTGCTGCCTTTCCATAGTCACCATCTTGTTACTAATTTTCTAGACCATTGAGAGATTGTCTTCTAGCTTCCTTCCTAGATTAGAACTTTGGTCTTGTAGCTTATTTTCTAGATTAGAACTTTGATCTTGCAACTTCTTGTCTATTTTTTGCATCATTATTTACATCATGGCCTTGATCTTATCTACCTCATTGGAAGATGTAGAAGCTATTGGAGCTATAGCAAGAGGTTGACATGTAGATGTAGTAGGGATAGGGGCTATTGGAGGTCTATGATTAGTAATGTCTAGGAAGAAGGGCATAGGAGGCCTTGGAGCCAATTTTCCTTCTTATATCAATATATTTTCTATCCTAATGACAATTTCATAGGCATTAGGTAATGTGTCTCCTCCCATAGATTGCAAGGTTGTAGCAATATCACTATTAAAGGCTTTGGGGTAATACAAAAAAGCACTACCAAGAGAAGGCTTGACTACAATGGGTATTCTATCCCATGTCTTTTGGAATCTATAATTGAAATCAGTCATATATTCATAAGGGGCTCTCTTGCTAGTTGTTAACTACTCCAAGAGTGATAGGTGATTACTTTTATTTTCAAAGTGCTCACATAATCTGACTCCCAACCCCTCTCGATCAGTAAGAGTTATGAGCCAAACCTCTATACCATTGTAAGGTCTTTACTTTTAAGGATGAAGCTAGAAGCATAACAACAACATCATCTTTTGTCATACCATGTATATTGTAGACATTTTAAACTTCTTGAATGTCTTCTAAAGGAGAGATAGAAGTTTCACTAGTAAATTTTGGTATACTTTTGAGGGCTGATACTAGTATATCATGTCTTTGAGCCAATAGGAGAGGACTTCCACCATTAAAGGTGGAAAAAGCATGAGCTCTGGGCTATGCCATATGGAATAATGGTCTATTTATATGAGCAAATGACAATTTAGGCTAGGATCTAACAACATGAGGAGTAGAGATGAATCTTGTAGGTGCATTTGTTATTGTTGTACTCCTAACTAGTGATAAAGATACTCTAGTATTTCTTCTTCTAGGATTAAAAAATGAAAGCTCTTGATACTAAAATTTACCTCTAGAAGATGCCCTTGTTTTAGCTTTAGGCATGAATTTGTACAAATCGGTCTGAACTAGATGTGAAGGTTGTAGAGTCACCAAGTTCCTTGTGGGATGAGCCTCTTTAAGGCCTACAATACTGAGAGCAACACTATCTTTTCAACATTAATCTTGAAATCTTCATTTTGACACCAGTTGACTTGAATTTTTTTTAATATTGTCCTACTGGGCATGCCAAAAATTGTTGTCACAAAATTTTGCACCCTTATCAAAAGTTTTTACCTAAGGACAACCTTATAAAACATGGAAACAACCTCCAAGCTATGGGACTTGAACTGTGAGGTTGAGTCTCCAGAGAAGCTTGGCTTCCTTTACTATTAGGATGCACCTAACTACTCTTGAGAGGAAAAGGGAGAAAGAGATGCAAGAAAAAAAATCTACCTATTCAATTTCTATTTCTGGGTAAGATTGTGTGTGTGTTTATCAGCATAGAGTGTGTTTATCAGAATCTACCTAATCTATTCTAAGGAGGTGATGCGCCAATATAGAGTGTTCAAATTAATCTCTGCCCATATATGCACTTTTGAACCATCATGACACCCAAAGATATACACATCCAATTTTTTTTTAATCCAACAATCACATGCAGATCAAAAAACCAAAATAAATGATGAAAGGAAAACGAGATTCACTTATATATCATTCATAGGCCAAAAAGAGATACAATCATGAAAATTGCAGATATCCAAAATACACCAATGAGAGGAAAATAGCTCTTACACTAAAAATCAATGGTTGAAGGAGATAAGGAAAAATTTCATATAGTTTAGAGTCAAAGGGGATTTATAGTAGCAAGCCAGAGCAATGCCATAGAAATAGAGAGGGTCTGACCCTTAAAAAATTTACAAAATCTATCTTTATAGCTCAGGCATAATTGAGATATTTTCTGCCCTAAACCAAACTCAACCACTACACCTGACAATTATTATAAATTTGAAAGAAAAATTGATCATGGAACAACTCCAGATGTAACAATAATAGGAAGAAACCAAAAGTCAATGTATCAAGCCATAAGAGATCAAATCCAAAAGATTTGATCATTTAATGAAATAAAGAGGCATGGAGATGCGTTAACACCATGGAACAAGCCCCAAAATGCCAGTTTGCCTTGAAGAAATGATCCTTGCAACTTACCATGGCTGCAACAAATAAATCCACACCATTGTCAAAGAAAACACGGGATGGGATAACATACAAGTTAACCTGCCATGAAAATATAGAATTGACCATATGGAAAAGATTTGATCTGCCTAGAAAATCTATGAACCATTGATGTAGATCTCCTTGCTAAATATGGATGGCCTAGATGTTGCAAGAAAATCCCCAACACTTGATTAAAACATATCCCTCGATCAGGATTTTCTTTATATCAAATGGATGGTTGGGATGAAGCAAGGAATCTCCAAAGAATGCATCTAAATCTGATGATCATCGTATTTTTGTAAAACACACAAGGGAGGGTGCAAAAACATAAGAACCATTAGATTGAAAGGCGCCCAAAAAGACTAAGATCCACCACGCCATGACCCATAAACCACATGACAAGTACTCGCTATGTCACATGAAATAACTACGTTGATACTTTGCATAGCGACATGGTGACAGCAATAGATGATCCTTAATCTGATGGTGAGTAAAATGCATTGAAGGAACTAGCCCACCACTTGGCACTAATTCATTTCTTGGCACATTCCCTAATATGAGGTCAAAGAGGTAGCATACAATTTCACGATTTCAAAAAGAGCAGAAAAGTCACTCTTTGAAATGATGAAAATGATTAGCGCAGAATGTTAACCTTGACAAAAAATGTGTGTTTATCTGCAACTTGGCGCATGAAGAAAAAATGGGCCAAATCAATCAACAAAGGGACTGAACTATATTGGCACATGAAGGAATTAAACTAGCTCAGCATATGAAGGACCCAAGTTAACACAAGATGTTAACCCGATCAAAAAGCATGTTAACCCATATCAAAGAATCCAACCCATTGAAGATCTCTCTGATCAGTTATTAATGATAGGCTGAATGGGGGCAAAAATGGCCAACAAGAACCTAATAGACTAGGGGGATAGAACCAAGATGGTTGAAAAAAGGATGCATAATTTGGAGACTTTTAGCCACACTAGGGATAACTAGATGCTCATTATTTTGAACTCTCTCAATGAAAACATTGTCAGTCTTGGTGGTAGTTGAAAGTTAGGGGGTTTGTCATGGACAAGGATGGGAAGGAAAATGATGAAGATAGGATGGATGAGGATACCATAATAGACATACCCAAAGCCACTTAGATTGGGGCTATGAGAAGAACCAGGAGCTCATGGCTGAGGAGATTGAGAGAGCCCATGAAGCATCAGAGACCATCCAAGACCTTGATAGGAAGGTGGGGAAGTAAGTGAAGAATTTTCAAGTTCTATCTTGTTGTTTGTGTACATCTTTTACTTTTTGGCTTTTTGCCTATTTTTCATTCTAGCCTTTCTATTGCCTTTCATCCTATTCCTGGGCTTGTTGTGATATTTTATAGCCCTTTTTTATGTAAGAACTCTTAGGTTTCAAGATCCTTGTAAAACCTATTTTTCTTAATAAAAAACTAATGACAAGTTTGAAAGAAGATATCAAAAGGGAAGTTGAGCATTTGACTCTGGCAAGAGAAAGGAAACTTTTGAATGAAGTAGGAGTGATGGTTTTGCCTGGATGGGATTTGAGTCCATCATACATTTTTGATAGTTTAATTAAATTTGATAAAAAAGATATGAAACTTGATGTTTAGGGAGTCAAAGATGTCATAATTGGTTCAAGATTTGTGGAAGGAAAAAAATTAGTTTTTTTGTAGGCCTTATACCCCCCACACATTATTGATGTTGATTAGTCTTTTGGTCATTTGATGACACTAAAAGTAGGGGTGATAGACCCTAACAAGGTTGCAGGTATGCAAGTGGACATGATATTGTTTAATCAAGCAAGTGTGAAGCAAGTGACATTTGAGAGGGATACATGGAAGACATTATATGAAAATATGTTAAATTTGTTGGAAATATTCAAGATATTACAGGTTACTAAGAGGGGAGGGGTGAATCAGCAACCTTAAATTTTTTTATTAATTTACCACACATCCATCTATGCTATTGCATACATTAGTTTTGAAACATAAAACATTCATTACACAAAAGAACACAATATTTTGGTGACCCAGAAACCTTCCAAATAGAAAGTAAAACTGGGGTGGGGATGATACTCACAAAACTTCAATACCACAGCATAAATTTTTCCTGTTAAAGCTTACATTGACCACTTCTGGTGATCTACTTTGTTAGGAGCACAGAGGACTACTAGGTCCACCTTGTTAGAGGATTTACAAACATACAATGAAGTATGTACTCAAGTAGGAGATTTATATGAAGAATGTTAAATCTACCTTGTTAGAGGATTCAGAAAACTGATTCACCTACTAAGATGAAGCAGTGGATCTACTTAGAACTAATTGTTGATAAGATCCTTTATGCACTGATCACCTTATGTGATGAATATAACTTTTTTGCCTTTGTATTGACCTTGTTGTATTCCTTGAACTACTATTAAAAATCCTTCACAGATACTTTTCAAAATTACTTCACTATTCCTTCCATATGTGATATCTTACAATACATCTTACATATATACTTTTTAAATTTATAAAATTGCAAGGTTGGCCAAAATACAAGTGAACAAATACATTACAAACTCAACCCAATAGTAAATAACTTGGGTTCACTTAACTGACTCGGTGACCTTCTGATACACGATGTCCACTGCATTACTTAGCATCATCATGCACTTGGTAGAAGTGAAGGCTCGGTCCATACTACTCACTTGATGCAGTTCTAAACTTAGTAACCACTAGTGACTTGGTAGATGTAGTGTCACTCGGTAGATACTGCATACTGAGTTTACCTTGCTTCACTCGGTAAACACTACTTCTTTCAATGCTCAATTTACATTGAACCTCCATGACACAAACTTACTACTTGGTAGACACTATGAAGCATGGTAGATATTGAGAAAATAAATAGACACTGTTGGTCTTCAAATTGCCTATATTTACTTGGTGGCTTCAAGAATGCTTGGTGTAAACTGCATAACTGCTAAGCTTAAAAGGTAACCACTAGATGCTCGGTAAGCAATAAGAATTGAGTAAGTGTTGTCACTAATGAAAAAAATAATCATAATGCCAACAATCTCCCCATTTGGAATTAGTGACAAAAACACTTATGAACCAAAACTTATGTTAACTAACATTCTGATTTTGATTTACCAAAATTGATCTTTGTAAATCTGCTATATACATATCTTACATATCTCTCCCATAGATATGGCATGCATAGCTTTTATCTATACATATGTCAATTTATTTTTATTTCTCCACAATGTCTCTCTTACTCCCCTTGCTCTCTTTTCTTGTTCATCTCATACTCCCCCTTTTTGACAATAATGCCAAATAATAGATACAATAAATTCAAATAGAGACACTAAAATATGAGAGAAATTCAGAGAGTACCTTGAGAATAAGAGACAATGTCTTATCCCAATTATATTGCAAAATTTTATAGGTGGAGAGAGCCACTTGAACTTTTGTAGAAAGTTCAATCATATGATCTACTATAGAAAAATTGTTGCCTTGAATCAATGTTTTTGAATAGGAAATATGTTTCTACATTTGGTCCATGACTGGAAGGATCATATTCTGGATGTCTATTAGTGTAGATCCAATCTTGGCTTCTTCTATAAGAAATTATGCTTGCATTTTTGACAAAAATTTCACCTTCATGTGATGTGAAGAGCTTGAACTATGGTCAAGCTATAACTTTTGAGCACTAGCCTTCATTTCCACATCTATCTTATTTAATTTAAATTCTTTAACATCCTTGGTGTACTCAGTAACATCATAGATCTTGCCAAAAAGTAATGTTTCATTTGTAAAAGATTGCTCAAGGTTGCTCAAAATTGAGGATAATTCTACCTGCTTTATTGCAATGTGTTGAGCAATGTGCTCAAGCACCTTATTGTCAAATTTCTTCTCTACCTTTTCAATGAGCTTCTCTTGCCTATAGGTGTCCTCATTGAACTTATTTAAAACCTCTTCTAATTGTAACAAAATATGTTGAGATGGATCAACATCAACATCAATAGCTTCAGCAACTATATTTTTGGCATTCTCAATTATTGTGTATTCTCTGTCCCTCTCTTCTCTTAGTTGCTTCTGCCTGGCCTTTTGCTCTAAAATTTGAATGACCATTCTCATTTCGTTGGCTGAGGCAGTGTCTAAATCTATCTTTGGAATAATAATTTCTTTATCCAAGTCTAAATATTCATCAATTTTCTTATCAATACGTAGAAGTTTTAGAGGAGTCTTAGGTTTTACTTCAGTGCTTACTTGGATTTAGAAATAGAAACAATAGTTGATATAGATGGACTAGCAGAAAAAACTTGAATTGGTCCAACTGGAGGAAAACTAAGAGAAGTACCAACTATATCCAAAAATGATGTACCAATAGGTAATGTATAGGCTAGAATATTTAATTGAAGTACTAATAGAGATTGGTGTAGTTAGAGCTGTGGCAGACAAAATTGTAGAATGGGCTATCAAACTTACTGTACATGGAGCATAAGAAGTTGGCATAGTCAATGATGCTATGATTGATTTCTCGAGTGTTGATGAAGAGAGCTACAACTCAGTAGATGAAGTAACTAATACTTTCATAGAAGATGCTTGGAGCTATGGGGTAGCAGGAGTAGATGATATTTCTGATGTAGATGCAATCAATCCTGCTAAAGTTGTCTCCAACCCTGATGATGTTGTCATCTTAGGTGGAGAGTGAGGAAGAGAAGAAATGACTTCTGCTACAATCTTCATTGGGTCATCTTCTTCATCCTCTTCCTCTTTAGCTTCTTCCCCTTTCTCTTCATCATCAGCCATCAGTGCTTGATAATCTCCAATATCAAAAATAGCACATGGGCTGTTGTCATCTTCTTCATCATCACTATCACCATCATCATCCTTGATCACAACTAGATCATCACTAGGCTTATGCAGATGATAGATATTCTTCCACATGTTTTTTGAATCTCTTACAACATGCTCAATTTCCTTAATTAGAATAAAAAATGTGTGAAATCTAATCATCATTTTACCTTCACTATTCTTCATGGTTGCCTTTACTTCTGCCTCAGTGAGATTTGGTAATAGATTCTTCAAGGATTGTTCATAGATGTCTCTTGTTGTTTGTGTGGCTAATTCCCACCTTGGTTGCAGTCTTACTAATAATTCTTTTGAGATCTGAAGAGCAATCTAGTCTAGGGAATACTTCCATTTTGCCATTTTGGTGAGTACCAGTTCCTCAATCTACATCTTCTTTGCATCAGTTCTAGTTTCAAACTTTAAAGCTTTGAAGTTTTTTATGCCAGCTCCTTCTTCCATCTATTTCAACCTTTCTTGGAAGGTAAATTGGGGCTTGTTGAATACTACTTCATCTTTATTTTTTCCTTTGCCTCTCCTAGTGAAAACAACTATGGAGGCCTTTGGGGTTTTAGTAATGATGACCCTTCCTTTCTTCTTTACTGGCTCTACCTTTTTTTTGATTCTTGCTCTTTATTTTCTTGTTCATGATGCTCTTCTTTTTCCTCTCCTTTTCCCTCGGTAAGCATTAAGGGATTAGTAAGAGTTTTCATATTAGCAATCTTTCTTTTACCTTTGCTGATTGCTTGAGGCAGCTTAATTTCTAATTCAATCCTAGCTTTTACCTCATCATAAGTACCAAAAATTGGTTGCTTGGGATCTACAAGCTCATTTACTAGTGCTTCAATGATGTCTCTGGTTTCATCAATATTTACCTCATAAGGGAGAGGTTTCACCCATGCAACTCGGGGCCTAATTGCCTGAATGTATACTCTATCATAGTCTACCATGAAACATACATCATCTTTGTAGTCCTCAAAAAGTTTAGGAGGAATCTTGAACCTGTTGTTCATCCTTTCTTTGAAGTCTTCAAAATAATTATCCATTATACTGTCAAAGTTTACACCCATTTCTACTATAAACTCATTTATCTGATACAAAATGGGAACATCCTTTCTCCATATGATAGAACCATTGGATGGAAAGAATTTGTGCAAATAAAAGAAGAGATATCTTAACAAAGAACTAAATTTGTAGGGATTGTTCTTTGATGACCTAATGCTATCCATATTCTTGTTTAGTTGCATTAGCATTAGCTCTGACAAGTCATATTCCAAGTTTTTCTTCACAACTTTGAATGCTAAGTCTATTGCCTCACATGGCACACTGTTCAAATGACTAGAATTGTAAATCTTGTGAGAAATTACATGAATTCTAAATCTCAGCTCTACGTTGATAACAGTGCTAATTTTTAAGCCTGTACCATCCCACTTGGCTAGGGTTTTCTTTTGGAGTTCATCCCAACCTAAGGTTTTGGTGGATTTAGCTTTGCTCAGAATGGGAAGGCTAGTAATCTTGTGAATCATCTTCT
Organism: Cupressus sempervirens; assembly: GCA_028749045.1. NCBI lineage: Eukaryota > Viridiplantae > Streptophyta > Pinopsida > Cupressales > Cupressaceae > Cupressus > Cupressus sempervirens. The sequence continues at coordinate 480,077,683 of CM053789.1, read as the reverse complement.
TGATGATCAATATAGGATGCTCCAACCATAACTGACCATTTTGAACATGGCTAAGGATATACCTAATCCATTTTATCTGAAATCTTCTTGGCAGGTGTGATGTGTGAGTCAACCCTTTTGTTTCCAAATGCTTATGTTTGGGTTTCAATGAGCCATCAACATGTATTTCTTCTAAAGAACTATCCATTTCTAGGGTTCCTATCTCTTGAATTGAACATTTAAAATGAGTGCGGATATCATTAATCAAAAGTACCTTTGATGGAATTTGTGATTGTGTTCCATTAGGGTTGAGTGCCTCTGCCACTGTGGGAACTAATTTGAAATTTGGTGCTTTCCATTCTACACCCTTGACCAACATCTCTGATCCTCTTTTTGCCTTGTTGGTGCTAGTGCTTCCGAATGCCGTTGCTACTCAATAAGTGATGGAAATCTTTGAACGAATTCCCTAACTGCAAATTCACTCAAAATTTCTTGAAATTTCTTGAATGCACCTGGAAATCTCTTTTCTCTAAGGATATGATGAAAAATGAAGTTGAATTTCACCCATTTTGATAAAAATTTTGCCATTAATGCTTATAGGTACCATACTATTGTAGTGCGTGATAGACTATCATCCACTGACCTAACTCGATAAGAGTATCAACTCGGTAGATGAACCAAATTCCTTTTACTCCTTACCTTGCTCAGTAAGGTCTTTAACCACTTTCCTCAGTGGAGTTTGATGTAATTGGTGAAAGATAACCTTTTTGTGATCCTGGTGTATCTACAATACTGATTGGATCATTTACATTCCTCATATTTCTTGGAACTACTTATGATTTCCTTGTTGAGTACAGCTCCAACACATTCTTAGGAATTTAGTTTGAGGGGATGGAGTCACTCACTTCTTGAGCGACTTCACTTCCATGATTTGAGCTTGTATCTTTAGTGGATTTAGGAATCCATTGTTCTTTCATTTGTTTCCTTATGTTGTCAGCCCTTGCTTTCTTTTCATCTTCAATTTTACCTATATTCATGTAGTTTTTAGCTATATGACTGAGTTCAGTGCATGTGTAACACCTTATAGTAGTGTCCTTCTTCCTTAGGTGATGCCTTGCACAATTTATACCAATGTGTCCATATTCTCCACAATAATGACATCTGCACCAGGTATTGTAGTCCCATCCAAATATTGCCTTTACAAGTTTCTTAGGTGGATTGAATGATTTGGATTTGCATTGAGATGTCTTGTGACCATGCTTCTTGCATTTCTGACAATTACCTTCAAACTTTGGTTTCTCCTTGCATTCATTGGCTTTGTGACCATGCTGATTATAGTTATAGCACTTTCCATTGAATTTTCCTTTTTCGTTGCGCCAAAATTTGTTTGATGTATGACCAATTTTCCCACAATGATTGCATGAGGGTTTTAGATTCCTTTTTGCACCTTGCTTGGAAGATTCACCTTGTTCTTCATTGTATCCAAGTCCTACTTTATCTTTTTGCTTATGAAGATTCTACTCATTTTGATGAATTAGTTGATTCAAGTCTTCTTGTGATTTCAACATTCTTTCATTGATTTTATTTTTTTAGTATTTAGGTCATTCTTTAATTTTTCAACAATTTACTTTTTGCATCTCAGTTCTCTCAATATTCTTTCATTAATTTCCCTTTCACAATTTAGATCATTTCTTATTCTTTCATTTTGTGCTTTGAGAATCTTGATTTCTTCATTTGCTCCAAAGATTTGATCAATGAGGTCTTCATGGTGATTGGATTGATTAGTTCTTGCCTCCAAGTCTTCGTTTTCCTTATTTCTTTGTTCCAAAATTTTGAATAGCCTGATTGATTGGATTTCTTGTTCTCTTTTAAGTTTTCTTACTTCTTCTTGCAGAGAGCCATTCTTTGCTAGGAGTTCCTTGATTTCCTCATTAGCTTCATCTGAGCTACTTGATGGTAAAAGGTCTTCAATCTTTTCTTCAACATATTGATGGTCATCCATTTATCTTGCAATTTCCTTCCTTCTTTTTAGAGATTGGGAAAGATGCTCCTTTGCTTCTTTGAGTTGAGCTATAGCCATCTCTAGATCTAGCTTTTCATTTTCAATTGCCTCGTCAAGTCTAAATATCTCCATTTGTCTTTTAGATCTTTGCTCAAGCTACCAAACTTTAATCCTGAGAACCACAAAGTTCTGACACCAATTGCTGGAAATATTCAAGATATGACAGGTTACTGAGAGGGGAGGGGTGAATCAGTAACCTTAAAACTTTTTATTAATTTACCACACATCCATCTATGCTACTGCATACATTAGTTCTAAAACATAAAACATTCATTACAAAAAAGAACACAATACTTTGGTGACATAGAAACCTTTGAAATAGAAAGTAAAACTAGGGTGGGGATGATACCCACAAAACTTCAATACTGCAGCATAAAGTTGGCCTTTTAAGGCTTACATTGACCACTTCTAGTGATCTGCCCTGTCAGGAGCACAAAGGATTGCTAGGTCCACCCTGTCAGAGGATTTACAAACACTCAATGAAGTATGTACTAGTTAGGAGATTTATATAAAGATTGTTAAGTCTACCTTGTTAGAGGATTTAGAAAATTGATTCACCTATTAAGATGAAGTAGTGGATCTACTTACAACTAATTGTTGATAAGATCCTTTATGCACTAATCACCTTATGTGATGAATATAACTCTTCTACCTCTGTATTGACCATATTGTATTCCTTGAACTACTATTTAAAATCCTTCACAAATACTTTTCAAAATTACTTCACATTACTTCACTATTCCTTCCATATGTGATATCTTACAATACATCTTACATATATACCTTTCAAATTTACAAAATTGCAAGGTTGGCCAAAATAGAAGTGAACAAATACATTACAAATTTGTCCCAATAGTAAATAACTTAGGTTTACTGAACTAACTTGGTGACCTTCTGATACATGGTGTCCACTGCATTACTCAACATCATCATGCACTCGGTAGAAGTGAAGGCTCGGTCCATACTAATCGCTCAATGCAGTTCTAAACTTGGTAACCACTGGTGACTCTATAGATGTAGTGTCACTCGGTAGATACTGCACACTGAGTTTACCTTGCTTCACTTGGTAAAAACTACTTCTTTCAATGCTCAGTTTACATTGAATCTCCATGACACAAACTTATTGCTTGGTAGACACTATGAAGCATGGTACATACTAAGAAAATCAGTAGACACTGTTGGTCTTCACATTGCCTTTATTTACTCAATGGCTTTAGGAATGCTCATTGTAAACTACATGACTAGTAATCTTACAAGGTAACCACTGGATTCTCAGTAAGCATTAAGAATTGAGTAAGTGTTGTCACTAATGAAAATAATAATCATAATGCTAACAAAAGTTAGGGCAGCCTCAAGTGCAACAAAAAAAAAAACAATTTGTGATCCTCTAAGAATTGAATTAAAGAAATTGCAAGAAGAGAATGAAAAATTAAAAGATGTTTTGATGATTAGAAAAGAAGTCTCTAGTACTTTGATCATACATCATTTTAGGAAGTTGCTTGAAAAATTAGGTCAAGTTTGGAATATTTATAGTACTTATAAATCCATAGCTTTGAGACATAATGAGATATTAGAGCCTAGTCATAGAAAAGAATACCCTCAAAGAAGATGAAGATATTTTGGAAGTAGAAAGGTTGATTGAGGATCATATTGCATATTCACAGAAATTTAAGTTTTCTTTCAGGTAAATGGAGGAATTGGTTACAGAACACAAAGTTATATCTTGGCAAGATGAAAATGGGGACACCATTGACCAAGAGAGATGGATGTATATGTGTTATGTGATATAGGAATGAGCCCTAGAACTTGCACATAATGATGACATGGATATGTCAAAGGCTAGCATGCAAATGGAGAAGATGTTTGAAATCAAGATCAAGGTAAGAGAAGTAATTAGTGATGCAAATTTACTGGGAGATACTAAATATGCAAAACACATCAGACAATGCAATGATTTTATTGAATCATCATCATCATCATCAGAATAGGCATCATAAGTCTTTGTTCTATAAAATTGTTTTACGTGCATACAATTAATTGCTAATGAGTTAGTTAGTTGTAAATTTTGTAAAGAAAGGGACATACCCTTTCACTATGTAACCAATTTGATGCCTATAATTATAAGGGCTAAATTTAGAATAGGATATTATATCATATAGAATTGCTATCAAGACATTATTCTTATAGTAACAATACTATTAAATCTAAAACATCCTAATTGGCTAGAACTATTTGCACATTTATGATAGTAATAGTAATATGAAAAAGTAGAATCATATATTATGAATAAATTAAAGAAAAATATTAGATAAGTTCAAGATGTATGCTCACTGTAATCTAATTGAACTTTTATATCAATTTATCTTTAATAGAGAATGCAACAAAACATATTGCAAGTTGCATTTTCAAAATTAAAGTATCAATTATAGAGTTAGTAGTATACCATTATTAGATAATTATGACCCTTATGAAAAATTTAAGATCTTAAATAACTCTATTAATCTAGTACTTCCATAGTTTTTCAAGTCATCTTCAACATTCTGTTTGGGACAACTTCATTTTTTCAAGTCTTTAGTCACTGCTTTTGGTGCTCCCATCCAGATCCAGCTAGAAGACCCAAAATGAGGCAAGTGGTAAAGCTATTGAAGTTGGAAGATTGAGTACCTAAATATCCTCTAGATATTCATACCTATACCATAGAGCATCATCCCATCATTCTAGACCTACAATGAATTAATATGATTAATTAATGAAGGTATGTTAGTTTGAGCTTCACTTGGTTTTGAGAATAATTTAATACTCTCTACTTAACAAGGCCAACCACATGAAGGTGGAAGCTCATCTAGCCTCACCCCCTCCCCCTAACATCAATCTAAATTCCCCACTATAATCTAATTATTTACTTCATTCATTCATTCATGCATTTGTGAACTATAACATTCAATAAATACAATCACATAACATTCATTAATATGATATACAATTCATTAATACACAATACTAATCAAGACTTCATTAACACATAATAATATTCATTAGCATGACATAAAATTTTAATATTAATGTGCAACATTTATAGATAATTACTTAAAACAAAGTTGTTTCTTTATCCAACAAATTTTATCAAACAAGGTTTGTCAAAGAGCATTTTTTAAAAATTATTTCTTCTTTTTGTTTTGCTTAGCTTTCTTAAGGAAAAGGTTGATAGGAGCATCAATGTCTTCCTCATTCTCCTCCTCTTGTGGCACATGTAATGTCAAATTATGATGCCTCCTCCTCTTTTGAGGAGCACGAGGCTGATGCACTAAAGGGGGCTTTGTTGCAATAACAAGTAAATGGGTTAAATTGACATACTCTTTTTCTTTTTTGATTGTTACAAGTATTTCATTAACCAATAGAACATAACATACATTTTTCTTACTTGAAAATGCACATCATGTACAATAACATTTTGATATGCCGCCACCTCAACATGCTAAACACTTCAAACATGCTCCACTCCTTCACCATGATGTTCAACATTCTAAAATATTCAAAAAAAGATTACATGTCAAATTTGCAATTGAAGATGTTGAATTGTATTCATAATTGCATAATTAATTTCTAATAGAAAATTAATACCTCCACCACTATGATGCACATCATGGCCTTCATCATGCACAGGTTCTCTAATAGGATTTGAAGGCTGCAGTGAAATGTTATATGCATTGTTATGCAATCAATTTATGTTTGAAACTAACACCAAAAAAGAAATTTCTCAACTATTCAATTTGGTTTACTTTTCATTTAACCAATTTACTTGTGTCTAATTTGGTGCACCAGATTCCTGGGTATGGATTTTAGATTCTTGGCATAGGTGTGCAACCATGACTTTATAGCCTTCCATCAAGGAATTTTTTTATCTTCATCCATGGGATCTACGTTAAATTCTATGCCCTATATTTTTTGCTTAATATTTTCAGTTTTGCATGTACTATTTGACTAAACAAAGTTGTTTGCAACATTATATAAAAATAATTATATGAAATTGTATTGCTGCTACTTACAAGTCAAGAGTTAAGATTGTTGAGCAACCTTTTGTAATCTCACTTTTGTATCTTTTGATGTATCCTACAGTCTATAAAAAGTTTGAAACATGTTAGATTATATATTTATAAAGATCACTAAGTAGTGCATGATTAAATTCTACTTAATACTATCATGACATATCTTCTTTTGCTCTTTCCTAGTTCATTTCCTTTACCACGTAGTCTTTTCTCTTTTGCATCTTATATTATTTCATTCCACTCCATTAGTGGAATCATAGGAGGATGCTCATAATTTGGGTTATCCTTTAGACCCCTTCTATATTGGTCCCTCACAATATTTATATGTTTGAATCCTCTTTTGAGAAATAGGGCACTAACAGAAATGTTTTTCTCCAAAAAGTCCTCAAAAGATGTAATGAGTAGTTTTTTTTTAGAACCCTGCCCATTCCACCTTTAAAAAAATAAAATTGTTAGATCAATAACTTTAATATAATACAATAAATGAAAGAAAAGAAAAATATTGCAGCAATGATATGAAACTACATACCTTTTACGTATGGTGGGTCCAAATAGCTTCAATGTCATTTCAAAAAGATGATCATAGAATACATCATTTCCTACAAAAACATCATGGAATTATCAATCCAAAATGAGTGATGTGTAAGTAAACTACAATTACACTACAAATAATAACAATTTTAAAGCACCTCGAAACTTTGGTAATTTTAATAGAAACATAGTTTTCTTGTCTAGCAATAATGTCCTTATAAATGAACCAATACTAGTCACATAGGATGCTCCAGGAGATGGGTTAGCTTTAGTAGTACTAGTCTCTATTGTTCTATCAACTGATGGTGTATCTAAAGGACCCACCATATGTAAAAGGTATGTAATTTCATATCATTGCTACAATATTTTTCTTTTCTTCCATTTATTGTACTATATTAAAGTTATTGATCTAAGAATTTTTTTTTTTAAAGGTGGAATGAACAGGGTCCTGAAAAAAAATCTGCTCATTACATCTTTTGAGGACCCTTTTGGAGAGATATTTATGTCAGTGCCCTATTTCTCAAAAGAGCATCCAAACATATAAAAACTATGATGGACCAATATAGAAGGGGTCTAAACGATAACCCAAAGTATGGGACACTCATACTTTGGGTTATCCTTTGAACCCCTTTTATATTGGTCCCTCACAATCTTTATATGTTTGGATGCTCTTTTGAGAAATAGGGCACTGACATAAATATCTCTCTAAAAAGGTCCTCAAAAGATGTAATGAGCAGATTTTTTTTTAGGACCCTGTTTATTCCACCTTTAAAAAGATATTTGTTAGATCAATAACTTTAATATAATATAATAAATGGAAGAAAAAAAAAATTATAGCAATGATATGAAACTACATACCTTTTATGTATGGTGGGTCTAGATAGCTTCAATGCCATTTCAAAAAGATGATCATAGAATACATCATTTCCTACAAAAACATCATGAAATTATTGGTCCAAAAGGAACTATGTACAAGTAAACTACAATTACACTATAAATAATAACAATTTTAAAGCACCTAGAAGCATTGGTAATTTTATAATGAAAACATAGTTTTCTTGTCTAGCAACAATGTCCCCACAAATGAACCAATACTAGTCACATGGGATGCTCTAGGAAATGGTTCAACTTCAATAGTACTGGTCTTTGTTCTTCTATGAACTAATGGTGTATCTATTAGTGCAGAAAATAGGTCCATGAGTATAAAATCCACCCAAAAAAAAAATCACTGCATGATTAGCACATTACAAAATATAGCAAAACAAGGTTTTACCAAATGTACTTTGCATAGTCAAAGATGTATGCAAGCTCCTTGTTGCTGACAATGCAATCAACAATATTAGAGTGATGAATGAAGGAGGCATTTTCACTTCATCATGAGCTAAAGAATACATTGTTAGAAAAGAAATTTGCAATGGATAAAGACCAAATGTGATACTATCTAGAAGCATCTGAAAATCAAAGTTAAGTGTTATAATGTTGATGAAAACAAACAATGTTGCATTAGTAGGACCACAATCTTCTATTATTGCTCATATTGCTTCACTTGGAGCATGTGAACTTCATGTACCAATTCTTGATTTAGAGTAACAAAACCAACTCTCTCATCATATCAATATGGAATGATTGGTTTCTATGGGACAAATGGCTAGCTTCTTATTATGGTTGCATATGCATACCGAGCTTATCTTTGTATAACTACAGTAGTGCAAAAATTTGATGCATGAATGTGGTGTACAATTGTTGCATTCTTTCTTCTCATAGGAATTGTTTTATGGACATTGGAGCATAAATCAAACTGTGATTTTCAAGGATGTTCAAAGGAGAAAGCCACATTGTTAACAAAGACATTTGCAACATTATTATTTTTTATCTACAATTGATAAAGATCAAACTTAAGTGTTATAATGTTGTAAAGAGAAAGTGTTACTTACATGAAGGTTGTGTGCTACAACCCTCACCATATTGACCACATGATATCACGAGTGTCACAAAATCCTGTAAGAAGAACACATAATATTTTAGATCATGATCCATAAGATACTATAAAAGATAACCATCTATTGAACTTCTATTAAAATTCTATTATTACTTAAGATTAATTACTGCTTACCTTCAAAGAATTAACTCTAAGTATTAATTCTTCTTTTAGTGCCTCTATCTCCTTGGTTATGTTTCTATTGAGACAAGGTTAATAATTTCATTAGTACATTATTTTATAAGGTTATGGGCCATGAATACAGGGTCAACTCTAGACACCATGTCATCTACAATGACACTTGAGTTTCAAATCGTATTTGATCTGCTATCATTTTCACTTTTCCCTATCAATAAGTATCAAGTTGTGACATCAATATTAGTAAATTCCATCAAAATAAATCCAAATCCATAAAGAAAATAACATAACAATATGACATTTGTTTCTATATAATTTGTACAATTATACTAATTAGTGTTTAATTTCATTGAAGAAGGTGTGTTGGTTGGTACATCCCCATCTATTCCTTGTGGTGTATCCATGTTGCCCTATGAAAAAGATTAGTAATTCTTAGCAATCAGTTGCAAAATGAAAGTAATAGACTTACCAAAAAATTACTAATATAATAGTTGATTGTATATTCGAGTCAATATTAATTAGAAGCAACTGGTTTAAATGTTATACTTATGAGTCCCATGATAGGGAATTTTTTTGTATCTACATGATTCAAATTGTAATCTATCAGAAGCTCTTCCCCTGCACTTATTGATTTTATCACACACACAAAAACACAATTTCCCTCATGTGCCTCGAATATAAAAATTGACCACTTATTAGTTGACACAAGTTGAGAACTATTTATAAATCCTATAATATTCCCTGTTGCTTTTGGCTTTTTGTCAATATACATAGAGAGCCTTTTACTTTGATCATTTTCTTTGCATCGTATATAATTTGGTGACAGTGCATACCTACAGATATTTTTTTTATATTACACAATCTGCATCCAATTGTTGTAATTGTAACAAGGTCCTACATACTCCATTAATTCAACAACTTTATTGTAACTAGCCTTTATGCCATCCATGGAAAATAGGCCCAAACAATGTAATGATAATGGAGATATGTGGTATATCCTTTCATTAACAAAAAAATCAGTATTAACTAGAGGTAGTTCCTTGGGTACCCATTCTTTCTAAAGATGTGTGTACCTTAAGGGAACCTTCCTACTGCCTTCACTCTCATTATCATAAGAACATTGATCACCCCCCAAGAAGAAAAAAAATTGCATTCATTTATTGAATTTTATTCTAATTTTGTGACCTCTAATTGATCTCCCTATTTTAGACTAACTATATCTCTCACTTTTTTCTTCTTTTCCCACTTTTTTGTCACTCAAAGAAGATAGATCAAACAAATATCTATTTGGTGATACCTACAATTCTAGTGCAGGAGAACATAGGGGTAAAGAGGAAACATGATGCATTTTTGGTTTATTAGTGGTATAACCAACCAAGGAATAAGGACTAATAACAAATTCCCAAGGTGTGCTTAGGAGGTTTGATTAGGTAGGATGTGGAATTTGAGTCAAGTTTTGTCAATTAGGTCCTATTAGGAAAAATTGCTTGAAAATTGCTCTAAGTGGAAAAATGTGAAAAAATACCTCAAAGGGGGACAAGAAGTGTGTAAGGGTAGTCCTTAGGTGTACTAAGGTCATTTTATGAGTTTTGGTAACATACTGGTTAAGTTTGAAGGCCAAATGTGCAAAATTACAAAAGTTGTCAAAAAGTTGCATTGACAAGTTTACAATTTTTGCAAAATTGCTTGACAACTTTTGTGTAGTTTTGGAAGAATGAACTACTTATGTAGTTATGTTTTGAACTAAAGACCATAATGGATGAGGAATTCTATTTAATCCTTTTTTCAACTCATTTCCAAGTCTTAGTTAGTTGGATGTATGAACAATACTTGTAATAGAGCAATTTTTTAAACAGGAACGTGGTTTTGGAGGACTAAATAAAGAAATTGGATTGAATAAATTAATGTACTAGATGGAATAGAAACTTGGAATCATTTTTTGATGTTGCATACTTGTTTTTCTTTTAAGCTTTTATTTTTTAGCGTTTAGAAAATTGTTTAGTTTTGGTATTCCCGCTGTCCAGTTTTGCATTGCCAGCATGAAAATGGTTGTGGCTTGAGTTTCCTTGGTTAAAAAACCATGGCTCTTGGAAACCAAGAAATAGCCTTTATAAATAGTGTACATATTGATTTTGGGGTTTTTTCAAGTTAGGAAGCAAGATTTTCAAGTGATCCCTAGGCAAGCAATGTAAGGTTGACAAGGTGCAATGAATGCTTGAATTGGAGTTTGAAGAGGAATAATGGACTGACATGAGCTAATCTTGATTTGGAAATGAAGAGGTAGAGTATCAAGGGTTCATAACTTAGAGGATGAGGTTGGAAATGGAGTTTGAAGCCAATGGTGAAGGATTCATGATCATTTCCTTTGAAACCCTTAAAATGAGGGTTTTCTAAAGTTGTACTATATGGTCAACCCAAGGGCCTAAGACTTGAAAAATATTCAAGTCTAGGTCAATTAAACTATGTCCTGAAGATGATAGATGGCCTTATTAAGTTTTTTTATGAGTTTTTTTGCATTCCTTTTTTCTAGGAGGGCTAATATGGGCTCTTAGGGCTATAAGGGCTAATTAGGCAATGTGCAGATGTATGGGTGTGAAACTGGAAAGAATGATATAGAATACTAAGAAAAGTATCAAGAACCTCAAAATTATAGTTTAAACCTAATTTTGTCCTTTTGTGTGCACTTGGTGAAGTTTTGGCATTCTAGGCCAAATAGTGCATAGTTTGTGAATTGAAGGGAGAGGATGGAAAATTGAATTTTTGGGTGTGTTTCTTACTGAAAGGGGATTGGGAAGGAGTCCTCTATGTTGGGGTTTGGGATAGAAACCATAAGTGGTCTATGAGTAGCCTTGGAAGAGAAAGAAATCTCTAGAATAAAGAATCTCTCGATCATAATGGTATTACAGCCATAAGATTGTGGCATGTGGAGGTATGGATGGTTACCAATGAAAAGTTGGAAAAGGAGATAGATGAGAAAAAGAAGCTCATGGAAGAGAAAAAAATGATTTTGATGAGGCCCTAGAGGAGGTGAAAGATAAGATAAAGGAGATGGAAGACACATCCTAGGCTAAGGAAGATGGAGACCTTGGAAGGGGTAAAGAGAAGGTAAGTCTAGAGGATGAGATACCTAAGCTAGATCCTCCACTTGGTGAAAAAGAACCATTCCTCAAATACCTCAATGCTTTTGGAAGAAAGTTCCTAGAAAATGTTTCAGTATTCCATGAAAATATGGATGTAGAGGTCTTCCTAGAATGACTTGATAGAATTGAGAACTACTTCAAATGTGAAGGGACAATAGAGGCACAAAAAGTGAGATTTGTAAACTCAAGGTTGAAAGGTCAAGTATTGACATCATGGAAGTTTATGCAAGAAAAAAGAGAGAGTGAAGGGAAGAAACCTATAGCTAATTGGAAGGTTGTGGTGGAAAATATAAAAGAGATCTATCTACCAAAAGACTATGGGATTTAGATTCACAAGAAGAGTTAGAACCTCAAGTAGAAGGATCTTGATGTGGCTACCTATACTGAGGAGTTTCAAAAATTGGCCCTAAGATGAAGGGTACAAGAGGTAGAAAGCATCAAGGTGGATATATACCTAAATGGACTTAAGTAGTCTATATAATATTAGTTGATTTTTTTTAGTCTCACCACACTGTAGAGCTATTTTCAAATGGCTAGAAAAGTGGAAGATAAACTTAGGAAGAAAGGGGACTTAAGTTCCATGAACATGGGAAAAGGTGAAGACCTCAAAGGTGGCTCAAGAGGAGGCTCTGGTGGAATATTTAATGAGCAAAGAGGCTATGGGGATTCCAAATGGAATGATCAGGCCAGTGAAACAAGTCAAAGAGGAGGATCTAGTAGAGGTAGAGTATCCAATAATGGTGGCAACGATAGATATGGGAACAATAGCAAAGACTCACACTTTAGAAATATGAAGTGCTATAACTATGTCAAGTTGGGACACCTTGCCTACAAATGTCCAAAGAAGGCATCATCATCATATGGAGAGAAGAATATCATCTATTTCCAAGAGGAAGACAACCCCAAAGCAGGTGAAGTGGATCTTGATGTAGAGAAGGGAGAGAACCTCATCTTGAGAAGAGTTTTAGTGAAGGAACCAATAAAAGAGGAACCCAAGGAGAGGAGAGCATTATTTAGAACTACTTGCAAAATATTAGGTAAGGTATACAAAGTAATCATAGATGTAGGGTCTACTAACAATGTAATGTTAGAAGAGGCAGTACAAAAGCTTGGTTTGAAAAAAATACCAAATGTGTCTCCTAATAAAGTGACTTGGTTGAATAAAGGGTAGAACATCCTAGTGAATGAAAAAGTTTGGGTAGACATCACTATTGGAAAATATAAAGATAAGATCTGATGTGATGTGCTTCCCATGGATGCTTGACATCTGCTATTAGGAATGCCTTGGCTATATGATAGGGAGGCAGCACATCATGGAAAGGATAACAAGTATTCTTTCAAGAAGGATGGGGTCCAATACAAGGTACAGTCCATATTGGAGGAAGATAAGGTGGAAAAGGAAAATTCTAAGACCTTGTTAATGAGTGGGAAAGGTTTCCTCAAGGATTTGAAGGAAAGTGAAGGAGTAGGATATGCTATTATGGTAAAACCCAAGGAGGAGAAGACATCTTCAAAAGAACCTATGCCTGTAAATGTACAACATCTATTGGATCAACTCAAAGATACCATTTGTGATGGAGCACCACCAACATTACCCCGTAAGAGAGCCATAAGTCATCAAATTGACTTCATACTAGGGGCATCACTGCCAAACAAATCTGCATACAAGATGACTCCAAAGTAGAACAAGGAGATTGCAAGGCAAGTTTAGGAGTTGCTTGATTAGGGGCTGATTAGGAAGAGCATCAGTCCATGTGCCATACCAATTGTCCTAGCACCCAAAAAGGGAGGCAAGTGGAGATGTGCATTGATTCTAGAGAAATTAATAGAATCACAATTAGGTACTGATTTCCCATTACTAGGATAGATGATTTGATGGATTATCTAGGTGGAGCTAGGCACTATTCCAAAAAATCATCTTAAGAGTGGATATTATCATATTAGGATAAAAGAAGGGGATGAATGGAAGTATGAATTTAAGACTATTGAGGGTCTCTATGAGTGGTTGGTAAAACCATTTGGCCTTACCAATGCACCAAGTATCTTCAAGAGAGTAAAGAATGAGGTATTAAAAGACTACATAGGAATATTTGTTGTTGTATATTTAGATGACATCCTCATCTTCAGCAAGACAATGGAGGAACATATGAAGCATCTAGAATTGGTGTTGAGGAAGCTCCAAGAGAAAAAGATGACATTAAACCTAGAGAAGAGTGAGTTCATGAAAGATGAACTAGTGTATTTGAGGTTTTTCATATCCCAAGGGAATCTAAAGATGGACAAGGACAAGGTGGAGAAAATCTTGAGTTGACCTACTCCTAGATCTACTAGCGAGGTCAGAAGTTTTCATGGCCTAGCACAATTCTATAGGAAATTTTTTAGGAAGTTTAGTGAAACTTGTGCACCTATGAATGACACCGTCAAGGGAGGCATGAAAAAAAGATTCACATGGACCAAGGAAGCAGATGCAAGTTTTGAGAGATTGAAGAAAGAAGTGAAAAAATAACCAATTTTGGTTTTTCATAGCTTTGAGAAGACATTTGTGGTGGAGTGTGATGCTAGCAACATAGAATTTGGGGTAGTTTTGAGCCAAGAGGGTAGACCACTAGCATTTTTTAGTGAGAGGCTTAATGAAGCTAAGACAAGGTATTCAGAAAATGACTTAGAGCTCTATGCACTTGTCTAAGCCCTCACCAAGTGGAGGCATTATCTTTTGCCTAAGGATTTTTTGGTCTTCATAGATAACCAATCCCTAAGCTTTATCAACTCACAGGTGAAGCTAAGTCTAAGGTATATCAAGTGGATGAAGTTCTTGTAGTCCTAACTTTCACTATTAAGCAAAAAAATGGGAAAAATAATAAGGTGGAAAATTCTTTGAGTAGGATGTCACTAACAGTATAGGAGGTCAAGTTGTAGAACATAGGCTTGGATGGATTCAAAGACTTATATAAGGAAGATAATAATTTTTCAAAAGCCTACAAGGTATGTACTAATTTTTCTAATCATTTTCATAGAGACTTTCTTGAGTACACCTTGTAGAATGGGTTATTGTTCAAAGGACAACAATTGTGCATCCCAAGGGGATCTATGAGGGAAAATTTCATACAAGAGAAGAACAATTGGAGCATGAGTTGGCACATTTGTCTTAATAAGACTTTAAACCTTGTGGAGAGGTTCTATTACTAGCCTAAGATGCAAAGAGATGTCAAGAGATATGTGGAGTAGTGTGGCATATGTGAAAAGGAAAAAAGAACTTCCTCAAATGCATGGCTCTACCAACCTCTTCCCATTCCTCATAGGCCTTGGGAACGCATCAGCATGGATTTCATAGTGGGATTGCCAAGGATTAAGAGAGGGATGGATAGTGTATTTGTGGTAGTAGGTAGGTTCGGTAAGATGAGTCACTTCATACCATTTAAGACAACATAGGATGCAAGTAATATTGCTAATCTATTCTTTAAGGAGTTCATTAGGATAGATGGCTTGCCAAGGAACATAGTGGATGACAAGGATGTCAAGTTTATGGGGAACTTTTGGAAGAGTCTTGGAACAAACCTAGAACATAGTTTTTTCCTACCATCCTCAAATAGATGGTTAGACAGAGGTCATTAATAGGATCTTAGGCAACCTATTAAGGTGTCTTACCAAAGAGTATATGCAAAGTTGGGAGCAAGTCATTCCCCAAGCTGAAGTTACATACAATGATAGAAAAAATAGGACAATAGAGTTAAGTCCTTTTCAAGTAGTGTATGATAGCTAAGTGACCTAACTTCATATGAAAAAGTTAATGGGCATGCTGATGATTTTGTTCAATCAATGAAAGAGGTGCATGATCAAGTCAAACAAACCTTGATGGAGGGAAAACAAAAATTGAAGGAGAATAAAGATGAGGAGAGAAGAGAGTTGAAGTTTCAAGTGGGAGACTTGGTGATGGTTCATATGAACAAGGCTACGTTACAAAAGGGCATTCCAAGAAAGTTTCATATGAAGAGGATTGGGCCATGCAAGATACTTCAGAAGTATGGACCCAATTCCTACAAGGTAGACTTACCCAAGGATATGGTTATCTCCCCCATCTTTAATGTTAAAGACCCAATACCTTATAAGGTTCCTAACATGGATGAAGTAGACTATTAGGAAGAGTTAAGAAAGGACATCCTAGACTTGAAAGTACCTAAGAAGGCACAACCACAGGTAGAGAATATTTTGGATTCTAGGTTGAAGAAGAGTATAAGAAATAAAGTGTACAAGGAGAATTTGGTAAAAAGAGAGTATTTACCTTAAGATTCAACTTAGATTTTTTTAAGTTACTTTTAGAAGCATAGTATCAAAAAGGAGTTTTGATCACTAGTAGTACCTTAGTTTTCTTCTCACAGGGGGAGATTGGTGCAGGAGCACCTAGGGGTAAAGAGGAAACATAATGCATTTTTGGTGTTTGAGTGGTCTAAAAAACCACTTAAGGAATAAGGACTAAGAATAAAGTCCCAAGGTGTGATTAGGATTTTTTATTAGGTAGGATGTGGAATGTGAGTCAACTTTTGTCAATTAGGTCCTATTAGGCAAAATTGCTTGAAGATTGCTCTAAGAGGAAAAATGTGGAAAAATTCCTCAAAGGGTGGAAGAATTGTGTAAGGGTGGGCCTTAGGTGTACTAAGGTCATTTTAGGAACTTTTCTAACATACTAGCTAAGTCTGAAGGCCCAATGTGCAAAATTGCAAAAGTCATCAAAAAGTCGCATTGACAACTTTGTAATTTTTGCAAAATTGCTTGACAACTTTTGTGCAATTTTTAAAGAACAAAATACTTAGGTAGTTATGATTTGAATTGAAGGCCAAAATGGATAAGGAATTATATTTAAACCTTTTTCAACTCATTTATAGGCATTGGTTAGTTGGATGTTTGGATAGTACTTGTAATAGAGCAATTTTGTGAACAGGAACATGGTTTTGGAGTACTGAATAGAGGAATTGGATTGAATAACTTATTGTACTTGATGAAATAGAAAATTTGAATTATTTTTTGAATATTTTCATACTTTTTTTGGTTTCAATATTTCATTTGTTAGGGTCTAGGATTTTTTTTAGTTTTGGTAGTCCTACTATCTGATTTTGCATTACCAACATGAAAATTGTTGTAGCTTGAGTTTCCTTGGTCAAAACACCATGGATCTCAAAAACCAAGAAATATCCTTTGTAAATAGTGTAAATATTTATTTTGGGGTTTGTACAAATTAGGAAGCAAGTTTTTGAAGTGAGCCCTAGGTAAGCAATGAAAGCTTGGAAAGGTGCAACGAAGGCCCGAATTGGAGTTTTAATAGGAATAGTGGATTGGCACAAGCTAATCTTGGTTTTGAATGAAGGTTTAAAGTATCAAGGGTTCATAACTCAAAGGAGGAGGGGGTTGGAAATGGATTTTGAAGCTAGTGGTGAAGGATTCATGATCATTTCCTTTGAAACCCTTAAAATAAGGGTTTTCTGAAGCCATATTGTACGGTCAACCTAAGGGCCTTAGAAGACCTAAAAACTCTTCAAGTCTAGTTCAATAGGAAACTAATTCTTGAAGACACTAGGTGGCCTTTTTAATTTTTTTAATGAGTTATTGCACATTCCTTATTTTTGGGAGGGCAAATAGGGGTTCTTAGGGCTACAAGGGCTAACTAGGCAACATGGAAATCTATGAGTGTGAAACTTGAAAGAATGATGCATAATGCTAAGAAAAGTATCAAGAACATCAAAATGATGGTTTAAACCTGATTTTGGCCTTTTTTGTGCACTTGGTAAAGTTTTGGCATTTTGGGTCAAACAGTGCATAGTTGGTGAACTAAAGGGAGAGGATGGAAAACTGAATTATTATGTGAGTTTCTTAGTGAAAGGGGATTGGGAAGGAGTCCTCTAGGTTGGGGTTTGGGATAGAAACCCTAAGTGGGCTAGGAGTAGCCTTGGAAGAGAAAGAAAGCTCTAGAATAAAGAATCTCCCCCTCAAATCCATAAATAGGAAGATATGCAAAAAAGAAATTGTATCTATATGGTCTATTGAAGTATACCTATCTGTAAGAATTTTCCTAAGGGCAAAATTCCCTCAAGAACTAAGAACTAAAACACAAGCACATAGTAGACCAAAAATGGATATGATCAATCAATCAGAGTATGCCCAAATACATTTCTCTATTCAGAATGTGATGTGCAACACACTAGGAGTGCCTATATATAAAGGCCTCTTAGGAAGCACCTAGAATGTCTCTAGAAACAACCAGAAGATAAGACAACTAAGCACCTTATCCAACATTTTAGATGAATGGATAAGAATGACTAAGTGTCATATGTGTGTAGAAGATTCGTATGTTGTAGACAACATGTGCTTAAAAGAGGTGCGGACCCCTATGATGCCATCAACACAACTCACAAGAGTGCACAAACTCCTAGGTGTCTCAAAAATAAAATAATACAATAATGAACTAATACATTAACCTAAGTAAAGTTAAGTAAGTGTAATAAGTAAATACTTATTTACACCAACACCCCCCCTTAAGTGCAACTTAGGGGAATGCTCTTAAGCTTACAAACTAGGATGTAGATGTTAATGGGTCCTGGCTACTAGGCCATATTAGGTACCCATGTACATAATGAAAATGAAAATCTCCCATAAAGTGGGGAAAGAGGGAAAATCTCATGGGAAAAACCCTCTCCCAAAAAGAGAGATAAATATGGATGCATGGATAGATGAAGTAATCAAGACCCACCCATTATGACATACATCCATGTATATACAAGAAAGAATGTAGAAGGACAAAACCTCCTATCAGGAAAAAGACCCCCCCAAAAAAGAGAAGAGGGAGATGAGGTAGTCCCCACCCCCTTAAAAGTAGTATGTTGATCAGTGAGAAATGCTCCAATGTAGAAGTTGATCCACAACCTTTGGACAATGTTCCTCCCCTTTGGAAGAAACAAAGGCAAGGGTACCTGTGAGATATGTCCCCTATATGGAGAAGGAATCTCTATGATGATTGGTGTCTCTAAAGCCTGTCCAAAAGTCCCTGTGTTGATATTGATGATGGCTTCCTCCAAAACTACTAAAGAGAAGAGTAGATCAAACAAGGAAGGAGGTAGAACCTATCTCAGGAAACCAACAGTCTTCTCAATTGATGAAGAGACCTCCTATAGATGTTGTAAAGAAGAATCCACAATCATGCCAATCTGGAAGGATTGATCATGGAGAGCATGGAGTTGAGGGTTAGAGTGGGCCCTCACAACAATTGTAGAAGACTCCTCAACAAAGTGAAGCAAGAAATCATCATAAAAGTCTCCCATATCTACTGTTTGTGACTCCAAGAATAGAACTAAAATGTTTGGCAAGAAATCATCACCTGGAAGACCATGAGTACCTTGCAATGCTAAAGTACATGAATCTATCACTGTGGAAAAGGATGAAATATCCACCTCAAAAAGAAGACAAATGTCATCAATAATGTCTCCCACATCTTCAATGTGAGAATCCACAAACAATTGTGTAATATCTGGAAGGAAGTCATCGCATGAAGGTAGTGTAGGAAGACATGAAGTATCTTGCTGCACTGAATCCGAAGGATCTGTGGCTAGAATAGGATCAGTAGGAGCAACAAGAACTGGAGGTGTGATGTCATCTAAAGAGATGTTAGTTGCCACTGGAGGAAGAAGATCTTCTAGGAATGGAGGAATAGTTGGATCTCCATAATGCTCCCAAAGATACACCCAAAAAACACAAGGGTCAGATGACTTAATTTTGGTCAACTTTTCCAGAACTTTATATTCCATATGTAAATAGAGAGTATGTCAAATGATGTCACGCTGATCAAAAGTAAACTCAAGATCTGGTGCATAGGTAGTACATTGTGCTAATGGAGATATCTAATAGCAAGTTGACTCCATTCATGATAGTTATGTGGGGTCAATTCAATCAAATCTTCCTCTTCCATGATGGACCAATTAAAGAAACCTCCAAAACAAAGAAGAACCCTCCGAAAAAGATTTTGTTGGCACTTGAAAGCCACTTGCCAATTTAGGGTCTATTTTTGAAAGTAGTATTTATGTCTACAAAATCTATAATGTGATTGTAGATTGGGAAAGTATTCAAAAAAAATGCACTTTCAAAAAAAATGGAACCTGATTTGGAATCTGGATGAGCACGTACCAAACATTTTAAGTGGAAAAATTCAAGATTTTGGAGTTGCAAAAAAATTCAAAAACAGAGATCTCAAACCACCTGCACCAATGTGTAGATCACAAAATCCTACCCCAAAACAAAAAAAATTGCTCGCAAAAAGGAGTCTGTATGAGGAAGATATCGCTGTTTGAAAATCGTAGCTACTGTTATTTTTTTTGAATCACCACCGCGCCTCCAAAAAAAAAATGGCTCTAGATTTTGCCTCAAATGTCCGATTTGGATGAAACAAAATCTAATATAAGGGTTTTTGGACCTTTTGAATGTGATGCAAATATTAGATTTGCACCAAAAAGCTTTAATCTTCACCTACAAAAAATCTCTCCTATGGCCCTATAGCCAAAAAAATTTCAAAAAATAATGCAGATCCGAAAAAATAGCAGAGATGCAGATAAAAAAAAATAGATTTGAGAATTAAATGTACAGATCTGAAATGATCATACCAATTCTACAAATTAGTCCTTCAAGTGCCAGTTTGCAAAAAAAATTGCCTCACAATCGACTTTGGCCTCGGGTAGGCAACTTTGTAGCTTATTTTCACCGAATCAACATTCTAGATGCAATGGTGAGGTTAGATCTGATGCTGAACACTCCCAATTTTTGCGATACTCTAGAGTCGAGCTGCGATGATGAAGCAAGATGATGGTCTCAAACGGCTATGTGATGAGAAAGTCTCCAAGTTGCTCTAATACCATGTAATAATTTGCCTAAGGGAAAAATTCACCCAAGAACTAAGAACTCAAACACAAGCACATAGTAGACCAAAAATAGATATGATCAATTAATCAGAGTATGTCCAAATACATTGCTCTATTCAGAATGTGATGTGCAACACACTAGGAGTGCCTGTATATAAAGGCCTCTAAGTAAGCACCTAGAATGTCTCTAGAAATAACCAGAAGATAAGACAACTAAGGACCTTATCCAACATTCTAGATGAATGGATAAGAATGACTAAGTGTCATATGTGTGTAGAAGATTCCTATGTTGTAGACAACATGTGCTTAAAAGAGGTGCAGACCCCTGTGATGTCATCAAGAAAACTCATAGGAGTGCACAAATTCCTAGGTGTCTCAAAAATAAAATAATACAATAATGAACTAATACATTAACCTAAGTAAACTTAAGTAAGTGTAATAAGTAAATACTTATTTACACCAACACTATCGATCTATGTGACTGTGTAAGATCCTAGTCAAAGGTGTTAAATAGCTTACATATGTAAATCATTTATCTTAAGTTATTCAAAAATTAGATGATATATATGCTACAAATTACATGATGCATTCATTAAAATGATTGTATATTTTTAAATTCCTTACCTCTACTTTATGTGTGATAGCTATGTAATATCATTGTATATACTCCATGATAATAGAGTTCAACACATAATAACTTAATTATAAAAACATACAAGTCAAAAAAATTTCTATAAATAAATCATGACCCCATCATACTTGGCATTGATCATACCTCAACATACATTTCATTGATCATGTCATTGATCATCATCTTCATCCATGTCATCATCATCATCACCATCATTGTACTTGTCACTTTGATCATCATAGTCACCACCACCACCTTCATTGCCATCATCATCACCTTCATCATCATTATCATGACCGTCATTTCCTTGATTACCATCATCTTCATCAACATGATCATGATTATCATCATCATCAACATCACTAGAATATTCTTCTTCTTCTTCTTCTTCATTGTGTAACAACCATTTGTGATCATCATTTACTTCATCTTCTAATTCTTTAGTATCTTCTTCTTCCATCAAATTATAATTTACCAACCTTCCTCTTGGATCGTGTCTAACAAAAAATGACCAACCCAATTTATGTGAAATGCCAAAGTAAAACACTTGCTCACATTAGCTTGGAAGAACATAGGGCTCATTGCCAACTGGCTCACATGACCTTGTATTAATCATTGTAAATCATTTATTATGTTCAATAACATTCCTATCATAATCATTTTGATTTGGTTGTAGCCTATACCATTTGACAAAAAATATAACTAATTTGAATGAATTAAAGTCACACTCAAGTATATCATCCAGAATGCCATAGTATCAATTTTAGATTGTTGAGGATGTATGTCATTTCTAGATGAAATATTGGTGACTTTGAAGAATGCACTTATCCCAAAATCATAAGTTTTTTTTGTTTCTTCTAACTTTTTTATACAAAATATACGGCCATGGTAGTATATAGCTTTGTGGTGTTTGATCTACAATTATTTAAACATTTCAAGATTATTTGCATCTACTTGTGAGTTGATATTAAACTTATGAGTCATGATTAGTAAGCTTCTATGTACCTTTCTATTTTTTAATTTGTATGCTAGATCAAGTACCATTGGTGTAAAATTGGGATCTCCATTACAATGAGCTTCTTTAACCAATGATGCAACACTATCTCATGGTAATGAGCGACCATTTTCTTGAAACTTTTGAATCCATACCATCATCCAATCAAGATTGTTTGTATTATATAAATGTAGTGCATCCTACTCATGACCAACTGTAAAGAAAACAACTAGACTAGTTAGAAACAACTTATACTGATGATGGATAAGAATTAATTAATTACAATAACATCTTATAATTGGCTCTCACTTTTCTCAATCTACCTTTCTTCATCAAGTACTCCCTTTCGAATTTGTTAACAAAGTTGGGATCCCAAATGCGATGTACATGGAACTTTGATGCAAATTTAAGAAGATATTCACTAATGTACACCATGGTATGGTATACCATATATCCCTCTACCATAGAACCCTTAGGATTTTCTCTTTGTCGAAACAAGCCCTTCATAAATTTTAAATTCCTTTCAACCATTCACACTGACCTAGTTTGTACAGGTCCACACAATTCAATCTCGTCAACTTGATGTATGAAGTAGTGTTCTTGAGCATTGAAAATAGTTGAAGGTAGACACTTTTGCATTTCACACATAAGCTATGGAATTTTTCTCTTGTAATATTTTATATCTTTTTTTATCAATTTCTTTAGATGATAACCACCTAAAAGAGATTCAA
Source organism: Cupressus sempervirens (assembly GCA_028749045.1). NCBI lineage: Eukaryota > Viridiplantae > Streptophyta > Pinopsida > Cupressales > Cupressaceae > Cupressus > Cupressus sempervirens. The sequence continues at coordinate 480,054,559 of CM053789.1, read as the reverse complement.
CACACAAGAACATATAAATGACATTTTAGATAAAAATATACAATAAATTACATAAAAAGTAAAGCAATTCATAAATATAATATATGTACAAAAAAAATAAGAAATAACATTTCTAACCTTATGTATTTTTCAAGATCATATATAAATTTTTAAATATTGTTTTTAAACTAGTGTGGGAGGGATAGAGGTAGGATGTACTATAATCATTAAAAAATGATCTTTTCAATATATTATAAAATAAAATAATAGATAGTGCATACAATTTTACAAATATATTGTAAATATAGAATGTGACTTACCTTGACAAAGTTATGTCAATCATGTATTTTCAACCCTAGCCCAAAATCACCTTTGTTTGTTACAAGACTACTTATATTTGAAGCAAATCTTGTGGAATTTTTTTTTTCATGACTTCTTTTAATGCATCACTTTTTTGGTTCGTTAATAACCAAGGAAGGGCACTCGTATTTATGTGATCTCAATTTCTATTTGGTTCAATGAAATTTTTCAATCATGATTGGATTCATGAATGCCATTACAAATTTTGAATTTTTTTTTCTCTATCACACCTTCCATACAATATTTTTCATAGTATCTTTATTATATTCCTTCCAATATGCATAGCATCAAAAAATGCATGATTGGGAGATCCTTGTAGTACGGTTACCTACTAAATTGAGTAGGATATTTTTTTATTCCTCTAAGAAGTTGATCTTTGATGTCTTGAGGACCTTCATGAGCATCACTTACATCATTGCTAAATAAAAGAAAAAAATTGTTTATAAAGTTCAAAATTTGGACCACAAATTGGACATTACCTCAATGATTTAGTCAACCATATTTCAACTTCCATAGATGAGGTGTCATTCTTCATGGCTTTGATATTGTATCTTCTTTCCTAGTAAAAAGATGTTTTTCAGTAATTCAATACTTATGATTATTGTGGAGAAAGTTCCTAAACTCATCAAACACCCACGTTCCTAAACTTCTTGAATGACAAGATTTCATCTTTGGACCACAAAGTAGACATGAAAATTTTCCCTTTGTCTAAAGACCTAAATGATCATGTACAATTATAATGCACAACTTAAACATACAACAATAATTTGTAAGCACTATAATAGATCAAAAATATGTGACCTTAACAATATAACATACTGCAAAAATAAGTTAGCTTAGGGGCATCATGTATTGTCTATACAAGTATTGGATGGAATTGAAATTATCTTTATCCTATTGATCTAGAGATGTCATACATAGTGACCCAATTCTATAAATTGAACAACTCATCAATAAGGGGCTCAATATACACGTTCATATCTTTAACTTGGTACTTACCTAGTAATTGAATGAACATAAATATTACATAATTATTATGATCATTTTGATGCACTATTTATAAATTAATTTGGATAACTATTAAATGAAAAAATACTTGGTACAATCATTGACAACATTATGTGATCCATCTTTATGGACATCCAAGGAGGAATGTTATTGTTAATAATAAAAATAGGGCACATTGAGTAAACAGATCTCATATCTCCAAATGGATTGACATCATCCACTACTAATGCAAGCTTGAGGTTATGAGGTTCTTCTTTAGAGTGTGGCCATGTTTTTTCTATCTCTTTAAATGCAAAACCATCCATAGGAATTCACATAATATCATTTTGACTTCTATTGCATGCATGGTAATTCATAAATTGTGTCAAGCTAGTGCACCTAAATAATCATTCAAGATGTGGAATAATGGAAATGTACTGAAGAACCTTGTGAGGCACCTTTTTTTTTATTTGATTTGACTGATATCTACTAATATGACAATTAGGGCATTCTATTGCAAATTCATGTTGTTTATGATATAGAATGTGATCATAAGGACATACATGTATTGTCTAATACTTCATTCCAATTTGATTCATAATGGTAGATAATTCTTGGTACGAACAAGGTAGAATGTTTGATGGTAGTAACAAAAACTCACATATCAACTTACAACAACAAATATGAATTGTTAATATAATGAATAGTAATGGTATGATAACATTGAGGATGACAAAAATGGGATACCTTGTTATACATGACATCGCTAAATTAGATAAATCATTCATAACCTTCAAGTTCACCACCAATACTATAGTAGAGAAAATAGTTGTTTGGGAGCCTTGGTATAGGGGCTCATATGCCTTCTCAAGTATAGGTATAACAAGACCATCTTCATCATCATTATTAGATGTGCTAGTACTATCATTGTGAGCATCTTCATTAGCTGCACCAATACCATCTTCTTCAATCATGTCATTTGGAACATTATCATGTTCTTCCATGGGAGTGTTATCTTCAGCTTGGATATTCACACCTCCATGCTCCTTCAGTTGGAAATCCAGATTTACCAATCAATAAAAATCATGGCCCCCTTGAACATGACCATTTTGCCTACAATTATTCAAGGCTATTCTGATTAAAATTCTTTGATTCTTTAAGACCTTACACTTTTTGCAAGGACAATTACATTTATCAACTTTTCTTTAGAAGTGAGACCACAATCTAGCAATTGTCTCGTTATTTTGTTTTGGGTTCATTTTTTCAAGCATGGTCTTTCTTCATAGGAAAATATATCTGTAAAATTATTGGACATTTACTTAATGTTTATATCTACAAATATGGTTTTGAAAGAAAAATTTGGTGTAATTAATGTGTATATTTGAAAAAATATTGCACATGTTTTACTTAATGTTTATATTTGCACATATGGTTTTGAAAGAAAATTTTGGTCTAATTAATGTATATATCTATAAAAATATTGGACATTTTGTACTTAATGTTTATATCTACACATGATTTTGAAAAAAAAAATTGGTCACCTCGCTCAAATTCACCCATATTATAATCAATGAAAATTTGTACTCTTATAATGCTCTTTGTTAATTATACAATATACAATGCTCATTATACAATATTTAATCAAAAAGTTCATCACCTTGGTATTTAATTGTTTATCTATAGTAAGTTTATAGTCATCATGGACAATGCATGCCCCATTTCTCCTCTTTACCCCCTAGTAAATTTTTTGCCTCTCAAACCCCTAATTCAGGGCCTAGGCCATTGTTTGGACTCTACCTGAAGTTTGGGTCCTATTTTTTTTCCTATAATTTTTGGCCAAGTGCCAAATTTGAGAAATTTGGAGATAAAGAGTAATTTTTGTGTTAAGGTGTGCACCTATCCTAGGTGTGCAAGTGTGCTAGATAAACTAGTGCACTTGTACTTTCCTTTAGAGGTGCACACTTGTGCACATGTGCAAGTGCACACATCTAAAGGGTGTGCATGATCCCAGTTCTATAAATACCTGAGACCACATTCCCCTATCCTCATTCTTCTTTGTATGCTTCCTAATCTTGCACCTCCACACCATTCAAGGTGCACAAAATATGCAAGAACACACACACAAACATAAGTTAAGACATTATAAAGGTGTGCATGTGTGCAACTATCCAAGGTGCACACATGTGAACCTTTATTTGGAACTACAAAACCTAAGCAAAACTGAAAAAATAACTAAGTAAAAGGTGTGCACATGTGCACCTATCCAAGGTGCAGAGATGCACACCTTTCAAAAGAAAAACCTAAGAACTCCTAAGGTAATGGTGCACATATGTGCATCATTTTCTACCCAAAAAATCAAGACTAAGGGTGTGCACATGCACTCCTCACTAAGGCACACTGGTGAACATGCTTAGTAAAAACTACTTCATCCCTCATTTGCATATGGAAGATGCATGTGTGCTACTGGTGCACACTCCACAAGGGTGCACACCTATGCAGGTGGATAACTATGCACAAAGTAACTATGTTAGAGTTATTAAGTGCACCTAGTACACCTTTCAAGGTGTGCTAAATTGCTTTCAAGTGCTTTAAAGGGGGATTTGAGTTGTTTTTTAGGGTTTTGGTGTTTTGGGTTTGATTTTTTAGAAATTAGGGTTTTTTTAGGGTTTAATTTATAGCTTTTTAGACTAATTATTTTCTTGTATGTGCAGATAAAATGTCTTCCTCATCATCCTCGTGATTCACCTCATAATAGGTGTGTAATAATCATGCCCAAAGCCCTAGGAATAGTTTATTCAATCTAAGGATTACTTCTCCAACCATGAGGTTCATTTAATATGTCAACCCAAGGATGTATACTTGAAATGGTTGACACAGTGTGCACTAGGTTCCTTGAAGAGTCATTATGCTTATGCTTCAAGAAAGTAAACTGCATATAAAGAACCTACACTAGTGCTACAAGAAAGTAACATACTTAACTCCTTACTGAAATGAATTCTAGAAATGAAACTCTATGCTAACCTATATTTCAACCTTGACCATCCACTATAACTACTCTTACAGATGTTATAGGAACATTCACAAAGTATGATGTTGTAGGAAGAAACTGTAACTCCTATCTGAAATACTAGAAATGTTGGAAGTAAATCTGCACTACTCTAATCTAATCCACCTCCCAAGTGGGGCCCCCTAGTTGGATTTAACTATTCTACTAACATAGAATGTAAACCAAGAATTACTTCATTATATTTCAAAAACTCCTTACATAAGAACAATTTATAAAACTACAGATAATTTTCTACGAGAGACAACAAAATTTTTCGATAAAATTTTTCCAACCTCCTCAAACTGTTGATCCAATCCCTATAAATAGAGGATCAACACTTATTCTAAAATAGAAAAGAAAACAAACTGACTAAAAATCTACTAGAAAAGAAGGAAATATAACAACCCACGGAATAAGCAATAAAGTTTGGGTGACCAATTAAACACAATAGTAAATGCAGAGGGAATATAGCAGCACTTCATCTGTAAATTCCTAGAATAATGGCTCCTCCTCTATAGTAGCCGTGTCTTTTGTTTCCATAATGATTCCTCCACCATAGCTAGACCTTGGCACTCCTTCTTGAATGCTGTGAACCTCTCTCCAGCTTCTCCCTTTCCTAGCAAGTTAGTTGCAATCAAAAAATATTTACTCAAATAAGCATAATCAAACTAAATCCAAATATTAAAACACACATTTTGATGATTATATGAAACACAAAATTATATGTACAACATTGGCAAAAAATGACATAACTATCTACCCATGGTTTAGCAGTTCTATCTAAACTTTATCATAAGTTCAACTGGTTATGAGTTCACAAATGTCCTGTCAATATTAAAAACAATGTATTAAAATTAATATAAATTGAGGCAATAATTGGCCTCATCATCTACCCCCTAGTAAATTTAATGCTTGTCCTCAAGAATTGCATCTTCTAGCAACTGATTGAAAGTCTCCAACCTTAGTCCCCCCTCATCTGCTAGTCTTGAAAGTGTAGTAGAATCCTCTTGTTCTTTCCCAAACTTCCTTCCTGTGATCCTCTCGTAACCTATCAATTCATTTAGAGTTGATGTCATATAGGGGCTAAAAGAGCATGGGTGGCTACATCGTTAATGGACACTAGAGTTCTTGTCTAATTTTCCTTCCTAGCTACATGTATTTTGGTGTCCAGTAAAGGGCTACCTCAAGGTTGATAGGGTTGTGTGGTTCTAACATTTTGAATCCCTTAGGTATTCTACTTCATCTACTTCTAGTACCAGCCATAGCTCTTTGAAAGAAAAAGTAAGGCACACTATCATACTCTACATACACTTTTATTTTGGCCTTGAAGATTTGTTTTCTTATTTCCTTGTGAACTTTTCCATAGGTCAGCTTGAACCAATCCCTAAGGATTTCTTCTAGTGTATTTCTTTCTACTCTTAATGGTAGGGGTTTTGTTCTCTCCTATTCTCTATAATTGTTCAATTGTCTATCATAGTTGGCCTCATTGTGCATCCAATACATTGGGGCCCTAAGATGTATATACCCTATATAAAGTAGAGGGTTTCATTGAGTTTCTATAGGGATAATAAAATTATGCATATACAATTCACAAAGTAAATTTTGCTACCATGATGGAAGAGTCTAGTACAAACAATAAAATTCCTAAGCTAACCTAAATTCTGTATCTATATCTTTGAGAGTCATCATCAACTGGAATAAAAGGAATTGTTCTTTTAAATAGCTGGCATAGATCCTAGGTTGTGGCTTGCAAGTAATTATTTGGTCAACCAGTTTAAGGGCATTATCCATCTTTTACTTCTATCTCACCAATTATTCTTTTAATTCTACAATTTTTTCATCTTGGTCTATTGTTACCTTCTTCATTTTCTTTTCCTCTTCTTCCCATAGGGTTTTTGTTAACACATGTTTATTATATAGTTGAAAAAGGAGCATTTGTATGGTAATTGGGCCACTTTCTTCATCCTAATTATTTTTCTTCCTCTATTCCCTCCATGAGTGTTCCAAGAAGCTTGTAAACCATGTTTGCTTATAGGAAACTAGGGCAATTTTTGAACAAGCTAGCTGGTGTGTTATTGGGTATTCTTGTACTTCACAGCTTGGGGTATCTTGTTGGCTTACTTGGGAATTATTTTGGCATTCATTCATCTCAGCTTTACATTTCTCACTAGGATTTTGAGGAATGTCTAGAATTTTAGGTTGACTAGGGGAATCATCTGGGATAACTTGTACTAGAGATTCTTCATTAGATTGTTTAGGTAAAGTGGAATGGGTTTTTTAGGACACTTTAGGAATTTGTCCTCTCATTCTAGGGCTTCTTTGCACAGGGGTTTCTTCAAGCACCATAGCCTTTTTATTGCTAACCCTCTTTAGTGTCTCTACTATAAGAGTAGCTACTATAGGAACTGACTTTATTTTCTTCTGTTTTGAGATTGTAGGGTTTCATTTTTCTGTTGCCAAAACCAAAGTTTCTTCTTGCAACTTCTTTTTTCTTTTTTCTTGAGTAGAAGTATGTACATTTCTCATTTGAGTAGATAAAGACACATTTTCTTGCACATTTTTGGATTCTCCACCTTGGGTGCCTTTTTCAATAGATGCGTCAAAGGAGATTGCATTATCTTGGCTAGGCTACTCATTAAGGGCAATATGAGGCTGCAAGGTTTTATGAGGTCCCTAAGAGATCTTTCTATGCAAAATTTAATTAGGACATAGTGAGTAATAGAATTCTTCTCTCCTTTCCAAGTTTCCTCAGCACTAATGTATAACATATTGAACAAGAAATCGAGGATATTTTTTGGAAAATCATGCCTTACATAACTAAATAACTTAAAATGATGTATGTGCAAATTAGAAAACCTTCCTTCACAAGTAAAATACTTGATAATATACAAGTCCAACTCATTTTATGGCAGAGGAATAGACATTCTTTTGTACCCTTTCTTAGTAATCTCCAATGGAGGGTCACTTGGTAGGGAAAACTGGGCCCTAGCTAATCTGACATCATGCTCATTGGGGTAGTGTTCCCCTACTACTAGCAACCTAATTACTTCCACTATTGGTTCCTCTATGGAAACGATTGTCAATCCCCATACTATTGCTTCACCTTCCTCAAATGTATTTATAAATTTAGTAGTTGCTTGTTCATCAAACTTTGTTAATTTCAAGAAATATCCTAGCCAGCCACATGCATTGAATCTTGTTACTACTTCTACATCATAAAGTAAAACATTATGTTCTATTGGTTCACATTGCTACAACTAACCTCCCATTTGTGCTTACTAATCTCAACCTTTGCTCTATTTTCAACAATTACCCTCTTCCCTTCTGTGAATTTCAGACTTCTTCTTTATAAAACCATAGATTCTTTTCACATTCTTCTAGTGTTTTTTTCATGAACAATAATAATGTTGTTTTAATAGAATGAATCATAGATATCCAAGAATTACTTCAAAATTTAATTTGAGTGACATCTTATTTAATTTGGGTCACATCTTGGTCTGACAGTGAGGATTTTTTTTGGGGAATAAAGGTACAACACTTGACAGTTGCTTACTATGGCAACTGGATCTTAATCAAACAAATGGGAAAGTACATATTTGATGATCGTTAACAAGTAAATAGAAATGTCATTTGGAATCAGTAACCTTCCCTACCCCCTACAAAACATGGACAAGTGTCCTCACTTTTCATTCTTGGCATGAGGTACAAAATTGGCATAATGTCGAATGATATATTTAACACAATAGTATATATAACCAACTAAATATATGCACTAAGAATGAATAAAATTTGAAAATCTTATACCTATAAATTTGATCATTTCACATGCTAGATAAAGGTGGTGAGAGTGGAAGAATGGTAGTGACAACATATGTCAGCGTACTCACCATATTATTGAAAGCATAGAAAAATGATGATGTGGAAGGTGGGTGGGTGGTAAAGAAAGAAATGAAATGAGTTGAAAGAAGAAGAATTTAGAAAGTGAATGAAGAATTGAACTTTATGTAAACATAAATATTTTATTATGGTCATGCTAGAAGGAATTCGTATTGAAGAGTTATAGTAAGAAGGTTGGCACCCTCTACTGTAGGAAATGTTACCAGTTGTTCATTTGGAATTGGCTATTGAAATTGTTGTAGGAAGTCTTCCTTCATTTGGGGTTGGTGATACAATTTTAGTCAATTCCCATTGACTAATAACTTGAAGTGTACTAGATCAATTGTGGTTAACTAGATTGCTCCATTTTCAAATACATGGCTTATTTCATAGGGACCTAGCCATCATATATGCAACTTGCCTAATATTTCTTTGATTCTAGAATCATAAAGTAATGTCCAATCTCCAACTTGAAATTGTTTACACTTAATGTGGTAGTTGTGCCATTGTTTCATTTACTTCTATATGATTTCTATGTGCTCTAGGGAAAACTTGTGTATTTCATCCAAAGAATTAAGATGCAGTAAGCACTCTCTTTATGCTACAGGAAGATCAATGTTTAACTCCAGTGTTGTTATTAAAGTTTTGTGTTCAAATTCAATGGGTAGCATTGTTGCTTTTCCATTCAATAGTTTGAATGATGTGAACCCTATGGTGGTCTTCCATGTTGTTCAATATACGCAGACAACTTCTAGTAGTCTAGTGCTCCAATCTCTGCACTGCAAATGAATTGTTTTTGTCAAGATGACTTATATCTCCTAATTTGTAACATCTACTTGTTTATTAGCTTGAAGATGATAGGGGATTCATTTCTAATGCATGATATTATATTCCTTCATGAGTTCTATTATTATATTGGAAGTGAATTTAGCACCCTGGTTAGTAATAAGTTCTCTGGGTATGCCATATCGAGTAAAGATTTCTTCATACAAAAATTCTGCAACTTTATGATCACAAGCATGCTTCATGGCTTTGACTTCGACCCATTTTGTCAAGTAGTTAGTGCATACAAGGATGTATGATTTCCCATTGGATAGAGGATCTATTGGACCAATGAAGTCCATACCCCATTTTCGAATGGTATTGCCACCACCTATGGATTGAGAAGTACTTCATTTGATATTGTTGGTTGGCTCATCCTCTAACGTTTATCACAATTTTGTGTATAACTCCCTGTATCTTTATGAAGTGTAGGCCAATAGTAACTAGTTGTTAAAATCTTCAATGCTATTCTTTTTGTGGCAAAGTGCCCGCCACATGGTTCATTATGACATACATTTAGAATTTCATATTTCTCATCCTCTCACACACATCTCTTCATAACTTGATCAAGTCTAGTGTAAATTAGCGTGCTATCAATCCAAGAGAAATGGAAGCTTTTCTCGACAACCAACCTCCTATCCTTGTAAGAGAAATGTGTAAGAATTTTGTTAGCTACAATGTAATTAGCTATGTCTACATACCGTGGGTTTTGGACAACAATATGAAATAAATGCTCCTCTAGAAATGTATCATCTACCAAAGTAGTATCTTCTTCATCATGGTGGGTTATGGATAGGTAATCAGCTACTACATTCACTTTCCTAGGTTTGTCAATGTTTGTGATATCAAATACCTGCAAAAGAAGTAGCTATCTTGCTAACTTGCCTATGATGGTAGGTTTGTTCATGAGATACTTAATTTCTTCATGGTCAATATGAAAAAATATTTGATAGCTAGTTACATAATGGTAGAATTTTTTTAGAGCATAAACTACTACTAATAGTTCTTTTTAACTCACTGTACAATTTAACTTTGGTTCATGAAGACTCTTACTAATATAGTAGATTGATTTTTTAAGGTCTTGAGATTTTTTTCCTAGGACTGCACCTATGGCATAGTAAGGAGAGTCTATATGTATTTGAAAAGGCAAAGTCCAATCAAGACCCCTAAGAATTGGTGTAGTTATCAACAGTGACTTGAGCTACCAGAAGGAGTCATCGCATTCCTTTGTCTAGGAAAATTCACCCTCTTTGGTAAGAAAAGTATATAGAAGACTAGCTACTTGACTAATTTTTTTGATAAACCTCCTATAATAGCCAGCATGTCCTAGGAAAGATCTAACTTCTTTTTTCTTTGTGGAAATAGGGAGTGTGAGAATTACCTCTATTTTCACAAGGTCTACTTGGATTCCAGTTTCAAAGATAAAATGTCCCAAGATCATGCCTTCCTACATCATCAAAAAAAATTTCTCACTGTTGAGAGATAGGTTGTGTTCTTCACATATTAGTACTTTCTCTAAGTTCTTTAGGGATTTCTCAAATGTGAAACCAAACGTAGTGAAGTTTTCCATGTATATCTCAATGCAATCATGTGATATGTCAGCAAAGATGCTAATCATAGCTCTCTGAAAAGTAGTAGGTGCATTCCATAAGCAAAATGGTAATACAAAATAAGCATAGGTACCCTAAGGATATGTAAATGTGGTCTTCTCTTGATCTTCTAGAACAATACTTATATGATTTTAACCATTGTATCCATCTAGAAATGAGAAGTATTTCTTTCCAGCCAAAGTATCCAAAACTTGGTCAATAAAGGGAAAAGGAAAGTGATCTTTCTTTGTGGCATTATTTAACTCTCTGTAATCTACACATATCTACCACTTACCTCCTTTCTTAGATACAATAACTAATGGTGATACCCATTTTCTATAAGAGATTGGATAGATGAGTCTAGTATCCAAAAAATTCTACAACCCAGTCTTAACTATCTCGCGCAATGCTAGATTTTTCTCCACTGAGGCTAACAGAGTGGCAAGCTTCCATCATTGATGTAGATCCAACAAGTGTAAATTTTAGGGTTCAATCCTACCATATCCCCATAATCCCAAGCAAAGGCTTTTTCATGTTGATTGAGAAGCTTAGTTAACAATTCCAATTGTGATTGGGACAACTTGTTTACATGGAGATGATGACTAGGAGAAAGTTCCATAGTAGTTGTTAACTCTACCATTGACACTTCTGGTACTAGACTTGTAGCTACTTCACTTGGTAGTAATTGATCAATTATCTCAGGACTTTCTAGGTAGACACAGTCTTCATAGGTATATAGCTTTAAGACGCAACAATATCTTTGGTAACTATACATACATTGGTAAGAATGCTCTTTATTACATCATCTACCTCCTAAATTTTTAGAAAAGAGTGCCTATGCAACATCATGAGTAGGGCTATAGAATTCAACTCTTCCTTTTTGTCCCCTAAATCTGGCCAAATAGGTTCTCCCATGTCTAGCTGGGGTTGGGCAAGTGGATATAGTGCTAGGTTCCTTATAGTTTGACCATTTGAAATTTCCATATTGCTTGATCCACAATTAATTTTAGCATTAGTGGTGGCTAACTAGGGTCTCCTTAATATGATAGGATAGCTAGCAAGTTTTACTTTAGGTGATAGGATAAGAAAATTAATAGGGTATTCCCATGAATCTACAGTCATTATCACATCTTCTACAAGAATATTTGGAGTGACATTTGAACTATTAGAAAGTTGTAACACTATGGGAGTTGTCTTTAAGCCTTCCATGTGTAACCTATTCATTGTATCTTTACTCATCACATTTATTGTTGCTCCCAGATCAACTAAAGAATTTTTCACAGCTTGTCCTTTTATGATCAGATTAACTACTAGACTACCAGGATTTGAATACTTTGGTATGACTACCTTCCCTAACATCATATCTACTAATTCCCTAAAAACATGGACTATTTGAGGATCTTTCTTCTTCCACCCTAGCCTCCTAAGGCATGCTTCCTTAATAACCTTTCCATAAAGAGAGATATCTTTGATAGCTTGGAATAGAGGGATTTGGATGTGTATATTTTTAGCTACTCAACAATACCAAATGTCTCTTCATCTTGGGATATAGATTTCTCTTTATTTAGCCTATGTGGAAAGGGAGGATTCATTAAGGTGTGGTCAGTAGTCTACTGGGTACATTAGTTGGCGGGTTGGTATTTGTTAGTATAGCTTTTGGAAGTGGTGTTGCAGGAGTGTCTACAATTTCCATGATAATAGGATATTCTAATGTAGGTAGAGTTATACCAGATCTCAAATGGATATTAGATATCTCTATTGAATAAGTAGGGCATTGTTGAGTATCAATAGTGTACATTTGTTGTTGTTTCTTCTTGTTGTTTGGATTTGGCTCAGATTGAGTAGGCAATTGGGTTGGCTTAGGATTAACATTATTTGGTGCAGGAAGTGGCATTATTGCAAGTGGTTGCACTAGAGGTGGTAGTTGTGGGTTACCAAAATTTTTGTTAGGCCACTATGGAGGCCCCCTCCATTGGTTATTTTTTTGTCAATTTCCTTTCCATAGTTGTCATTGATTCTATTGATTCTGCCACTAGTTATTTTGTTGATTAGGCCACTAGTTTTTTTGCTAGTTTTGCCATTGATTATTTTGTTGATTAGGCCACTGGTTGTTTTTTTGGTTTTGTCAAGGATGTTGGTAGTACTGAGAAGGATTCTGATAACTTTGGTTTTGCCATTGATTATTGGAAGGATTTGAAAATTATAGAGGATCTTGAGGCATACCTTGTCTTGAAGCCCATGGTTGATGTTGAGCAATGAAGAACACTTGATCATTTTCCCTGTCTATCTTCATGTACTCAGTTGGAAAATGTTGATTCTCTAGGTTAGCTACTAGTTTACATGTGTAGTCTTGCTTTTGTTCATGGCAGTGAGGACAATACTCTACCAATCATGATTCATCTTCTACATGCTTCTTCTTTGCAGTCATGGTGTCGAGATGTGTAGCAACATAATTTATGATGTCGTTCTTGAAATTTGGGAGTAAATTAGATATCTTGAGCTTTGAAATGCTCTAACTGATCCCTTTAGTGACTATGGACTGATACCCTCTATCTTTCTTCATAGTTGACCTTAAGTAGTTAAGAAATATTTTATTGAGGTCATCCCAAGAATATTGGTATATATTTCCACCAACCATTAAGTCTAATGCTTCTAGAAAATTATCATTTACCCCTCTTAAGAAGACTAGTTTCTATGAATACTCTACCAGTACATGCTAGGGGTTCTTCTGCATTATGTACAAAAAAAGTGAAACATAGTATTCTAATGTTTCATCCTCCTTTTGGGATATTCTAAAAATTTCATCTCTCCTTGCATCACTCCCCTTACAATAATCTTTATATTTCTTCAAAAATAGAGTCTACATATCATCCTAGGTACCTATTGTATTAGCTCCTAAGCCCATGAACCATCATAAGGTCAATTCTTCTAGTGTTGCTGGAAATAACTTGAGCTTATGGGCATTAGTGTTATAGTCAAAGCTATGATAGCATATGTCAAACTCAAACAAGAAAGTATCAGGATCCTTAGTTAAAAGGCCATAAAACTTTGGAAGAGTAATTATGGGTATATTTTTGAGGTTATCATTGTTTATGAGGCTCTAGAGAGGAAATCGAAAAGTAGGGTGTACCATTATTGGAGGTATTTGATTATGGGGTTGCTGCTAAAAAGGAGCATTAGCTATGGGATTGTTAACAACAGGTTGATTTGCACTAGAACTATCAAAAAAGTTGGCCAAGATTCTAGCAAAAGGTTGAAGACTACTTATATCCAAATATTCTTCTCTAGAGGAAGATGCTGCAAGAAAATCAGGACTTGCATCCTCAAAAGGCAACTCAACTCCTTCAATTTTATTGTTCAAATTAAATGACCCTCATGGAAGAAATATTCTATATTCATTTTGTCATCTTTCTCTTTGATGCATGCAATTAAATTCTTCATTCTTGTGAAGCAATTTTTAGGACTACAAATCTCTAAAAAACTAGCTATAAAAAAAACTGACTTAAAAAGATGTTCCTAGCTTGACATGATCCCCAAAAATGATGCCAAAAGTGGTTTGCCTCACAATAGGTGTGTGATAATGATGCCCAAAGCCTTACTTAGGAATATTTTATTCAATCTAAGGATTACTTCTCCTACCATGAGGTGCACTTAATTTGTCAACCCAAGGACGTATACTTGAAATTGTTGCTACAATATGTGCACTAGATTCCTTAAAGAGACATTATGCTTATGCTATAGGAAAGTAAAATGCATACAAAGAACCTACACTAGTGCTATAGGAAAGTAACACACTTAACTCCTTACTAAAATGAATTTTAGAAATGCAACTCTATGCTAACCTACATTTCAACCCAGACCATCCACTATAACTACTCTTATAGATGTTGCAGGAAGAAACTGTAACTTCTATATGAAATACTAGACATGCTGGAAGTAAATCTATACTGCTCTAATCTAATGCACCTCCCAAGTGGGCCCCCTTAGTTGGCTTTTGCTAATATACTAACGTAGAATGTAAACCAAGAATTACTTCATTGTATTTCAAAAACTCCTTACATAAGAACAATATATAAAACTATAGATAACTTGCTACAAGAGACAACAACATTTTTCCATAAAAAATTTCCAACCTCCTCAAACTATCAATCCAATCCCTATAAATAGAGGATCAAAACTTATTCTAAAATAGAAAAGAAAATAAACTAACTAAAAATATGCCAGAGAAGAAGGAAATATAATAGCTCATGGAATAAGTAATAAAGTTTGGGTGACCAATTTAGCACAATAGTAACTGCAGAGGGAATATAGCAACACTTCATCCTTGCATTCCTAGAATAATGGTTCCTTCTTTGTAGTAGCCATGTCTTCTGGTGCCATAATGATTCCTCTACCACAACTGGGCCTTGACACTCCTTCTTAAATGTCGTCGATCACTCTCGAGCTTCTCCCCTTCCTAGCAAGTTAGTTACAATGTAGAAATATTTATAAAAGTAAGCATAATCAAAAGTAAATTCGAATATTAAAAAACACATTCTTATGGTTATATGAAATATTTTATTATATGTATAATATTTGCAAAATATGACATAACTATCTATCCATGGTTTAACAATTCTATCTAGACTTTATCATAAGTTCAACTAGTTATGAGTTCACAAATGTCTTGGTAGTATTAAAAATAGAGTATTCAAATTAATACAAAATAGAGGCAATAATTAGACTCGTCATCTTGCTTATAGAATAGATTGCTCCAAAACCTATTGTCTTCAAGTTTCAAGGTGCACCAAAGAAATCACACTTTCAAGATGGACATTCAGAGATCAAAGACACTAAGTTGGGACATGTAGACTAGAATGCATTCATTGTACTCCACAATAAACCTAAAGAGAGGTCCCTGATGGTGTCGACACTTATTAGATCAAGGTTGGTCAACACTGCATCTCATCCTACATTAGTGCAATCATTGAAGCTTATCATGGAATTGGAAGAAAACTATGTGTCAAAGGAAAGATTTGTTAAAAGTTTCATAGGGGAGATAGTCCTAGACCTAAGATTGAGGAACATTGAGAAAGTTTTCCATCTCCCAAGAGTGGATCAATATGTGAAGATAACTTATCACCAAGTAGAAAGATGGTATAGGGAGAATGAAAAGAAGGCCATAGAGATAATGTAAGCATCATTTTTTATTGATAGAACACAAGTGGGATGTAGAGCAGGAAATGTAGAAATGACTAGAGGGTATATGAAGGATGATATTAGTTATGCCATTTTACTTTTGAGTAGAATTATGGATCTACCGACAATAGGACATCTTCATAGCTGGATGGTACATTTCATAAAGACCATTAGAATAGCTAAAATGACAATTGATTAGACCACAATACTAAGTGAAAACTTAGATGAAAAACTAGTAGGAATTAAATTTGACCATAGGTTTTCTATGACAGCATATCTGGTGTACTTTTTGGCAGTGAGAACAACTAATATCTAGGACTATACAAGAAGGAAAGCATGCAAGATGCCAATGCTTGGCCCTATGTGGCATATCCTCAATTGGTAAAAGAAGAAGCTCTCAAACCAAAGAAAATAATTTTGGGTAGTGAATGATGCTTTCATATTTGCAATCATCTAAATCATAGAGGGCAATTATGCTAAGAGGATGTTAGTAGAGGCAGCAACAAGGATCATATAGATCGGCACCTATTACATCCATTTTAAAATATTCACTTGCCTAAGGGTAGCTAGTACAATGATGAATCTAAAGAAACTCCCAAGATATCCATCGGATAGGCTCATTGTATTAGACATTGAAAGATAGCTCGCATCTGTATATGATAGAGTGAGAAAAGAGCATAAGAAGACATGGGTATGGCCTATTACTATAGTTACTTTTGAGGTAAAGTAGAAGTAGGATATCTTGACTTTTGACTCAGAATGGGATCAATACCCTTGGAAGATTACAACTCCCCTCATCCCTATTTTGACAATATTGACAGAGTTTAGCATTTTCTAGGGAAATAATTTTGAAGATCATTGGATGAATGCAATAGATGACTATGATATTCGAATAAGGGATTATTGTAGGATGACTCCATATTTGGTAGGGAGCACCTTAAAGATAAAGGTCCTATCAAGGTTTTTTAGTAAGACACTCAAGATATCTTGGATCATTGTATAACAGAGATAAGATATATGATAGACCTATTATAAATGCAAAAATTGATAGGGATAAAAATGTAGATGTAAACCATAGGGATAGGCACATAATTTAGTTGATGAGGGACTAGATCAAGAAACCTTTTAACCTTGACCTAGTTCCATAGGTTGTCACCTTTCAAGCCACAATATGTAAAATAAAGGGTAAAGGTAAAAAATTTATAGTACCAACATTCCTTGCTCAATCTCTAGTTAGGCCAAAAATGGTATATCAACATGACAAGGATGTTGGGTAATTCAAAGCAAATAAAGGAAAAAATAAGAGGAAAATAGATTCGTCAAGACAAGATGAGCCTGAATCTAAAGAGCCCCAAGAAGAGGTAGCTCAAGCACTTGAGAATGAAGAGCCTCAAGATAAAGAGTTAACTCAGGCTAAAGATACTAGACAAGTGCCCTTACTTGAATAGGAATAGGAATAGGAACTAGATCAAGAAGCATAAGAGGTTATACCACCCTCTGAAGAGGAAGAAGCCTCTCCTTTAGCTGCCAAGAAGGCTAAGATTGAACCTACTATTAAAAGGTCACAAAGGGTGAGATTACAAAAGAAGGTTATTCCTATTGCTCGGGTGCCTAAAACCATCCCTAAGGTGAATGATAAGGAAGAAGAAGAATAAAATATCCCCTGAGTAAGAGGATCTATTTAGCTAGGGCAACAATTAAAAAAAAAAGAAGGAGCTCAACCATAATGTTTCCATCCATTCCTAAGGAACCTATTTAGGTTACCATTTCTGAAGATGAGTAGTAGTAGTGGATTGATGAGTAGGAAGGGCAATAAACAAATGTCTTCAACATATCTAATTTCAATTTTATCCTTATGGGAACTAAAATCATGGGTGAGAAGATATGAGATACACCTATGAATCAACCTATGGGAGAGGATTGGAACCAAACACCACCTCAATCACAAGGGTTTCTAGGTACATCACTGCCACCATTTTAGGACTTGTCTTTCTTGGACAAAGGTGTAGCCACTCCTCTTCCTCCTACCATAGAAGAGGAAGGACAAGAAGTGCAAGGAGAAGAGCTAGAAAAAAGACCAGTCCATGAAGCATCAGAGGAGGGGTAGATACATGAAGAACCTTGATAAAATTCTTAGGATACAAAGGCAAGAACTATAGCTACAATAGATACAGAAACTCCCAATGTAGATCTCTCTTAAAAGGAGTGATAATAGTAAAGTTCTTGGAAATAAAGCCCCCTCTTTAGCTAAATACATGTCTCTTATAGGCACTACACTACCCTAGTTGAAGAGGGAGGTTATGGTTAGACAAAAGAGACAGTTGAAATTCAATGAAGAGAAGAGTATGGATGAGCTAGTGGAAGCCATCAAGAAGCTTGAGCCACCTATGGGTGATGCATGAACATTGACATTTGTAATGAAGAACCAAGATCAAGGCTTATTTACACATATTTCCATCCCTCCTCTACATGATGGCATTGAGGATTTGACTCATAATGATTACCAAATCAAGGAGGTCCTCTTAGGAAAGCCCATGATAGACACTGCTAAATTTTTTATCACTATAAGCATGAAGGAGGTCTTTAAGTAGGTGGATGGATATGAGTCAGAGTTGGTAATGTTGAGGAAGCAAAATGAGATTTTGAGAGGCTATTTTCATGAAATTGCCAGCCCCCATTGACCTAGATAATTTAAGGATCACTCTTGTTGCAACATTAGAGAGGAGACTAGATAAGGAAAGTGTACAGTTAGATTCATTTTTGAGCATGTCTCAGAAATGGCGTGACAATTTGTGGATAAAGGTGTACAAATTATAGAGGCTAATTTGAACCTGTTGCACCATGTTCAAACTAATGTAGATAAACTAGCATCTGTAGTGGACTAGGATTTCGGGCTAATGGATGAGATACATACCTAGGGAAAGACCTTCAATCACTTCAAATGATAAAGGGTCAAAGATATCATAATCTCAAAGGGATGTATACAATGGATGAGATTGATAAAATTGAAGATTATTGATGTCAAGAATAAGGTAATGGAAAGATTTCATGAATATATTTAGAAGTTGCAAGATCAAACACAAGAGCAAATTTTGGAAGCTAAGAAGTATTACAATGATGTCTGCCTTCATATTTTTAAAGATGAGTCAAGGACTAAATTCATTCTATTACAATCAATTGTTCAAAATTTTCAACAAACCTTTGAAGATACTTCATCAGAAGAAGATATTAGACAAGTATTTAGGATGAAAGAGGTATTGTTGGAGTTAGACAATAAACTTGATGATTTTACAAATATTCATATGGAGATTACTAATTACTAGCACACAGTTAAACATAAGTATAAAGTATTGGATTTTCTAGAAGCTTCCTAAGTGGTAGAGATTATAGATAAATTCAAGAGAAAGAATCTAGGAATAGCTCTAGTATAAAGGAGAAGAAAACCAAGAAGCAAGAAATTCAATTTTGACATTTGGGAAAATCTTGGATTTTTTGAGCCTACCACAAAGGTGCACAAGGTGCGCTATTCCATAATTGAACTGATAGTTAAGTACCAATTCCAAGTTTAGAGCTTTCCATGCACCAAAAATGCATTTTGATGGCAGTTCAACTGCCAAAAATGGCTAGAGAAGGTCAAACTTCCATTTTTAGAGTTTCTAGTGACTCTCAGATCCTCTTACAACTTCCTTCTTCTTATCTACTACTTCTTTCTTTGTTTTAAAACATGTAAAGGCTCATGCACCCATTAATTGATATAAAAAAGGTTGGAGTCCTATTTAGCACCATTTAGAGTGTTAGTTTGTATACAATTAGATTTGTTTTATTAGGTTAGAAGCATATGTTTGTATTAAAGAGATCTCTCACTCTCAACACAAATTGAGAAGATGATTTCTTATAAATCTAGGAATGCAACATGTACTTTAGGCCATTACTTTGACACAATAATATATGTTATTGGTGATCTCATCCTGAGCATAGTTATTCTTTCTAGAGTGTGGTTTTTTTGTGAATTTTTATTCATGATAATAATGGAGCCAATAGTTTTGTTGTGTTGATTTGATTGTGATATTTTTTAGTTTTGGTGTTTTTTGCGTGTTGCCAAATTTCATAGACATACCGAGTTGGAGAAGAGATCACCCTATTATTCCTACATAGCTTCTTGTCTTGCATAAGTGCACTTTCCATGGCCTTGCGACTTGATAAGAAGTGAAACATCTTTTAGTTTTTACTAAGTTTCCATTGACGATTGCATCAGTAGATTTTAGGAATCCCTGCTCCTATTTTCATTGGTTTCCTACCCAATCTTTTCAATGATTAAACTCAAAATCACATTGTTACCATCATTTATGTTCATTAGGAATTTCCCTTTCATGCTATTTATTTTCATCTCTCACTACCTTATCTTCATTATTTTCTTTACTAACCCTTGGTTAAATTAGGAATTCATATAGTTTCATTATTAGATTGAATTCTTTTTAAAATAGAAAATGCAAAAAAAAATCTCTTTTGTGGATAATTTTGAAACAATAAGGAGATTGAAAATCTTATCTAAAATTGGTCGGAGCCATTAAAGGCCTCCTTATGAACAAACACATTTATCTTCAACTAAGTGGATTCCAATAGCTTGCAAGATCACCTAGAACATTAGAGTTGATCGTAGATTAGCTTTTTAAGAGAGGAGTTTGAAAGGATTCATGTCATTAAGCATCGTGAAAAATGACAACTCACCAATTACAACATAATGATATTATATAAATCATTGTGCCCATGAGGAGTACTTGAGCTCACTCAAGGAGAACATGTTAGCCCAAATTTATAATAAAAGTGTTTATTCTCTTAGCTCCTCAACTACTACTACATAATCTAAACTTTATGATTCTTACTCTTGTTCACATCTATGATAAATTCTCATGGATAGTTATTAAGACTATACCTCTCCATGTTAAAATCAAATTTCAAAGATTTTCCAAAGTTCCTTCTCACTAAATCCTACATTCATATCACTCTAAGCTTTCCTTTTTGCAGAAAATTAAGAAAAACAAAAATATTGTAATAAATGCAACCCTATACCTTGAACTAATTAATAATTTTAGATGAATTGATTATACAAGTTTAAGATCTAACTAAAGATAACCCTAGAGTGCTCTGAGATTTTATGATAAAGTTGGATCTGAAGTATTTTTTAAGTTATATTTACTTTTAGGATGACATAGTGATGAAAGACAACCAATTATTGGTAATTTTAAAACATAAAATTTTATCATATGTGACCTTGATAATCTTGAAATGTTTTTGAAGGCCAAGTTATTTTTGATTGAATTATTGGGACCAAAGGATGTGACATTTCTTGAGGTTCACTTGATTCAAATGAAATAGGATTGGATTGATCATATTTAAGGTCTTTATTTAGATGTATTGGGTTGAATTCTTTCTTTACCTCTACAAGTTGTGCAATAATTTTATGTATTTTTTATCTATCCATGATATATTTTATGTGACCTTCAAGAAAAGTTTGTAATGGAAAATTATAAAGGTAAACCATGTCGTAGCCTCATTTTATAATGGATTCCATTTTCTCTTGAACCTTTTTGGATTCTTTATCCAATTTATTTTGCAACCTTTCAATAAGGAATATATGAGATTCAAATGATTGATCATATGTTGTTGAGAGTCTCATTTGTGTTTGATCAATAGAGGTAATGCCATTTTAAGTGTATGTCAAGTTTGGGTCAAATCCCATTGTTGAGTCAAAAGATGTTTGTGAAGTTTCCATGATGTTTGGGTGAAAACCTTTTTGTTTCACATGTATGTCTTGTATTGCATCAAAGAATGTTTGTGGGTTCTTGTCACTTGAAACGTTCATGGTTTGGTATGGACCTTCTTTCCTTATGGAAGTTTGTGATCTTGTTAAAATTGGCATGATGTCTAAGGATGTATGCCGATGCACCTAAGTATGAGAGATGTATGCAAAATGCACTTTATTTTTGTTTTTTTGGGATTTTTGTGAAATATAAGTATGAAAAAATGCACACTAAGGGTATGTATGAATTTTTTTTTTTGGAATTTTG
Source organism: Cupressus sempervirens (assembly GCA_028749045.1). Lineage (NCBI taxonomy): Eukaryota > Viridiplantae > Streptophyta > Pinopsida > Cupressales > Cupressaceae > Cupressus > Cupressus sempervirens. The sequence goes on along the minus strand of CM053789.1, from coordinate 480,032,654 downwards.
GAATTTTTTAATATCCATAATTAATCTTTTTTGGCTTGATATTTAGTTCATTTCCAGATTTGTACGAGGAATGATCATTGCTTTGAAACTTGAATCAATCCATGATCCAAGGCTTGTTTTGATACTAATGCAATGTAGTCTTATGAAAGAATCCAAAGTTTATCATTCAATAAACTCGATTCTTTTTCCTCCTTGTTTTGAAAGGTCAAAGATGTAGGTTTTGGGAGGTGGAAGATGGAGATGATGTTACAAGCTCAAGGACTTCAAACAAGATCAAGCTACATGAGCAGAGCTTTATGTTTTAAGATGTCCAAATGAAAGGAAGATGCATCATCAAATTGCAATTCAAGTTCAAGATCAAGCCAAGTACAATCACCTGAAGACATCTTCAAATACAATAAAGTTCAAATTAGATCGAGATAGAAATTCAAGATGAAAATTCAAGTTAAGGCATGAGAAAGATCTCAATAGATAGAGAAGACTTGCAAGATGAGGCATTTGAGGATATGGGCCAACATATTCATCCTCAAGAAGTTGGTAGTTTCAAAAGAGCTAATCAAAGTTAGAATTGTTGAGAGTTACTTTCTAATAATTTACAAAGAAATATTTTTAGTTTTAATAGCCACATTGCACACACAAACATTCAAAACACATCTTCTCAAATGGAGCTATAAGATAAGGATGATGAGGTGGCACTGAGTTATCCTCTCCAATCATAAAATTTCAATTCAAGCAGAGTTAATCACATTATACCAAGTGTTATTTTCTCATTAGCTAAAAAATATTGTAATTTTTTATTGGCCCACAATGTAGTGTACTCATGTAATTAGTTGTAAGAGATATGCATTGACATAATTGAATATCATTCGAGTGTTGCCGACTAGTTGACAAAAACTACTAGATTATATTGTGAGAGAAATTACCAACATGGATATCTCTAATATATTTATTTATCATGATTATGATATTGATCATGTTGATTGAATCTATGGTAGATGATTATAGTATAATCCACACATGAATGAAGTTCCCATCCTTGTTCATGACACTCAAGTGACTTTATTTTTGCCAAGATCTTATCATTGATAAGTAAACTCAAAATAATCTCAATGCCCACTCTCTAGAAATCTATAATCACAAATGCCGACACTAAAATCACTTTCTATTCTTTCAATTTTGAGTTACATACCTCTTACATAGTTTCAGGTGTTGCAAGTGCCTCTTCAAAAAATCCTTGAAACTCAATAGCTTCCTTGTACACGTGTATCTTTAAAGTTTATTGACCAAAATTGTATGTCCTAAATGCTACTCCACAAGAAATAATCTACAGAAAGAAGAGATCAATCTAATTTGTCATTGAACACAAATCATAATCCTACAAATATATAGGTGTATTTAAAGAGCACAAGAAAATTATATTGCTTGAAATCCTTCTGCCATTAAACATAGATGAAATCTTTCTAAAATTTGACCTTCTCATACATTGAAAGATAAATTTCTTTGAATGCTTCAAACACTTCTATAGGTCAAAAATGGATCTTGTAATTTCTTGTATTCATAGAGATATAATTGAAAACAATTATTTCTAATATATGTCAAAGTAAATTTTTCCATATAATATGGGTGCTTGATTAGAAAACTAATAGATTTATAATGAATCTACATTTTTTTACTTAAAATAGTAACATACATTAGAATATTTAAAATGTATGTATTAGAATCTAGAATCAGTCTACCATCTTGTGGTTAGAGCATCCTATTGATATATCAGTCAAGTTTGTTATTAGTGACACACACTTATTCAGATTGTATATAGCTATCGAGCTTATTGTACATCTATCAGAGTTTACCAGTGAAAGTCAAGCTATATAGTGTTCACTGAGTTTGTAGTGTATTAATGTGAGTCCAGTGTTAATTGAGCTTCCCAGTGTTAACCAAGTGACTCAATTTATATGAAGAGTTTCAAAATATCTATCAAGTCACCTATGTAGACTGAGTTCAAGACTACTTGGAAGTGATTAGTATGGATCAAGCTTCTATGTCTACCAAGTGCATGATGATGCCGAGCATTTACAGTGGATGCCAAGTATTAGAACATCACCAAGTTAGTCTTTAGAACTCGAGTGTCTTCATGTGGGTCGACTTTGTAATATTTGTGGTAACTTGTATTGTGGCCAACTTTTTGATTTGTATAATTGGATTAATATATATGTAATGCATTATATCATATCCAAAGAATGTATATAAAAGTGTGAAGATGTAAATCTAAATAAAAATTGGAGAAACGTAGAAGGAGTGAATTAAAAAGGCTACAATAGTAAAAGGAGTAGCAAATTCATATCTATCACAACAAGATTATCGGTACTTAAAGGAATCTCATGAATAAGAAATGAAGTTGCAAATCAGAGATCTATTGTTTCATCCTAACAGGTGGATCAGTCAAATCCTTTCACAAGGTAGACTTAATAGTCTTTTGTAAATCTCTTTACTGAGTGCATACTTAATTGTATGTTTGTAAATCCTTTGACAAGGTGGACCTAGTAGTCCTTATTGATCCTAACAGGGTAGATCATCAGAAGTGATCAATGTAAGCTTTAATAGGCAATATTTATACTATAGTACAAAGTTGTGGGTATCATCCCCACCCCAGTTTTACTTTCTATTTGGAAGGTTTCTAGGTCATCAAAATATTTGTGTCATAGTGTTATGAATGCTTTCATATTTTTAGTTCCTTATGCATGCAATTAGATTAAAATTTACATGATAGATTAATGATAATTGAATGGTTGGATTAAGGGTTGAAATTGTTGAAGTTTTAGAATTTACTGATTAACCTCTCCCCTCTTAGTAACTTAGCTTAATCTTAAATATTTCCAACAATTGGTATCAGAGCATTATGGTTCTCAAGAGAAAGCTTAACAACTTGAGCAAAGATCAAGGCTATGGAGATATTTAGAATTAAGAAAGCTATTTATAATGAGAAGCTAGACTTAGAAATGACCATTGACCAACTCAAGAAAGAAAAGGAGCAACTCTCTCAACCCATGTGAAGAAGAAAAGTACTTGCAATTCAAATGAATGATCATATCTACATTGAAGAAAGAATTAAAGACCATCATTCAAGAAATTCAGATGAAGCCAATGAAGCAATCGAAGAAGAGATAGATGGAAGGAACAATGAAATGCAGAACCAATCCCTTAAGCAAGTAAATCTTATTGACCAGCTCTCCAATGAAAATGAGGAAATCATGAGCCTAAGATTTGAAAATTAAAGAATGAGGAATGATCTAAACACTAAAAGGAAAATCAATGAAAGATTATAGAATGATCTAAACTCCAAGAAGTAAGTCAATGAAAGAATGATGAAATCCCAAATAGACATGAATCAATTGAATGAGAAAAACTTCTATAGGCAAAAAGGAAAAGCAAGAATTAGATATACAAAAGAAGGATAATCATCCAAAAAAGGAGCTCAAAAGAACCAAAGACCTACTTGCAATCACTGTGGTAAGATAGGTCACACATCAAACAAATGTTGGAGCAATGGAAAAGAAAAATTCAATGTAAAGTGCTACAATTGCAATCAACATGGTCTTAAGGCTAATGAATGCAAAGAGAAATTGAGATTTGAAGGCAAATGTCACAAATGTAAGAAACATGAACTCAAGTCATTAGAGTGCAAAACCAAGGTATTGACTTAGTAGAAAAAATTGTGAAAGCAATATTTGGTTGGGACTACAACACTTGGTGTAGATGTCATTATTGTGGAGAATTTGGACACATTAGAATAAATTGTGTAAAACATCATATGAGGAAAAGAGACACTACTAAAAGATGTTTCATTTGTATAAAACTTGCTCATCTTGCCAAGAATTGCATGAATATTGGTAGAATTGAAGACGAGAACAAGGTTAAAGTTGATAACATCTAAAAATAGATGAGACAACAATGGGTTCCTATGTCTATCAAGGATACAAGTCTAGGAAATGATCAAGTCACTCAAGAATTGGGTGACTCTATCATTTTTTCTTAAGTTCTCATAAGAGAAACTGGAACTATGCTATTAAAGAAGACATCCAAAAAAATTCTAGATTGAAAGAGCAACATGATCTAAATCAATATCTAGATACAAAGGGATTACTGAGTACAAGTATCTACCAAGTTATCTTCTCTACCGAGTAAGGTTGGGTCATAGACTCTACCGAGCAAGGTTAGGAGTGATAAAGATGTTCATGGTTACTAAGTCACGAAGACATTGTTCAGTGTTCAATGAAAGCATAGTGGATGATAGTTTGTCAATGCGATGTCAGTTGATCTACCTTTGTACTGAGCATTTATGGAAAAAATTTAACAAAAACCATGAAATCGAATTCATTTCCTACCATGAAATTTTGAGTGCTATTGCAAAAGTGCAATCTTCAGAGCTTCCAAGTGATTTGAGTATATTTTCAGAAAAAAATTTGAATTCCTTCAAACCCTACTAAGTGAAGATGGCATCTAGTAGCAGCAAGGTTAACCAAGGATCTGACATGTTGGTTCATGGAGTGGAGTGGAAAGCACCTGATTTCAAGCTCACTCTTGCAACTGTCAAAATCCTAGATTTGAGTAGAGCTCAATCTCAAATCCCTCCAAAGGTACTTTTGGTTAACAATATTTGCACTCATTTCAAATGTATTATTCAAGAAATTGGTACATTTGAAATGGATGATGCCCTAGGTCAACTATGTGTGAATGGAGTTTTGAAACCCAAGTGCCAAGACCTAGAAACCAAAGGATTAACTCATATGCCTCAAATGCCCCATGAATTTCAAGTCAAATGGATTAGGTTTATCCTAAGCCAAGTACATAATGGTCAGTTATGGTTGGAGCAACCAAAGTTGATTACAAAGAAGATGATTCACTAAATCACTATTCTCCCAATGCTAGCAAAGGCCAAAAGAACAAAAACCCTAGGCCGGGTAGAGTTGGAAAAGAAAAGTATAGCAGAATGGGATGACAATGGAATGAAAATCAGCAATGTTTCTAATATTGAACTAAAGTTTGGTATTCACATTATTGCACACAAGATTTATAGCTCTAGCAGGTTGAATAGTGTGTCATGTGAAGATGTAGACTTGGCATATAAGGTGGTGAAGAACAATCTGTCATTTGACCTTGACAAGCTATTGCTGAAACAGTTCAATAAGAACATGGAAAGCATAAGAACTTCAAAGAATAACCCATGTAATTTTGGTTCCTTGTTGACTTGTCTATTCTTTTTTATTGAAAATTTATTTTCTTCTAAAGGCACTATAGTATGGAGAAAAGATGTGCTTGTGCTTTATCAGATAAATGAGTATATTATAGAGATGGGTGAAAATTATGATAGTATCATGGATAATTATTTTGATGTATTCAAAGAGAAAATGAACAATATGTTCTAAATTGCCAAGAAACTAGTTGAAGAATATAAGGATGATGTATGTTTTATGGTGCATTGTGACAAAGTTTACATTCAAGAAATTAAGTCTAAAATTGCATGGTCAAAACCTCTTGGTTATGAGGTCAATATTGATCAGACCAAAGACATTATTGGAGCTCTTTTCAATGAGCCAGTTGACCCTAAGGCTACATATTTTGGAACATATAATGAAGCAAAACCCAGGATTAAACTTGAGATAAAACTTCCTCAAGTGATAAACAAAGGGAAGAAAAGACTTGCAAAATTGAAATCTAGTTTAACCATTTTGTTAACTGAGGGTAAAGGAGAAGATGAGGAAGTAGAGGATGTAGAAGTAGAGGAGGTAGAATCTAAAGAAGAAGAGCCACTAAAGAAGAAGGGCAAGGTAATTATTACCAAGCCAACCAAGCCATCCGCTGCAATTTTCACAAGGATATCTTCAAGGAAGAAGTCTGATAAGGAATGAGAAGATAATGTATTTAGAAAACCTCCACCCACCTTCCAAGATAGAATGAAAGATCTAGAAGTAGGGGTAGGCATAAAAAATTTCAAATCATCAAAATATGAGATTAGGATAGTAGAGAAATAGAACTAGATTGAAGACCTAGTGATGACTAAAATGGGTAAGTGAAAATACTTGCCAAATCAGCTTGCCTCTCAAAATTTCTAATGAGATATTAGAAAAGATAAAGCCAAGATGAGATTTTTCAATGCAAACTATCAAGGACATATATGGGCAAACCCTGAGGTAGCTATTATTGACCATATTAGATGTTGAGGTAAAAGAATCATTGAAGAAAAATGAAGAAAAATTGACTCTAAAGTTTAATACTTGTCTAGTTTTGATCAAGGACATTGAGCATGTTGTTAGAAACACAACCAACACTTGGAAGAATATTTATTTGTTACATAAGCCAAGTTATTTTCCATTCAATATCAAAGATAATGATGATGAAGAAGCTAATGAGAAAGATGAAGAAGAAAAAGTTAAAGAAGTAACTCATTTAGACAATGAAGAAGATGAAGAGGATCAAGGACAAGAGGCTACCAAGGAAGGAAAGCCAGATGATGAGGAGATTGATCCAATCAAGATAGCTATAGTAGTCATTGTCTCACTTCCTCACTCTCCAAGAAAACCAGTAACCACATGAAGCACAGTGATAGCCCCAACAATTTTGATTGTGACCACCAATGCCAATCCAATCATCCAATCACTCTTTGCTCCTACTCAGCTCAGCAAATCACTAACAAAAGTGACCTCCACTTCATTTACCGAGCTCCAAATTCCTCCTTCATCTACTAATTTGTGTACTTCAATTTTTACTTCTCTAGTTTTAAGCACTTTAGTTTCAAGTACAACAATTTTGAGTTCTTCAAGTATTTCTATAAATATCCCTTCAATAAGCACAATATCAACTTTCATAGCTAGTCCTAGCATATCTACAATTATTTCTATTTTAGGTACAAAGTTAATAAGTGTAAGGACATTTGAGACCAAGGTTCAACCGAGCATAAAATTTTTGAGTAAAGGAAAAGAGCTAGAGGAAGAGATTGATCTAGATGAGGAAATTGTTATCCCAAATTGGGACATTTTCATGCTTACCTCAGACCAAATGTAGTTATTTGGTGAACTCCTCCAGAAAAAGGCTAAACAATAGAAACTAAGAGAGGAGAGAGATAAGGAATTTAAGATAATTGAAGATGCAAAGAATATTTTGGTAGAGACCATAGGTATTGAGATTGACTCTTCTCAGCCAATTTATATATCAATTAGCAAAGGCAATATAAAAATTCAATGAAGATACTAAGGGACAAGAAAAGTTGGTAAAAAAAATAGAGAAGAAATTTGATAATAGAGTGTTGGAGCACATTGCTCAGTAGATAGCCATTCACCAAGTAGAACTTTCTACAATTTTGGGTAGTTTAGAAGCATCATGTACAAATGTGTCATCACTTTTTGGAAAACTTTGTGATGTTTCTAGATTCAAAAAAGAAATAAAGGACAAATTATCCAAAATAGATGAAGATTTGAAAGCTAGTGCTTATTAGCTATAACTTGACCCTAGTTCAAGCTCTACATATTTTCAAAGAATAAGATTATTGTCAGATATGCAAGCAGAACTACTTAGAGAAGAAGCAAGAATAAGATCCACATTGATTGATATTTAAAATATGATTCTTCCCATCATGGATGCATAGTAAAAACATATTGTACATTCAAAAGCTCTCATCCATGACAACAATTTCTCCATTGAAAATCATATGATAGAACTATTAGCAAAAATCCAAATTGCACTTCACACATACAAGATTCTGCAAGACAATTGGGATAACACCTTGGCAATTATTCTCAAGGTACATTCAGATTTTCTATTTCATTTTGGTGTTTCTATGTAAATAAATAGAATAAATCTTTGGCATTAATTTCAAAAAGGAGGAGAAAAGATATGTATAGAGAACGTCATATGTTATGGGGGATATTATGCAATCAGTTGAAAAATCAATAAGGGAGTAAGATATGTATAGAGAGATATATTGTATATAGCAAGAAGTTGTATAGTATGTTGTATGAAGGAGCCTTATCATGTATAGATATATCCCTTACAAAAACAATTTTAAAAAATCTCAAAAACAATATACTCTACTGAGCTAGTATCACTAGGTGATGAATAAAAGGTATTCAAGAAACTTTTTGAATTTAGTTTTGGATGATAAGTGTTTTTGTCACTAATGCCAAAGGGGAAGATTTTTGACATATCAGTCAAGTTTTTTATTAGTGACACACACTTATTCAAATTGTATATAGCTACTAAGCTTATTGTACAACTATTAGAGTTTACCAATGCAAGCCCAGTTGTGCAGTGTTCACCGAGTTCATAGTGTATGTGATGTGAGTCCGGTGTTAACCAAGCTTTATGTTAACCAAGTGACTCATTTTATATCGAGTTCAAAGTAATAGTGTTTATTGAGTCATATAATGTCAATCAAGAGACTTAGTTTATATGATGAGTTTCATAGTATCTACATAGTCACTAGTGTAGACCGAGTTCAAGACTTCTTGGAAGTGATCAGTATGGACTGAGCTTCTTAGTCTACCAAGTGCATGATGATACTAAGCATTGATAGTGGATGTCGAGTATTAGAAGCTCACTGAGTCAGTCTTTAGAACCCGAGTGTCTTCATGCGGGCCAACTTTGTAATATTTGTGGTAATTTGTATTGTGGTCGACTTTGTAATTTGTATAATTGGATTGATATATATGTAATGCATCATATCGTATCCAAAGAATGTATATAAGAGTAAAAAGATGTAAATCCAAGAAAAAATTAGAGAAAAGTAGAAGTTAATTACAAAGGCTACAATAGTAAAAGGAGGAGCAAAGTCATATCTATCACAGCAATGTGATCGATACTTAAAGGAATCTCATTTAGCAAACCAAGTTATAGATTAGAGATCTTCTACTATTTTATCCTAATAGGTGGATAAGTCAAATCCTTTCACAAGGTAGACTTAACAATCTTTTATCAATCTCCCCCTTTCCCCTATTCATCCCCACCCTCAATCTCATTTCGAGGAGAAGGAAAAGGATAATGCCAATGCTAAAGGGGCAGGAAGTGCTTGTCAAAAAATAGAAGAAAAGCTTGGTAGAATTTCAATGTTAGGATTTTGACATTGGGAATTTATAGAGAAGCTATGAACCCTCAAATTCTAGTGGAGAATTAGGAAGAGCCTAGGCTTGAAGAGCTCATTGATCCAGCTATTGTGGCTATCTCTGATAATGCAAGGGAGATAGGAATGAACCTTCTAAACAATTCTTGTAACAACATGATTGATAATTTCATATCAATCAAGTGGCTTTACCATGAGCTGAAAGAGGTCAAAGAGAAGGTGTGTCAGTTGGAGGGCAACAATAAGAAGATTGAAAATGAGAACTAGGAGGATCAGAGTGATAGAGCCAGTCTAGTTGAGAGGAGAATAAAGAATCTTGAAAACTACAATCACAATCTGGCTAGTCAGATGATCTCTCTCCTCAAATTGATCAATGACAATATGCTCTCTTTAACCGATGTGATCAAAGATAGAGGACTATTGGTACATGAGGAAGCAAAGGATAGAGAAAGAGCCAAGTTTTAGGATGATATGGCTACTAACATTACCTTTACCAATTTGGACAAGGAAATGGAGAAAGTCTAGGAGTAGAAGGCCGAGGAGCACCAGAAGATTTATGAGGTTGCCTAGACCATGTAGGATTTTGAGAAGAAGAATGAAGAGTAGTCCTTTGGTTTTGTCTTTTGTGTTTTTTTTGTTCTACTAGCTTTTCATTTTGGCTTTTGTTTAGTTTCACTAAAGACTATCTTTTTTGGCCTTTTTGTTGGCCTTTGTTGTTGGCTAGGCCTCATGCTTATTATTAGCCTTTAGAATCATTTTATCTAGCTAAGCTTTATAGCTTATTTTCAGCCTTGGTTTGTAGCTACTTTTGGGTTTCAAGGTCCCTATAAAACCTATTTATCTTAACAAAAATAGTCTTTTGTAAATCTCTTTACTGAATGCATACTTAATTGTATGTTTGTAAATCCTTTCACAAGGTGGACCTAGTAGTCCTTATTGCTCCTAATAGGGCAGATCATTAGAAGTGATCAATGTAAGCTTTAATAGGCTATCTTTATACTACAGTACTAAAGTTGTGGGTATCATCCCCACCATAGTTTTACTTTCTATTTGGAAGATTTTTTCTGTCACCAAAATCTTTATGTCACAGTGTTATGAATGCTTTCATATTTTTAGTTTTGTATGCATGCAATTAGATCAAAGTTTACATGATGGATTATATGCTAATTGAATGGTTGGATTAAGGGTTGAAATTGTTGAAGTTTTAGAAGTTAATGATTCACCCCTCTCCTCTCAGTACCTTCACTTAGTCTTGAATATTTCCAACACATCCAACATAGTTCAGTAAAGGAAACATGGTAAAAATATATTGAACTTATCACAACAAAAAGAAAACTTCATATACACAGTCTCACAATCTCAAATCCTAATCACCAAGATATTTGATGATCTTGCTAGGCACAATCATTCAGAGTGTCAATGCACACAACAACTTATAAAAATAATGCCTACTAACTATGAAAGCTAACAAGGTGGTTGGATTTGGACAAGCTAGAACTAGGGTACCAAAGATATACACATATCCACTAGAAACTCACATACCTCCCACGAGATATGTTATTATTATTGCAACTAAAAATACTCAATAACATTTCTAAAAAATACTTAAAGCTTAAGGGGATGGAAAATTAGCCTTCAAATATAACTCTTCGACTGAATATGAGTTGCTTTAAGGGATTGGAACCAGTGATTGACTTTCATTGTTACATTTTAAAACCTTGTTAAATATTGGTATCCTTACTATACCAAAATAAGCTTTGTTTTGTTGGTAAGTCCATGCTAGTATTGTACAAAATCCTCAACTCCAACAATAGCTCCCAGAATTCTAAAATTCTCAACTCTTGCAATCCCTAGCTCCCATGAGATATGATTATTTAGTTCCTACAAACCTCGGCTCCAATACCTCTGATAGCATGTGAAGACAAAATAACAAATTAACAAATTTAGAATTTTGGCTATGTTGTTAATATAACCCGAGTTTGTCAAAATTTCAACCAACTCAGGCATCAAAACAAAAAGAAAAGTATTGAACAAGTCTCTTCATTTGTTGGTTGAAAATTTAGGACAAAATTTTACGTATAATATACTAGTGCTAGCTCTTTCTATAACTTTATCTACCTGTCTATAATTATTTACCTATCCCTATTGTCCTCTAGGTCTTGTTATATTTCTCTATATTTCTCTATTCTTTCTATCACTTTTTATCTCTCTCCATCTCTTAACATCAAATAAAAGAGCTCCTTATTTGCGAGATAAAGAATTTTTTTTATCCCCCATGAATAAATAGATAAACTCACATGAATAAATAGATAAACCCTCACATTTGGCACTTTATGATTAGTTCATAAAAAAAAATCTACAAGTGAACTTAACTAGATAATTTATATTATATTTGTTATTTAACATATTTATATTAATAGTTAAAATATCAAAAGAATGTAATACATTTAAAGTTAGACTCAGAGTAAGTATGTGAAGTTCGTGTTGGACAGGTTCAGCATGGTAGATTGTAGACCACTATGTGTTCCTATTTCTGTGGGAACAAAGCTATCTGTAGATGATTGTCCAAAATCTCCTAGTGAGGTGGAGGACATGAGTAGAGTACCTTATGCTAGTGCAGTTGGTAGTCTTATGTATGCTATGGTCTGTACTAGACTAGACATTGCCCAAGCAATGGGAGTCCTGAGTCATTTTATGGCTAATCCTGGACAGGTACATTGGGATGCAGTTAAGCAACTATTCAGATATTTGAGGGGTACATCAAATTACTCCATATGTTATCATGGTAACTCTTCTAGATTTCCACATTTAGTTTGTATTCATGGGTTTGTGGATTCAAATTGGGCAGGTGATATTGACCACAGGAGATCCACTAGTGCTTATGTCTTCACTATGATTGGTGGTGCCATCAGTTGGATGAGCAAGCGACAACCTGTGGTTGCTTTGTCCACTAAAAAAGCTAAGTACATGGCTTCTACTCATGCTTGTAAGGAATCGATTTGGATTAAGAGATTGTGTTCTGATGTTGGTGTTGATGTAGAACAGATTACTATTTGGTGTGACAGTCAGAGCACTATTTGCCTTGTGAAGAATCCAACTTTCCATGCTAGAACGAAGCACATTGATGTGTAGTTTCACTTTGTGAGAGATATGGTGGAAGATGGAAAGGTAAATTTGGACAAGGTAGATACTATGAATAATTTTGCAAATGCATTAATGAAACCAGTGGGCACTGAGAAGTTCAGATGGTGTTCGGAGTCTATGGGCCTTTTGGCCTATAGCAGTTAGTTCCATTTATGTTCCTGTTGCTCTTACAAGGTGTTCGACAAGTGGGAGAATGTTAAGAATAAGGTGTCTCACCCTTGGATAATTCCTATTCTTATTATTTTTTTTTTAAATTGTATTTCTTGCAAATAATGTTGATGTGTCAGCATCTTGAATTATGTATAAGGAGATCATCGCTAAAACGGTTATGACAGATTCCTATGACATGTAAGAGCTATGTCAGGAAGATTCAATGACAAGTGAAGACATATGGCACCTGATAAATTTGAGTACTATACACTCTACCCAAATAGTGGGGTATTTTTTGGGGTTCCTATTTTCTCAAAGAATGGTAAAACCCTAATACGATTAGCTTTGGGAGTAGCCCTAAAGTGAAGTGCATGTTATAAGCATTTTTAGGGTTGCGAAGAGAAGCGATGCAAAAACGTGTATTATTGGTACTATGAGTTGCTACTGGATTCTTCTATTGTAGCTATTCAACTTGCATTGCAAATGTATTGTAACCTTGTGTTGAAGATAATACATTGTGCAGGTTCTGGAGGGGTGGGGTTGTTTTACCGAAAGGTTTTTCCCCACCGAAAAATCTGTGTTATGTGTTTCTTTCTCTATCTATTTTATTTATGCTTGGTTGGCTAAAATATTGTTGTTTACATGATATTGCATCTGTAAGTGTAAAAGATTTTAATAGGATTTGCACCATACTTCTCTTAAGAGATTAGTGTAGGAAGCTGTTTTTGCACCTGAGTTTCCTTACAATAAGTACACTAACAAATAATTATTATTAAAAAAAAAATCCATTAAATTAATCTCTAGGATAAATGCATATTGTTTACATAGTTTTTAGTATGTTAGTATTCAAGATGGAACTTGTGTTGTGTAAGATTTAGGTGTATGACAATTTAATGTGCATCTGATTTGACCAACAAATAAGAAATAACAAGTGGAAATAAAACCAATTACATGTATCAACTTCTCAAAATTTCTATTTAAAATGGTAGATTGAAGATATCCAAATGGGTGGAAGGGGTGAAGCATGATGGGCCATTGAAAAACTCTTCCTTTTGTGTCGACATAAGGTGGAAAATGAGACATTGTTAAGATTGTAGTCACATGTCACAGTTCCTACCTTATTTTTTCATCTCACTCTCTACTGCTCTATATAACTTCTTATGTCTCTATCAATCAATCTCACATCTATCTATTTTTTGAAGTTGTATAATAACCTGAAATTAGAAAGGTTGTATATGCATCAAGTCTGACTAGCATATAAAAAATAACCTCTCTCTCTCTCTCTCTCTCTCTCTCTCTCTCTCTCTCTCTCTCTCTCACACACACACACACACACACACACACACACACACACACACACACACACACACACACACGTGAATCTTTAAAAATAAAAATTCTACATACTATTTCCCTATTTTCTCCATATTTACCCTCTTTATCTACCTCATGTATATCACCTTGTCCCTATTGTCTCTTATCTACCCACTTTATGTATCTCCCCCTCCCTCTCCCTCCCCCTCTCCCTCACTAATTTCACCATACATTCTCAATTCATCTCACCCCTATAGACATAAAGACATTCAACACTCAAGTATCAACAAGTCATTATGCCCTCTGAATGCCCATCAAAGAAATGGTACCCTTACAAGGATGAATACTTGGAACCTTCCAAGAGAGCATCTACTTCTTTAATTTTTTTCTAATAGATGAAATATTTTTTATTGAACCTAAGTTACTAAAATAATTTTTTATGAGGCTACAACAAGTATTTATTCTTATAACCATATCCCCTTTGGAGAAATTGTTCTATTTGGTGATGTTTACCAAAACTACCACCAATCAAAGGCATCCTAATGTGCACTTTGAGTTTCTATGGTGGGACTATATGGAAAAACTTCACAACTATTGTTCCATTAAAAAATAATTCCATCAAAGTGGCTACAATTATATCCAGATGCAATTTGTGTCTCTCCTACCAAATTTATGAAATGCAACACCAACAATTATAGATTAGTGGCTTCTAATGTCATGATCAAATTCCACACCAAGTTCAAAAAAGAAAACTATTTTTTTTAATAAATACATATTTTCTCCACAAATGAAGTGGTATTACTCCATAGAAAACCCATGTTGCAATCTTTAGCAAATCCAATTGCCCTATTAGATGTAGATAAATTAAATTACCATGCTCAAATTTAGACAAAGAACAACTTCAATAAAATAGCCTCTTATGTATTGGAAAAGAGGTTGTTCTCTTTGCACATTTATGAATGGAAACTAGACTTGTCAATGGTGCACTTGGACCAGTCACAAGATTGCATAAAATGACAATGAAAACCTACCCATACTTCCTTTATTTGTCATTATTAAAATTTAAAGTTATATTGGACAACCATGGGATGAAATTAGTCAAAAAAAAAAAACTAGTGTTACCAATAATTCATGGCATCCACCATCACATACCTTTAAAATTGGCATGGGTCCTAACAAACACACACCAAAAGAGCTCACACTTTAGAGATCAATAATCAACATCGGGAACAGTGACCAACAAGGACTAACATTCACAAAAATATCAAGAGATTTTGAACATGAAGATCTCCTAACTTGAAAAAAATAACATTTGAAAGATATATGCAAAACCCATTTGTTGCTTGTTGAAAAAAGAGGGGACTCGTTTGATAACATTATCAAATATTGTTCCTCCAACAACAACAAATTAACCACAAACACTACATTTGTGTTTTAAATTTAAATTTTTCATTAAATTTCATTATAAATTTAAATGTTATGATAGCAATAAATTCTTTGGTTGTGCAATTCAATTCTATGTAGGGTTTGAGGCTTTTGCATATCAAAAAAAATGGCTCTCAAAAAATTATTGTTGATTTGAAACAATACTACATCAAATAGGAAATACAATTATTAAATTGTGCAAATTGAATTATGATAAATACAAAGGATGTATCACTTTTAAAATTCCATCACTTGTAGAGTTATATTATATGCATTGTATTTAATTTTTTAAATATGCAAAGATAGATCCTTTATAAAATTATAGAATGTATTAAAAATAATAGAATCGATGTAGTAAAAATAATAATGGTGTACCTATTTCACACAAGGTTTAATTTCTATTATATTGATAAGTGTAAGCAAAGAGCACCACTTATTTTTTATTGATAAGTGTAAGAAAATAGCACCACTTATTTTCTATATTTCAGTTGTTTGTTAATTAAAAGTCTATTAGAAAATTATCTACTATATTGATTGCAGCTCACTTTCTTGGGGGAAAGTTAGTATTTAGATAGTGTCCAGTTTTATCAATATAAAAAAAGTGCTATTATTGGGGCATCATTGCATAACTATTGGATTTATTGTGCAAATTTTTTGGTCATCAAAGCAAATGAGTAATGGGGAAATAGGGGATATGTTTTGGACTGCATTTTGGAGTGATCACTTTTGGCCCTTACACACAATGGATCCCCACAATGTTTGAATCTACTACGTAAAAATCAAAATAATAACTTTAAGTAGTTAAGAGACATATGAAAATGAAAAAAACTATTAAATTATGATATACTATTTAGGATATAAGGCATGAAAAGGTAGTTATAGTAGCTACTAGTGCTCTTCCCCTATAGAGTAGAGGACCTAATTGTTGAGCACCCTAACTTGTTGCTTCTCAAAAACCTATGTGGAAATTTTAGATCACTCCCAATTCTTACAAAAAATTACTTGGAAAGTCCCTTAATATGGTTTTAGGGAAAGATCAAGGTGTTTTTTGTTGAGTTGTCCAAAAAGGCCTAAGAAAGTGAGACATATGCTTGTGCACTAAGTCATGCTTTATTGGTGCATTGATGTGACATCACATGATTTTAAATTTTAGTTTTAGGAATATATTTCATTCAATTATGGATAGCCATCATCAACACTAAAAAATTTAATGTCATAACTATTGGTGCAATATTGTTATAAATATTAGGCATGAAATCAACAACTTGTTAGAATATGTATTCTACCAATATAACTAAGAGGTTTGGGGGGGGTGGGGGGTAAATTAGTTATCCAACTATTATCATAATTATCAACCTTATTAATCCTTACCCATATGAGCAATATAATCAGTAACCATAATAATAAACTCATGCATAATAACACCAAATATGTTAACTAGGGAAACCCTTGATTAGAGAGAAAACCCAAGTGCAGATGGTGCCCACAAAATGATGTACTAATATAGTTATTCCTTATTAGAGGATGGACCTTGTTAAGAGTCTATAAGATACATTTAGTACATATTAGTTCTTGTTAGGAGACTTTAAATCGTTGTTAGGAGATTCCAACCCTATTAGGTGTTGTGTCAACCTTGTTGGGAGTTGTAGAAAGTAGATGGGCCCAATGTCCAAACAACTTCAAGGGAACAATGAACCCACTGTCCAAATAATATATTTATTATCCCTTGCAAAATAATAGAATTGAACTATACTTATACTTCCTCTTCCTCTGTCCTGTCAACCAGAATTCTTCTCCTTCTGATCTCAATGCCAACTTCTCATCCAATAATCCTTTGGATAACTTTCTCACATTTACCAAACACTCATCTCTTGTTCATACACTTCACAGTTAGTTCCTATGTCAAACAAGGGAAACACTTTTCATTTATACCATGTCCTCAAAAAAATTCCTTGAGTTAGTCCTTAGGATTTCCCAATTAATTATAATAAGACCACAATAAGATAATTAATTATTTCACTTAACACTATAGGCTCGCCGTCTTAACAACTTCTCACACATGTGACTCCAAAATTTGTGCACTAGTTGATGTTATCATTAGACTATCCTTTGTTATTGTATAACTTTGCATATCTTGATTCTATCTCTATTAGGAGATATAATCCAATCATCAAAAATTTCTTATCAGGTACTATGTCTTTGTACAACTCTCTATAAATCAAACATATTTTTTTGTCTTTGACTTAAATCATTTACACTTAACCTCATCATTAGGAAATAGTGTAGAACATGTCCTTAACCACACTTTACTTGAACATCAACTTTTTATTCATATAACCGTGATCTCTATCTGCTACTCTACTAGTCTTCACAGAAACCACACTATGTTATCATCAATGATAAACATAGTCATGCATGCAACATGTCAGTCATGACACATTCTCACCAATGATTAGGATACTTCCTTAGTGGAATACCATCAACGTTCATGCTAACAATATCCCCCTTTGGCATTGATGGAAAAATAGATGAAAAACATGTAAGTCCATGAATACCAAATCAACACTCTACTACAATTATTTTTGCTCTCATCTTGTCAAATATTCTTCATCATACAAGTTTGAAATCCTCTGGAACACTACTCTGTTTTGTAAAACTTAGGATTGGAATTAGTTTTTCACACACTGAACAACTCTCAGCTTTTCCCCTATACAATGTTACTCCTTATTTACATCAATATGAACTTATCTTCCCCTTTTGGCATTAATAGCTCTTCATTGTTTGTATCTCCCCCATAGGGATATTCCTTCTTCTTGTTTACATGAATCTTTCTAAATCTCCCCATTATACATCTCCCTTATTGGTATAGATAAGGAGATTTTTCATGTACATATCTCTATCATTAACATCAATCAAAAAGGCCTCATTATGTCAATCATCTGATCCAATTCTTCAACTAACTCAAGTGTCTAAAGACATTATTCAAGAGCAATTACCAAAAGTCCTTAATGACTCTTCTCATCTTAGATAGTCCCCCAAGCATACCTCTTAAGTACTCAAATGTACCTTTAGGGAATTTTCCTAATAGGGACTCATATGTACTTAATGTTTGCATAGACTCCTAGCAAGGTCCATCCTCTAACAAGGAATATTTATATTAGTACATCATCTTGTGGGTATCATCCCCACCATTGTTTTCCCTTTGATTAAGGGTTTCCCTAGTTAACATATGTGGTGTTATTTTGCATGAGTATCTTGATTTAGTATAAGATTACATTGCTCATATGGTTAAGATTTGATAAGGTTGATAATTGTGATAATAGTTGGATAACTAATTTATGTAATGCCTCGCTCGAAGATCCTTGGAAACAAGGATGAAATACAAGCAAGGTTTTTTTTTTTTTTTTAAACCAAGTGTAACTACACATGATAACAACTTACACAGATCATAAAGATCACAATGGAAGACAACAAACAACCTTACACCAACGGATCTCCAAATGCCACTAACAACCAAAATACAAAAGGAAACATACGAGATCAACTAAGCTGAAGATAAAAGATGACTCTAAAAATTGGTTAAGTCTGAAATCCTAAAGCCCTAAAATTTCCTAGAATCTTTATCTTAGCTCGTAGAGGTCTGGAACCTATCTCAAATTAAGACTTTTCATCCTCATGTGAAGACTTGCATCCTCACGTGAAGAGATGCATTCTTGTGCAAAGAATTCCACCGGCTCGCATGAAGACTTGCATCCTCGCACGAAGAGATGCATTCTCTCGTGAAGACTTGCATCAGCACGCACCCAAAAATCACAAAAAACAAGCCTAGGAAACTACAAAGCAAAGTTCCTCCACACCAGGGAGTATCGAATCCACTTTTCGAGGCATGGAAACTCAAAACAAAGCTAAAAGATGGAAAATTGGAAGCAAAGTCTAACCATCTAAATCAATAGCAAAGGGAAGAATAGAAGGAAACATTGCAATAAACTAAAGTAACATCGCAGTGAACATGAAAATAACCACTTACATTTAAGCATAAATATCATAGCAATAAACCAAATAACCAAACTAGGTACGCGGTTCCTCCTAATTGTCAATAGCATCATAAGACCATTGTGGGCCCTAGCCATCCCCCCCATGCGTAACATCCCAAGCCACCGATCAGATCATTGGTGCTATCATGATAGGCATGCCACTTACTAAACATGCTAGTAAATAACATGAACTATCACATGCTAATCAATATAACAAGGAATGTGTCAAAACTAAGATCATCTAAATATGAAAAGAAACATCCCAATGAAAGAATAAGTCACAAGAAAGAATACTCCATAGATTGAAGTACCAAGTGACACATCCAGCCACAATCGTACTAGGATACAAGATTGTCTTTGTACACCAGTCCCTAGTAGTGGTGAAGGTAGCTATGCCTCCCAATCATGTAGCACCCATAGGTCCACACTCACCATGCTGATGGAGATAATGATCCAACTACAACCACACACAAAACAACATCCATGGCTAACACACATACCAAGCAATATGATGACTGAACCCAAGACAAGACAATGCATAACTATAATTCCTAGTCAGACATCTCAATGAGCTACTACGCAGGGGTTGACATCATGGAGAGTTGCTTGGCATCCAAAATCCCAAGCTAGTATAGGCAACTACTTTTCTCAATAGAAGGCGCACAAGCTAGGGTAGCAACTCTTCACGATAGAAGGTGCACAACCCACACATTTTATTATCTTGTATTTATTACCACCCAATATTTTAATTTAATTATCAATTATATAAAACTTCCTCTACCAACTGGGGAATAATCACCAAGTTACAGGATAGAAGCCCCTCCATATGCTACAGTACCCTACCCATGCTCATCCAATTATGAGTGCCCGTAGGCATGCAAATTCCCAACCCATCCCAAATGATTGTAACTTTCAGAAGTACCACGAAAGATCAAGCCCCACAGATCACTTGAAAAATCTACTCATGTGTGGTGCACCACCATCATGAAGATCATACCAAAGGACTGGATGAGAACACAAAGCAAAAAATCTCTCATTCGAAATAGAATGAAGGGGATGGGTGCATCACACATCCCAATGCAAAAAAAGATGCAAAAGTGGTCTGATTGATATCCAAATGGATCATCCAGGTCCACGAACCACAATGTGCCAAGAAAACTCGAGAAAACATGGTGGCACGCAAAATGAGGCAAAAACTCAAATTTTGGAAAAATTCCAAAATTAAAACCCATTTGGCCTTTGGGTTCAAAAACCCCAAAAATCCAAAAATAAAAGGAATTGGACACCATATGCAAAAATGAATAGCATAATGGCTCAAAAACCCAAACCCCCATTTCAAAAACAGGGAAAACATTCATACCGACCAATCAGGTAGAACCAGCATGCAGAAATGGAGGGGAACACTAGTTCTCAACCTCCTAACATACTGCTACAAGAAACAAATGCTGAAATAGAGAAAAAACATTAAAACGAGAAGGCCCTACCTGACAGCAAAAGGGGCTGAAACTAAAACCCGTAGAATAAAATAAACAATTCGCCAAAACTGTTGAAACTGAAGGCAAAGCAATAACTCCTTGAGCTAAATCCAACAAGACCAACATCGTAAAGATCCCATGCTCACAGCTCCCACAATGAACAAAACAATAATCCTTCAAAAGAGGATTTCCAAATTTGCTCCCCAAGTTTAATTTCCAAAATGTGAGAAGTGAATAATGAATTCACTTTTTCAATACTTATTCATATTTTTGAGTGAATTGTCGATTCTGGAAAATAGCTAACTGGAGTAGTTAAACTCCAAATTGACCCAAAAAAAAAATAGGTTATTATCTGTAATGGAATTTCACCTAAGGCAAAGCTACCAAAAATTAAATTCAAAAATATTTAAAACTCGAAAACCCAAAATCACATAAAATTACTTAACACTTTCGTGGAAAATGTGAACATCAAGATGCACAGACACGCTCACTGGTCTAATCACAAAATGTAGAAGAGTTCAAATTTACTAATCACTAAAAGGTTTTAATTAAAACAACTAAAATAAGGATATGTCAACCATACAAGGATGATATTGGTAAAATATGAATAGCCAAATCACTAACTCCATGTACCACTACCAGGGATATAATTCCTGCACACTAAAACACATGATCAAGTGCAATTGCATATAATATAATAGCCAAAGCAATTTAAATGTTAATTAACTAATTAATCCATTTACATCACTCACATTTGCAAAAAGCATAAAGAACATAAATGAAGTAAATACCCATAGCATAGAATCCATCTCATAATGTGATCAACAAATATGTCCAATACATCATATAACTAGATATCATCATAGATCTAATGTCATCTCAAAATAACATCAACATGCAAATATGATAAACTGAATAGCATAGCGGTACAACATCTATGGTACTGAATTCAAGATCACATCTGACCCTTAGGTCATCTCAAAGAACATATAAAAGAGTATCAAGTATCTCTTGAATCAAAATAGACAAGGTACAGACTGCAAACATGAGAGGCACTACAATTTATCCTCCCCTCACTCTCCCCCCCCCTCTTAGATATATTGGTGGACTATATATTCTAACAACTTTGACTCCCTATTAGGAGATTCCAACCCTATTAGGAGTTGTGTGAACCCTACTAGGAGTTGCAGAAGGTAGATGGACCCACTGTCCAAATAGCTTTAGGGGCAAGACCATTGAACCCACTATCAAAATTTTCTTTGTTTTATTCCTTGCAGAATAATAGAATAGGATAGTAATTGTACTTGCTCTTCCTTTGTCCTATCAAATGAACTTCTACTCTTTGAAATCTTGATACCAGATCACCAATGTTGCATCCAATAATCCCTTGGATTTCTTACTCATATTTAAAAGACACTCAGCTCTTGTTCACATACTTCATAGTTAGTTCCCATTTCAAACAAGGAAAACACCTTTCCTTTATACCATGTCCTCAAAATAATTCCTTGAGTCAGCCTTGAGGCTTTCCCAATTAATTATAATAGGACCGCAATAAGATTATTAATTATTTTGGAATCACATAAAACTGTCAGCTCATAGTCTTAACAACTTGTCACACATTGAACTCCAGACTTTGCGCACTCACTAACATCATCATCAGACTATCCTATGTCATAGTATAACTTTACATATCTTGATTGTATCTCTATTAGGAGATATAATCCAATCATTAGAAACTTATTATCAAGTGTACTATGTCTTTGTACTACTTTTTTGTAAGCCAAACATAACTTCTATATGTTTTTCACTTATGTCATGCACACTTAATGTCATCATAAGAACATAGTTTAGAACATGTCCTTAACAACACTTTACATGAACATCAATTTTCTATCTATACAACCATGATGTTTGTCTTGTACTCTTCTAGTCTTCAAAGAAACCATACTATGTTGTCATCAATGACAAAAACAGTCATGACTGGAACATGTCAATCATACCACATGCTCACCAATGCTTAGGATATTTCCCCAAATGAATACCAGCAGCATTTGTGCTAACACAATACTTATAACTACTATTGAATCATCTCCCCTATACCAATAAGTAGTGTTATTTATATATTTTTTAGTTTATTCTTCTAAAATTTAAACTTTTATCCAAATTTGGGCAAATTTACTTAACAATGCACATACTCTAAATATGTAGTTATTTACAACTATCATGATCATCCACAAATTTATTTTACCTAGGCTCCATTTTTTAGTTAGAGACTCAATATTCCCATTTCAAGCTTAACCCCAACATTTTCAAAAATTAAAAAGTCAACTTTAACTAACTATCCCTCTTTACTTTTTTGACTTGAATAAAGTGTATTGTAAGTTTTGTTGTTACATGGTAGCATTTAAAGGTATTTATTTTACATTAATTGCACATCTCTCATTTTTCAAGTGTTATTCTATCCTAGAGTGTCAAAGGAACAAGAAAAGGTGAAGTACTTGATTTCATATACTAAAATAACTAAGAAATTGCACAAAATGTTGTATTAATCTAAGAAATCCACAAATGACAAAAATCTCTCTTCTGCTTAATTTTATCTTGGTGAGTAGAAAGAAAGGCTCTCATTTCTAGTTGTTTAGTAGTCCTAAAAATATTTAAATGGGATCCCCAAGAGCCTAATACATATGCAAGAATATGTTTTCAACATTTTTTTGTGATATGCCCACATTTAACTCTTGTTATTGAAGTTGATTCTTCATAAATGACCAATCTTTATTTTTATCACTCATTTTTCTTTAAAGAATATAAATTGAATTTTCTAATATGAAAAATATACGACTCCAATGAATTTTGCTACTTTAACCTTCCCAACCATAATTCTTTTTAGTTTGACACCTTCCAAGTAGACATGGGATTGGATCATGCATTTAAGAAATCAAAATTATATATATATAATTTTATTTTTGTCTTATGGATTTCTTTATTTCTATGGTTATTTCTCTAACGGCAAGGCACTCTTTATATATAAGAGCCCTAAGATATGAGATGAGTATTTGGCAACTTGTATATTTTACCATCTAGATCTAGCTCTACTCTGCCTCCCCACCACCACACACACACGCACACACACATTATAAAAATATTTATAGATGC
The DNA here is from genome assembly GCA_028749045.1 of Cupressus sempervirens. NCBI lineage: Eukaryota > Viridiplantae > Streptophyta > Pinopsida > Cupressales > Cupressaceae > Cupressus > Cupressus sempervirens. The sequence continues at coordinate 480,008,850 of CM053789.1, read as the reverse complement.
ATTAATGACATCTATTTGTGATATTTTTTAGGATAGTTGACCTTTTATCTATTCTCATAGTAATATAAACATAATCTTTATGTTTTTTTCAAATCGGTTTGTTTCCTTGCTAATTGGATTGATGACCATTTGGTACTAATGAGGAAGTTCTTTTCATCCTACCTAAGGGTGATTGGATTTGCATCAATTTAAACCATAAATTTTATTTTCCTTGGTACAAGGAAACTAGTAGATCTATGCTTTTTCATGGAAGAAAACTATTGTTAAATGTCCTAGTCCATTTTAGCTTCTAATCTAATTGAGTCACACATACACCTAGCACATACTTCATGGAATAACTTCTAAAAGTATCTAAGCAAAAAATCCATCTTTATTCAAGTTCTCAGCCAACTACGTATGTGAACAATATAGTAGGTCATTGGAAAATTATGAAAGAATGTCACTTTGATAGGTTATTAATTTAAGCACTATAAGGTTTCAATGAGATCATACTAAATCATAAAAATTGTGCACCTCTACATGCATGCATAATATATTTTCCTTTGCATTAGAATATGTGCACACCCATATATAGCTAGGAAAAATCATCAGTTTAACATGCAAAATGGAAACTCAAACTCAGTGCAAAAGCCTCCCATTTTTCCTCTTGTGCCATAAAACCATTATAGGGTTAAAGAAAATAATAGGAACTTATAATGGTTTCCCTGTTCTAGGTCATTTCTCTCTAGTCATTTCAATATAGCACTTTCTTGGAACTAATATGAAAGGAGGGAATTCCCTAATAAATAGTAGGGGTATGCATGTAGAGGTAGATTCATGAAATTGATCTCAATCATAGAATATTTATTTAGGAAGTTGGTTGGAAACAGTTAGTTTATCAATCACTATAGATGTTTCAATCACTCAGTATGCTAGTTAATCTATACTGAACAGAGGAAGTCCCACCTCCACCCTATGGTCATTGGTTGAGTCTATTATCTACACCTCTGTGGAAAAATAAACTAAATTTAGATAGAAAAAGGTAAGAACCCAATTTAAATTATCTATCTACATTAGTGAATCAATTTGGCTAAATTGAAGGTAAATGGGAGAATAGATTTACCCCATTTTTAGAGAATTGTAGGACCCCTACCCCTACCATTTCTATAGTGTGCATCCTTTAGCACTACCATGGTAATAGGAAAATCATTCCCCTTATTTAGATACATAAATAGATCCTTTCTAGGTGAATAGGGTAGGCCCATGCATGCATAAACAGATTCTTCTTGGGCATGAATGTTACATATAGAATCTTGCAATAATATGCAAGGAGGGGTAAAAACTCTTCGTTATAACCTAGAAGAGCTTGAGATTCTAGATGTCTCATAAAATAATATGATGTGATTATATATGTAACATTACCAACTAGAATAGATGGGTGATCTTTTTTTCTTTCTATAGCAAGGCTTGAATGGGGAAATGGATTCATCACATAGTCCGAAAGTTGCCTTTATAGTAGGGCCAACCATCTAATAAAATTATGGATTTCTTATAGATTGTTGGCTCACTTGCATAGAATTTCTAGAGGCTATCTAATTGTCCCCACATTCCCTACTATCTATAAAGTCCCCTGCATGCATACCCCTTATTACTATTAGCCCCTCTACAGAATATTGGTAGATGCCCCTACCACATAGAATTTCTAAGCAATATCTAGAAGAGCTTGTTGATTTTGACCTTTGTACACATTTATGTGGGTTAACCTAAGGAATCATGTCCTAGTGTGACATTATTTTATTCTTTCTAATCTCTAATATATTTGGAATATTTTGTATCATCAAATAGTGGAAAAGGGTAAAATAGACAAAGTTCAGTCAAAATAGTAACAATGAAATTGACAAGCTTGGCTCTAGATAATAAATATTTTTTAAAAAAAAAATCCAAAGCACTACATAGACAAAGATATCACACTTCCTAGGAAAAAACTAGTCAAGGATCAAAATATTGAACACCACTTATTGTCCAATTAATTGTTAATATTTTCTATTTAAATTTCCTTATTCAATAATATATTTTTAATATTAAACAATATCATAAAAAGAGTATTGACCCTTACAAAATCATAACACAAAGAGATTGATAATGTATTTACAATTAAAGTGTTTGACATTACAAGGATAGGCCTTTAATGATAGAATAAGAGAAAAAAATATTGGCTCACCTTAAGAGTGGGTGGATAGCTCACCCTCAACATGGAGAGAAGAGTGAGGTGCTACAAAATATGTTTTCTATGTTGTATGTCCAAGCGATATTTTCACTGCCTAGGATCCTCACCACAAGGAGGAGAAAGTGTTGAAGTATCATTAGAAAGACTATTAGCACAATGAGTGAATTGTTGAGAAGGTTTTGCCCTATCACTAGGATTTCACATTATATAATATTTTTTTTATCAACATTCCAATAATTTGAACAAATGATCACAGATTTTTTGGTTTAGATTAATTCATAATATGGATGCATTTAATTGGATTATCATGGGTTATTGTTCAATGAAACTTTATTTTCCTTTACATTTTGGGGAACTTATCAATCTTGTGTAATATAGTTTTTCTTTTATGATTTATCATCATATTAAGGTATTCAAGTCTAAAATTTCAATTTCTTAACATCCTTGTACTTCCTTGTCCATAATTTATTTATATATCTTAGTTAAGATTTGGTTCTTATGCACACTTCATATTTTTCATGCACCCTCAATTTTTTTTGACAAGGGTATGGTGCTTTATATTTATTTGGATAATTTTTATATTTATCTAAAAATCTAATTGAATTATCACATCTTTTTTATGATCTTTATTAAAACACTCTCCATGTTATCAACAAGCTACTTGAGATCATAATCATCCTCCAAGAAGTGTTCTAATCTAATCCTAATACAACTTTCAAATTTGCTGTCAATGATAAAATTTAATAGTGGCCATTTTGGGACAAACTTGGATGATTTTGAAGATGATGAGCATGAAGCATATTCAGCTCAACAAGATATTCATAAAATGGGAAAAACTTCAATAGATGCATTCCAACAAATAAAATCTCTTAATTAGTTGGGGAAAATATTTTTACATGATGTTGGATCTGTAATGAATCTTTCTTGTGGTGCATCATCCTCTTCTAATTCCAATTCTACCACTTGCATAGCTACTATCACCATTAACCTTATTTTTACTCCTAACAAATGTATTCCTCCTAGATCATTTTATATTTTATTTCCCAAAGTTTTCATCCTTCCTTCATTACTTCCATTAATATTTCAATCCCTTCTATCATTTCATGTATTTACATATCATTTTTGTAGATGTTCTACTATTATGTAACCTACCCCTATTCAAATTTATTTAAAAAACACATCTTATTCTATATCTAGCCTAACTACTATGAAAATCATGCCTCTTGCATGAAACCCCTCTTCATCCACTTCCCATCTCTCATACTCCAAGATTTCTTTTATTTCCATGACTTTGGATATATTTGCACAATAAGTATAAATCTAAATAAAACTATATTGGTAGTGGACCACCATACCTGGCTAGATCTGTGACATAGTTTAACAACCACTTGTGTCTTCTATAAGTCTAGTGGTTGTATCAATCATTAATGTATCAAGTCAATCTTTTTCTACAAAACCAAACCTAGTGGTCAATAATTCTAGTATCATATCTTGATCACATGTTTGAATCCTTGTATGCTATGGCACATAATGCTAGGAGGGAGATTGTTGACAATAGAGTATCCCTCACTAGATTTAGAATATGGTTTAATAGTTTCATGTGTCTTCTATAAGTCTACTGGCTATATCAAGCTTTAACATGTCAATCATTTGGTACAAAAAAAACCCTAATGGTTAACAAAACATGTCAAATAAGAAAGATATATAATCCTTATATTGTAATATATCATCTTAAATTGTACTCAGATATAATTAGATTCTTAGTTAGGTATACTTTTAGTGTCCTTAGACTTCAATGTTTCTCATGCTTATTCCAACCATGATTTTTCTTCTCATTACAAAATATTCTATCTAATTAAGACCTTTCATCCAAATTTTCAAGTCTTTTGATGGGATGAACTCATCCCAAAAAACCTGAAATAGGCACTTACCACCCCATGCATGACTTATCCACAACCTTCTAGAATTCCTCCTACACAATATCCACAACCTTCTAGAATTACAACTAAGCACCACCATGTGGCCCAATTAGAAAATTACATTTCCTTTATGGATCACAACAAATATTAAATGCAAGATTCAAGATTTTTTTTACTTTTCTATTTTATGCCACCTATGCACCTTGAAAATAGATATTCCTCTTTTCTCCCTTTTTTCCATTTTCTATTTTCATCACTTTCTCTCTCCTCCAGTTTTTTTTTTTTTTAATATTTTTTTTTAAAAATAATTTTCCCATGCAAGATGCTCCTACATCAAATTCTCACTCTTTTGAGGTGATACCTTGTTAAAAGCCAACCCTGTTAAAGGTTAAAATGCACATTGTCAAATGTGACCTAGTTAAAGGATTTCAATCACCCTATTAGGAGTGAGCCTTGTTAGAGGACTTTAGAGCATTCCATTAGAATGCCACCCAGTTAAAGGATTTATAAATGACTATTAGGTTAACCTCAGTCCAAAGGATTTATCCAAACTACTACAATTGTTAGAGAGTAACAATAGGATTTGATCTGCTAATAAATCACAACTTCCTTGTTGATTATAGATCTTCATCTTACTCATCCATTTTGCTTTGCATTCATGCTCTTCATCTCTGACAGCTTATTCATCCTTAAAGAATTCATCCTCTTAAACCTTCTTTCTTTGTACATCAATTGCAAACTCTCCTATTAAGCCACCATACGAAGAAACACCTTAGACTCCTTGTCTTCCTTAGATTCTCACACATGCCAATATTTTATTTTGGCCTTGTATCTCGTTATAATGAGAATGTGGATCTTTTGCCACTTAATCACAATTATCCATCTTAGGGTTAGGTAGGATTCATTGAATCTAACCATATTTCTATTTTTTTCTTCCTCTAGAAACTTCCTTTGTAATCCTCTTTGAATTCACCTCAAAACAGTTTATCCTAAATCATGTGTCACCATCTCATCAAGCTTATCTTCCACATGCTTCACAAAATTCAAGAAATCAACTTTTTCAACTCAGATTCAACAAATCTTTGATTAAACTCTTTTTACTATCACTTGGCACCAACATGTTGTCACTTAGCATCAAGACTATTTCACTTTACACATACTAAAGTTTACTAATGCTCAGCATCAACTAAAATTTACTCAACACATACTAACTTTCATTTGGCATACACTATTTTTCTTCTTTTCTTAGCACCTATTGATTTTCACTCAACTTCCACTATTTTCTTCTCATCTTGAGCTGAATTTTCTTGGCTTCCTCTATTTACTCGGTCAAGCTAGGAAGACACTTTTCTTTACTTAATCTTCTTCCAATCTTTACACAAGTAAGCTTTCATTCCAAACTTAAGTAGATGAACAATGCATCATATCATCCATGCCTTATTTGGTCTTAGTTCTTCCTTTTTATAAACCTTATAACTCAAACTTTCTCTAGGTACTCTTGTTATCGTTTCTTCTTCAAATCCTCTTCATCAATCAACTCTAATGCTAGCATTCAGACCAACATAAGTAATTATTTCACCAGCAAGTAGTAGGTTTGAAATTAGTGATATAATAATGATTATTCTACATTCATGTACTTGCAACAATATTTTCTCAACAATCTCCCTCTTTGGCATTGATGGTAAACCAATACCAACAATAATACCAAAAAGAAAATAATACTTTGTATCCCTCCCTCTATAAGTATTTGTCCATCATTTGTGTAGGCTACAATCAAACTATGCATTTTGATCTTCAACTTCTCTCTCTAAATCTCTTAAGATATGACTCCCTCTTTCTTATATCTCCCTCTTTTAGGTATATATCTTTTCATATGTATTGTATTATGTATTATCTCATCTATTTTGTATTCTCTCCTCTTTATTGTTGTGATGTATTTTGTATTCTCTCCCTCTTTGACAACAATGCCAAAGACTTGTCATCTTAGCATGTAGATATTATAGATTCAGTTTCTTAATCTATCACCTTACATGTGACTGTACTTCTTCTATTTTAGCTCCTTCTTTAGTTTAGGTAGATCCTAAAGTAAGACCCCTTGCATCAATTTGTAAGATATTATATGCATCCTAGTTTATGTAGAGCAAGTGCTACTTAGGCTTCTTAAGTAGCTTGGGATAGGGGTAACACCCCTACTTTACCTTTTAGATACTCATGAGCATCCTTAGGTACAGCCTTTGTGAATATATCAGCTATATGTTCCTTTGTATTCACATACTCCATTCTTACTTCCTTGTCTTCTAGCTCTCTCAAGTAATGATTCTTGATAGCAATGTGTATTGTGTTTGTATGCATCACAAGATTATTTGATATATTGATAGAACTTGTATTTCCATAGTAGATTACAATAGGTTTGATGATTTCCTCCTTCATTCCTTTGAGTAATTGTTTAATCCATACAACATTTGTACAATTCACTATAGTAACCACATATTTAGCTTCAGCAGTAGATAGTGAAATACAATTTTGTTTCTTACTAGTCTAGCTAACTAGCCTTTTTTCCAAGAAAAATTCTCCACCACTTGTATTTTTTCTGTCATCAATCTCTCCAACCTAATCAGCATCAGTGTAGGCATTCAATTCAAATTTTTCATTATTCTTGTAATACAAGCCATAATGTTTTGTCCCTTTCAGATATCTCATTATCCTTTTGACAACCATCAAGTGACTCTCCTTGGGATTTACAAAAAATCTTGCAACAATCCCAATAGCTAATGCAATATCAGGTTTGCTATGTACTACATATTGCAATTTACCAATCATGTGCCTCTATAATGTTTGATTTGCCTTAGCAAAATTATCAGTCTTGGATAGTTTGTGTCCTATCATCATAGGTGTGCTAACTAGTTTTGAATCCTCCATACCAAAAAAATTCAATATTCCCTTCACACATTTGGACTGAGTAATGTAAATGTCATACTTCATTTGATATACTTTCAAACCAACAAAGAATTTAATCTCTCCAAAGATCGACATCTCAAATTCTTTCATCATTTCATTAGAAAATGTCTTGCATAATGCATTTTGTCCTCCAAATATGATATTATCTACAAAAAATTCAGCAAGAAAAATACCTTTACTTCCTTCAGTCTTCAAGTATAGATTGTTGTTGTCATCAATCTTCTTAAAACCAATCTTTACAAGATAATTTTGAAGTCTCTCATACCATACTCTACATGTGCTCTTCAAACCATATAAATATTTGTGTAGTCTACATACCATGTTCTTGTTTGTAGGGTCAACAAATCCTTCAATTTTTTCAATGTAAACCTCTTCTCCCAGTATGCCATTCAAAAATATTGACTTCACATCTATTTGATAAACTTTGAAACCTATGTATGTAGAGTAAGCAAGAAGAGTTCTCACTCCTTTCAATCTAGCAACATGGGAAAATGTTTCCCCATAGTCAATTCCTTCTTTGTGAGATTAGCCTTTACACACTAGTCTTGCCTTATAACTTGTCACTTCACCATTCTCATCTAATTTGTTTCTTAACAACCACTTGGTTCCAATAACATTCTTGTTTTTTGGTCTATGCACTAGTGACCATGTTTATTCTTCTCAATCTAATCAATCTCTTCATTCGTGGATTTAATCATGTCTTCATTTTCTAATGCATCTTTCATTTATCTTGGTTCATGTATACTCAACAAGCACATATCACTTCTCAATTTGTTCCTTGTTAGTGGTTTGGCTTCTTTGTCTCCAATAATTTATTTAGCAGGGTGATGTTTTCTGAGATACTTTGATAATCTTGTTTATTCTCTTCTTTCTTCAACAGATATTTCATCAAATTTAGAATCACTATGTACTTCTCTATTAGGTAATTCAACATGTCTTTCTTACAAATTGATCTATGTATCCAAATGAGTTTCTCCTTATATCTGTGACTCAGTTCCTAGCTATAGCTCAGCACTTGAATACAACTTGGAATCCATATGTGACTCTATAGTCACTAATTCCTATGGATTCACAACTTGGTTCACAACTTCATCATCACTCATGTCTTCCTAGAAGTATGCAAAAAAAAATTAGTCTTCAAGTTCCTTCATAGGTTCAACTTTTTATACCTCTATGTATTCATAAAACTTCACATTTGCACTTTCCATAACTTTTTTAGTGTTAGTATTTAAACACTTATAAACTTTACTTCTTGTGAAATACCTTAAGAATATACCTTCTTCACTTTTAGCATCAAATTTTCCATTTATTTGTCCTTAAGAATGTTACACTTTCTTCCAAATACCTTAAAATATTTTACATTGGGTGAGTATCCATACCATATATCAAAAGGTGTGGAATTTGTACCTTTCTTGACTTGTACTCAATTCAAGGTATAGACATATGTACTTATAGCTTCTCTCCAGTATTTCAAAGCAACATTCTTCACCATCATCAGTGTTCTAGCATAGTCCATTACTGATTTGTTCCTCCTTTTAGCAATCCCATTTTGTGGAGGGGTCCTAGGTATAGAAGTTTGTCTCTTGATTCCTTTGTTATTATATAATATCTCAAACTCATTTGATCTAAATTCTCCACCTCTGTCAAATCTCATACATTTCAAGATCTTTCTAGTTTCCTTTTCAACTCTTGCCAAATACCACTTAAACATTTGAAATGCATCATATTGTTGTTTCAAAAACATAATTATCATCATCCTAGAATAATCATTAACAAATAGCACAATTTACTTGTCACCTTTGTAGCTTTGCACATTGATTGGTCCACATAAGTCAGTATGAACTAATTCCAAAATTTCTTTTGAAGAGTGAGTCTTTCTTTTAAAACTATATTTTTTCATCTTTCCTAATTGAAATTGTTTACAAATTACATTATCTAGTTTCTTCAGTCTTGGAAAACCTATGACTTTCTTCATCTTATTGATATTGACCAAATTATCAAAATTTACATGACATAGTCTGTTGTGCCATAGCCACACATCATCAAATTGTACAATAAGACAAGTAGCATCATTCATGTCAAGATAAAACAAATTACCTCTAGTTTGATCACTATTACCAATTAGTTTTCCATCAGCATCATAGATCTTATCTTTTTCATTTCCAAATTCAACCTTTCATCCAACACTAGTCAGTTGTGAAACACTTAAACAGTTATACTTAAGTCCTTCTACATAATAAGCATTGTCACATATGATCTTACCTTTCAATTTTATTGATCTTCCTTTGATCAGACATGGTGCATCACTACCAAACCTAATGTTATTTCCATCACAATGCACAAGAGAATTGAACTTACTTTTATCTCTAGTCATATGATTACAACAACCTCTATCAATGATTCATCTATCACTCTTGTTCACATAGGACACCAATGCAATTGCCTCAACTTCATTAGAATCATTCTTCATTGCAACATAGACAACTTCATCATCATGATCATCAAATTTTTTATTGGATTCTTCTTTAGCAATTAGTAGGTTTCCTTTTCTTTATCCTTATAGTCTTTTCTACTCTCATCTCTTTTTCCTTTATATTTTTCTCCACTCCTATTGTTCTTCATCTCAAGATGCCTTGTATTAATATGACCAACCTCATTACAATTGAAACATATAATAGGTAGCTTACCTTTTATTTTCCTTTGCCTCTGTGAAATCTTATGGCCAGCAATGCTTGAAGCTCCTCTACATCATCATCATCTATATCACTATCACTAGAAATATGTTTGACCTTTTTCTTTTCTTTAGTTGCTTTCAATGACAATTTAGCTTTGAAAGTAGATTCAACATTTTTAGTTTTGAAATTATCAAAATTGGAAAGCTAAAAAGAAGGGAGTCTACCCATCAGTCCTTTAAGGGTCAGATCATTACCAAGTGTACATCTTAGTTCTTGTATGGAAAAGACTCTAATAACATAGATAGCTAGTAGGGTTCTCAATACTTTTTTGATCATAGCCTCATCTTCAATAATACTAGTTGCTTCTCTGATAGCATAAACAACCTCTTTCACTCTAGCACAATATTGAACTATGTTCTCACGTTCTTGCATTCTCATTTCATCAAACTTACCTATGAGACTTTGAGATTTGACTCTTAGCACATTCTTATCTCCTCCATAAATCTTTTCTATAGCATCCCACATCTTCTTAGCAAGATTACATCCTTTTATATCATCAAACTCTATGTAGCTTAGGGCAAATATAATCTCCAACATTACCTGAACGTGCTCTTTCTTCTTTTTCAAATCATCAGTAGTAGGGGCTCTAGTAGGGTCAACATGCTTAGTGGTAATCGAAGATTGTGCATATACCCAAGTCCTCCTAGATGTAACTTCATCAAACTTTTCCATCTAGGGAAGTTCTCTTCATTAAGCTTGGGTACCTCTCTTTTGGGCATCTTGATCTTTAGCTTCTAGTACCTTCAAACTATTCTTATAAGCACCAACACTCTGAAACCAATTGTTAGAATACTTTAGAATAACTGAGAGAGGAGGGGGGGTGAATCAGTTATCCAAGGTCCAAATGTCTAGATAAAACTTTCCAACACTTAAAAAATACATATCCATATATCTCCTTATCATGTATCATACATGCATATAATAATTCCATAACTTAGTAAGTTGTTATCCTAGGTCAGAATCACTTTGTAGAAATACAAACATTAAGCACTACAAAATCACTCACACATTTTGACACAAGGATTTTACATAGAAATGCAATTCGGGAAAACCACTAGTAACATCATGTTAATTCTCACTCTTTGGAAGTAATGCCCTATTAAAGGCTAATCATGCTAAAGGTTGCAATGCATACTGTTAAATGTGACCCTGTTAAAGAATTTCAATCACCCTATTAGGAGTGAGCCTTGCTAGAGGAATTTAGAACATTCCATTAGAATCTCACCTGGTTAAAGGATTTACAAATGACTATTAGGTCAAACCTTAGTCTAAAGGATTTATCCAAACTAATACAATTATTAGAGAGTAACAATAAGATGTGATTTGATAACAAATCTTAACTCACTTACAGATTATAGATCTTTGTTTTAGTCCTCCATTTTTCTTGGCATTCATACTCTTCATCTTTGATATCTTGTTCACCCTTCAATAATTCATCATCTTAAGCCTTCTTACTTTGTATGCTAATTGTAGACTCTCCTATTTGGCCACCATATGTAGCAACACCCTAGACTCCTTATCTTCCTTAGATTCTTGCACATGCCAATAGTTTCTTTTGACCTTGTATCCTGTTATAAAGATAAATTAGATCTTTTTTTGCTTAATCACAAGCATTCATCTTAGGGTTAGGTAGGATTCATTAATTCTAATCATCTTTCTATTTTTGTCTTCCTCTAGAAACTTCTTTTGCTATCCTCTTTGAATTTTCCTAAAAAATGTTTATCTTGAATTTTGTGCCACCATCTCATCAAGCTTATCTTCCATGCACTTCATGAAATCAACTTTGTTAGCTTAGATTCAATGAATCTTTGATTAAAATATTTTTACTATCACTTGGCATCAACATGTTGTCACTTAGCATCAACAGTAGTTCACTCGGCACATGATAAAGTTTACTGATGCTTAGCATCAAGTAAACTTTACTCGGCACATACTAAATTTCACTCAGCATACACTATTTTGCTTCTTTTCTTAGCACCAACTAATGTTTTTTTAGCTTCCACTATTTTCTCCTCGGCTTGAACTAAATTTTCTCGGCTTCCTCTATTCACTTAGTCAAGCTAGGTAGACACTTTTCTTTACTTTATCTTCTTCCAGTCTTTGCATGAGTAAGTTTTCATTCTAGACTTAAGTAGATAAAAAATACATCATATCATCCATGTTTTATTTGGTATTAGTGCTCCTTTTTTATACACCATATAACTCAAGCTTTATCTAGGTACTCTTGTTATCCTTTTTTCTTCAAATTTGCTTCATCAATTAAATCTAATGATAGAATTCAAACCAGCATAAGTAATTCTCTCACCAACAAGTAGCAGGTTTTACATCAATGAAAAATAATGATTTTTCTTCATTCATGTACTTGCAATATTCTTTTCTCAACAATATATCTTTATAAAAACTAAATATACAATCAAGTCAACTCAAGTACTGATGTTTGGGCAATACAATGAATTTGATCCTCTATTTTCACTCAAAAAATATAGAGAGCTTGACTGATACTAAACCTTGGTTAGCACTAGAGACTCTACTGACTTTGTGAAGTTCAGGTGATATAGCTAGCTTGGTTTATATAGAGAGACTAGTTAACTCTATGAAATCCTTTCACACATGAAGTTTGTTTCCAATGAGAATATTGAACAACTTGGTTTATACTATAAGCTTAGCTAGCATAGTAAACCTTCATCTTCTCAGGCTACATTATAATTTTTTCCCTAATGAAAATCTTAGTTTTGGTATTAACCAACCTTTCTAGATAGTTAAAGTGATTTGTTACTAACTAAAAATATATCTTACCATAGGGTTAACAATCTCCCCCTTTGGTATTAGTGACAAAAATACTTATCTTGAGTAGTTCAGTCTCAAATCAAAAGCATTTCTCACTCAAAATTTTCTTGTCAAACTCTCCCTTTGTATGTGTATGGTTTTGTAACTCGGTTTGAACTTGAATATTGTTTCTCAATTATAACTTCTCTAAATTTGGAATTTTCAAAATTATTTTTGTTTGACTTAACATATGAATATAATCAATCCTCTATGTATTTTCTCATATACATATTTCTTCCTTGACTAATTACACACACACACACACACACACACACACAAAGTTCCCCCCTTTTCGTGACAAATTCCAAAAATGTATACTTATAAAGTAATGTCAAAATGTGTGATTAAATCATTGTGCACTTTCAAAATTAAAGACATTTTTTTATCCCAATTCTCTCATAGTATCTTCAAGGTGTACAATCCAATCTAGATCTCAATAATAACTCCATCACAAGGTCTACAACTAATAAGTTGGTATCATGTACTAGTGACTTTACATGTGATAAATTCTTCTTCATCACATCCATATGAGCAAGTATCATACTCCGAATGTCTATAATAGTTTCCCTTATCTTGGGCTTCCTCCCTCAATAACTCAGCCTACAAATCTATCATAAATCTAACCTTTACAAAATGATTTAAGCTAGTAATTGGGTCAAGTGCTAACTAAATAGCATTGCTCTACAAATATTCATCATTTTTTTGTTAGCATGAATGCTAATGATACTATAGTGGAGGAGTATCCTAAGCATTAGAGATTATTGACATGTTGTGTTCATGACTATGTTTGTCATTACTATCAACATAGTAGTAAGTCTATAAATATTGGCAAAGTTACAAAGAGATATCTTACTTGTACAAACAATGTTTTGATTGTCTAGTGATATGCAATCATGGACATGTTTGACACTATGTCCTGGTGACATGATTAAGTGTGCATGATGTAATTCAATGATGTGTGAAAGTTATACCTGATTTAGAGAGTAGTGTAGAAACAGAGTACCTAAGAAGTAATTTATGATGTTTACATTATATCTTCTAGCAAAGATATATTTTTAAGATGCGCAGTCAGCCAATAATAGAAGATATTCTTGCATTAACAAAAGTATCAAGTGCAAAAAGGAGCACAGTGTTTGGTGAATGCAAGCAAGTGATCCAAGGGATTATCAAATCTAAGATTTAAGATTTGGTAACATGATCTAAAGGAGAATGGGTCTAATTGATAGGACATGGAAAGAGGAAGGAAGTACAATTCATTTCTATTATTCTACAAGGAATAATACAACGGTCATTTGGAAATTGGGTTCATTAGTCTTAACCTTTAATTTGTCTGGGTAGTGGGTCTAGTTGTCTTCCACAACTCCTAACAAGGTTGGCACAACTCCTAATAGGGATTCAAAGTATCCTAATAGGGACTCATATGTACTAAATGTATCTCATATACTCCTAATAGAGTCCATCCTCTAACAAGGAATATTTATACTAGTACATCATCTTGTGGGTACCATCCTCACTAGGGTTTTTCATCTGATCAACAGTTTCCCTAGTTAACAAATTTGGTGTTATTGTGCATGAGTATCTTGTTGTGATTTATGATCATATTGCTCATATGGTTAAAGTTTAGTGAAGTCGATAATTGATGATAATAGTTATATAACTAATTCCCCCACCCCCTCTCAGTTATATTGGTGGACTATATATTCTAACAATTTTTATCAAAGCCTCTAGTCCTTAAAGGATAAGCTTAACAGCTTTGGGAGATCAATGGAAAATCCTTTCAAAAAAGAAAGACCTAGATTTTATGGGTCCAACTATGTTAATTGGAAGGAGAAGTTGAAGACTCATCTTCTATGTATGGATCTAGGTTATTGACTTTTGATAAAAGCTAGCAAGATTATTGTGAAAGAAGAAAAGCTTTAAGAATGTTGTGAAGTAGAGAGAGATCTATTCACATGTAACATAAGAGCCAGAGAAGCACTACTATCAGCTCTTCTAGAGAACCAATACAGTTAGGTAAAATCACTTACAACATCTCATGAAATTTGGAAAGCATTAGAATCTATTTTTGAAGGTGATACATATACAAAAAGAGTACAATTGTAGAATTGGATATGTGCATTTCATGATGCTAAAATGATGGAAGATGAATGTATAAAAAAAAACATTGGTAGGATATTAGAGATTTTTGTAGGAATCAAGTCACATGGTAGGAACCAAGGAAGAAGATGAGGCTGTATGCAAGTTTTGGAAGACTCTAACACCACCATTCAAGCAAGTAGCATAGATGATTTAGCTACTAATACCCTACACTAGGGGATTCACTAGAGAAATGTTGCTTAGAAGATTAGAAGAAAAAAAAGTGGATCTGAGACAATCTAGTGATATAACAAGAGTGGAGATAGATTTCAATACCTTAGATGTTCGACTAAGCCTATCCAAAAGTGCAAGCACACATGGAAATTTTTCTAGCAGCAACAGAACTAAATCTAAAGAAGAATAAAGAAGGTATAGCCCTTCTTGTGAGAAGAGGAAAAGATGGTAAGAATATTTTTAAATGTTGGACTTGTAATGAGTTTGGTCATTATGCATCTAAATGTCCTAAGAGAGAGAGAGGGGGAGAAAAAAATATAAGGGAAAGTTTAAGTCCATGAGAGATAGAAGTTGTTTGTATGCTAATGAAGATGAGGAATCTAATGAAAGAGTTCAAAGTGAGAGTGATGATGAGATAGGATTTGTGGCTATTAAAGAAGATGATCTTGATAGAGAAATTAGAGAAGAAAGAGATCTAGTTTCCCAAGTTGGAAAGAAATCTGATTAAATAATAGATAGTGGATGTTCACATCACAAGACTAGTGATATGAATAAATTTGTTAAGTTCAAGAATCATGGTGGAGGTGTTATTAGAGTTGGTAACAATCCAGTCTATCATATAACTCAGATTGGATCTATTACTCTTGATGGTAAAACAAAGACTAATGATGTTTTTTTTTTTTATGAACTAAATCATAACTTGTTGAGTGTTGGACAGTTGGTAGATAAAGGTTACCAATTGTAATTCATAGAAAAGACTTGCACCATCATAGATAAGGATGGTAAGATGATTGGAACTAGAACAAGGTCAAGAGGTAATGCATTTTAGTTGAATCCTAGTGAAATGACATGTTTAGTTGCAAAAGTGGACAATAGTTGTTTATGACATAGGAGATTTTTTCATATAAACTTTGATAATATTGTAAATATTAGTAGTACATTTGCAATTAGAGACTTGTGTAAGGTTACAAAGCCTACTAATGTTGTTTGCAAAGAGTGTATTTTGGCTAAGTAGAAGAAAGTATCATTTCATAATAAGAAGTTCACTACTATAAAGAAGCTAGAAATTGTTCACATAGCTTTGAGTGGTTCTACTAGAACTAGAGGATTCTATGGTGAAAGGTATTTTATGATTTTTATTAATAATTTCACTAGAATGATGTGGGTAGCATTTCTTTCAAAGAAATCTAAAGATTTTGAGAAGTTTAAGATACTTAAGAATAGATTGAAAGTGAACCTAGTGTTAAGATAAAGTGTTTGAGGTTAGATAAAGGAGGAGAATTCACCTCTAGAGAGTTTAACATGTTTTGTGAAGAGAATGGAATCAAAAGTGTAGTGCCTCTCATGTTTCTAGTCTAAACCTTGTTATATTTTGATTTGTGAGATACTTGATACTCAGGTTATGTTACTTTTGAGATGACCTGAGGGTTAGATGTTATATCTTGATTTCAATATCATAGATGTTTCACTACTATACTATTCAATTCTAATATTTGCATGTTGATTCGATTCTAAGATGATAGCAGGTCTATGAGGATATCTAGTTATCTGGTACTTGAACATATCTCTGATTATGCTAGATATTGGATTTAAGCTATGGTGATTTACTTCATTCTTGTTTCATTATGCTTTATGCGAACATGAGTGATGTAAATGGATTATTTTGGTACAATTGAATACATGGTTAAATTAGTTATTTAATGCACTTATTGTTTCGGCTGTGTTATTATATGCAATTGCACTTGATCATGTGTTTTAGTGTGCATGATTTATATCCCTGGCAATGGCACGTGGAGTTAGTAATTTAGCCATTCATATTTTACCAATATTATCCATGTATGGTCAATGTATCTAATTTAAAAGTTTAATTAAACCTTCTTTTAATTTTTTAAATATAGACTCATTTGCATTATGTGATTAGACTAGTGAGTGTGTCTATGCATTTAGAGTTTTGCATTGTCGCAAAGTTGTTAAGGCCTTCTATGATTTTAGTTTCAAGGTTTTTTTGCTTTATTTAGTTGATTTTTAATGGTACCTTTACCATAGATGAATTCCAATTACTTGGAATAGCCTATTTTCATTTGGGTCGATTCAAAGTTTAGCTAGTATAATCGGCTATTTACTCTAAACAATTATTCACTCAAAAAGTGAATAAGTATTGAAAGAAGAATTTAATTCCTCACTTCTCACTTTTGCAATTTGAAAATTTGAGATCTTTTTCTAAAATCCTTTTCTAAAGGATCATGTTTTTGTTCATTAGGAGAGTTATAAGCATGTGATCTTCTCGAAGATGGTCTCATTGGATACAGCTCGAGGAGAACTTGTTATACTATAATTTTTGGCCATATTTGTGGATTATTTATTTTACCTAGTTGTTTTCTATTTATCCCTTTTGGCTATCAGGTAGAGTTCTCTCATTTTCATGTTTCAACTCCATTCTAGTTTTTTTTCTAGTAGCTATTTTTTTGGAGGTTGAGAACTAGTGTCCCCATCCATTTGTGTTTGTTGGTTCTACACAGTTGGTTGGGTATGAACATTTTCCTAGTTTTAAGGATGAGGGTTTTTGGTTTCACACCATTATGTTGGTTATTTTTTCATACAATGTTTCAACCCAAATTTTATTGGATTTTTGTGAATTTAGTACTCAAGAACCAAATGGGTTTTATTTTCAAAGTTTTTCATTTTTGGGTTTTTTACCTCATTTTGCATGCCACCCTATTTTCTCTGGGTTTCTGTGTATGATGTTGGTTATGGACTTGGATTTTCCATTTGGATGTTAGTCAAACCATTATTGTACTTTCATGTTGCATTGGGATGTGTGCCACATCCATCCTCCTGAGCTTGTTTTCGATTGAGTGATATTTTGCTTGTGTTCTCATCCAATCCTTATGTTATGATCTTCATGATGGTGGTGCTTCATACATAAGTATGTGCATGTACATTGTCAAGTAACTTATGAGGCTTAATGTCATGTTGGTACTTTAATGGAGTTTTGATTATTTGGGGTTGGGTTGGGAATATGCATGCCTATGGGCAATCATCATTGGATGAGCATGGGTAGGGTAGGGTAGCACATGGAGGGGCTTCTATTTTGTAGCTTGGTGACTATTTCCCATGGGTTGGTAGAGGAACTTTTAAGTAAGTGCTAACTAAATAAAAAATATTGGGTGGTAATAAAATTAAGATAATTAAAAAGTGGGATTGTGCACCTTCTATTGGGAAGTGTTGCTGCTTGGATTATGTGCCTTTCATTGGGAATTTTTGTTTCCAATACTAGCTTGGGTTTTTTGATGCCAAGAAACTCTCCATGATGTCAGCCCCTACATAGTTGCTCGTTGAGTGTCTCAACAAGACATTTTGTACTTGCATTGTCTCATGATCTTGGTTTCAATCATCATTAGTGTTCAACGTGAGTGTTAGCCATGGACATTTATTTAATGTGTGTTTGTAGTTGGATCATTATCTCCATCAGCATGAGGGGAGTGGACCTATGGGTCTCACATGGTTGGGAGGTGTAGCTATCTATACCATTGCTGGGGACTAGTGTACAGATATGGTCTATTATCCCATTGTGACCATTGCTAGATGTTTTCACTTGGTACTTCGAGTTTTAGAGTATGATTTCTTGTGATTTATGCTTTCATTGGAATGCTTGAATACCATGTTTAGATGATGTTAGTATTGATGCATTTTTTTATTATGATTTTTAGCATATGATTTGATGATGTTATCTTCTTAGTTGGAGTATCTATTTTGTTTGGTTTAGCATGTTAGATTTCATGTTCTTATGATGTTATTATTCTTTAGTACTGACATCCTTATAACATAGCTCTAGCTATCTAGTTGGTAGGTTGGGATGTTATGCATGGGGGATGGTTA
The DNA here is from genome assembly GCA_028749045.1 of Cupressus sempervirens. NCBI lineage: Eukaryota > Viridiplantae > Streptophyta > Pinopsida > Cupressales > Cupressaceae > Cupressus > Cupressus sempervirens. Next base: position 479,990,017 of record CM053789.1, on the reverse strand, counting down.
GGACCTTCGAGGTCTCATTATTTTATTATAGTTGGGAGGAATCACATACTTAGTTTATTATTTAAGTTCATTATGATGTTTCTTTAATTTTTTTCCCTTCATTGTTATGTTGGATAGTTAGATGCAATTTCCATCTTGTAATTATTGTGTTCGAGTGTCTATGCCTCGATTGTGGATCTAATACTCCCCAGTGTGGAGGTTCTATCTCTTCTTGTACCTTTCCAAATGCTCATTGGAGTTTTCTTGTTTGTTCTAGGTGACCATGTTCTACCACTAGGTGACACTTATAAAGTGTCGCATGTCCAAAGAAGAAATATCATGCAATACTAGAAAGTATCCCACATCTTAAGGAGAAATTTCATGCAATACTGGAAAGTATTGCATGTCCATTGAAGAAATGTTGTATGATACTTAGAAATGTTGTATGAAGTATCACATGACTTTGGGAGGAGTGTAGCCCAGACCCTGAAAGTATCACGTGACATCTTTAGAAAGCTCATATGATACTGGAAAGTATTACACATTTCTGAAATAAAGTATCACCTCAGTCTTTGGAAAAACCTATCTGAGTATACAGTGGGCACTTTTTAGTTTGACCAGAAGTTTTTGGGAGGTGTTTTGGCTATCCTCTATGGTGTTCTTGAATACCTTGGAATTTCATTTTGATTTTAGAATGTTTTGGATTCAAAATTATCTGCATCCTTTCATGGTTATTCATTTTGGTCAATAGTGACATTTGGAGATCTGTTGATGTTTGGATTGTTGGAATGTCCAAATGGGAAGAGTACTTCTAAGGGGGGGTGAATTAGAAGTACCAACTTTTATCTTTTTCTATCCTTTAAACATATAACTAAAAAACAATTTGTATGCATGTAAACATATAAACAAACATGAAATTAAAGCATGCATCAACACATAACACAAAGATTTGATAACCCAAAAACCCTTCAGGAATAAGAAGGTAAAACTGGGGTGGGGATGACACCCAAAAAAATCACTACAGCAATCAATGTTCAACCACTTTTGATGGTCTACCTTGTGAAAAACCAACCCTGTTAAAGGCTTTATGCTATGTCAATAGTGACCTGGTTAAAAGATTTACAAACACTTGCATGAAGTGTCACCCTATTAAAGGATTTACAATAGGTTGTTAAACCCACCTAATACATAGGATTTTTCAAGACCTTCTCCAAAGGTTCTCCTACCTAGCTATTAAGCTAACCTATCAACATAGGATTTCAACCTCTAATACAATTTTGAGAGAGTATCAAAACATTTGACCTGATTCAATGCAATCTCAAATTGCTAGATTTAGGTACTAGATCTGCTCTTCTTGTTCTGATCCTTGCTTGATCTAATCTTTGTATGTGTTCCTTATCTCTTGTTCTATTCTGATCAACTTGGTATGAAATTGCTGCTCTACTCCACTAAGTATTTCCTTCTTCTAAAATTTGGCTATAATCTCCCCTTACACTATTCTCTTCCACACATCAAATGGTGCATTTGGCCTCCTTATAAAGAATGCAAAGACTTAGGGTTAGGTATGGATCTATAATCCATACTGAATCTCAAATTCCCACTCAAATCCTTGGATTATCTTCATCAATTGCATGCCTTCTCCATTTTTTTGATTGGTTGCATTCAGATTGCATAGGGAATGTAAATGATTCATCCTTATCCTTTTATCTCCTTTAAAATTTCTCTAGGTCAGCTCCAAAAATGGTTTACATCTTAGTTTGTGAAAGCACAAACTCTTATGTTGATCCTAAGTTACTCGGCACTCATTACATTACTAATGCTCAGCATGAACTAATTCCTAGATTGCTCGGCATCTATTACTTTCCTAGTTCACTTGACACCTATTAAACACTGTATTGCTTGGCATATGTATGTTCTGTATTACTCGACATCTGAACATTTCTAAATTACTCAACACATGAACATTTCTTGGATTACTCAGCACATACTACATGTAGACTTTCTCAGCACCAATTGTGGCTTGAAACCTATTGAAATTTTGGCTTGGCATACATTGTGTACTCGACATCTATAGTGAAAAATGGTTAAGTGTGTTGACACTCAATTGTCAAGATTATTCTTTTGACTAACATGGATGTTTCTTTAGTCTTCTGCTATGATTTTTTTGATCCTTGTATATCATATTTCATATGCATCCGTACTTGTTTTAAAAAAAAATATTTCCTTCCATTTATCCTTGTTCCAAGGATCTCTGGGCAGGGTATTACAAAAAGATAGTTATCTTCACCCAAGACTCTTGAGAAAAATGGAATTATAGAAAGAAGGAAAAGATCAATTTCAGAGGTAGTAAGACTAATGTTGCTTGATAATGATGTATTCAAGACATTTTGGAGATAAGTAGTGAATAAAGTACGGATCAAAAAAGGTATGAACAAGACCCTTTACGAATTGTGGTTTGGTCATTCACCTTGAGTTAAGTATTTTAGAATATTTGGAAGCAAGTGTTACATTAAGAAAGATGATGAAGTTTTTAAGTTTGATCCAAGAAGTGATAAAGGTATGTTTCTTTTCTACTCATTAAAGAGTGTTAGCATAAATAATTAATTATTATTACACTCTACTTAAGTTTACTTAAATATATGCATAGACATATGAGTTGTCTTGTTGACAACACATGAGTTAGAAACTTATTTGAGCACATGGTATCTACAACATCTCTTTATGAGATATACCTATGGAAACTTATCCTCTCATCATTACACAAACTCCTATGCTCAGTGGAGGATAATCCACTCTAGGTGGACATTTGCTTAGTTGTGATGTTTATCTCTTTGCTGACTCCTAGTCATTTTAGTTGCCTTTATATACAAAACACTTCTATGATTTATTCATCCAATTTTCTAGTTAATCAAATCATCTAATATCCATTATCATTTTGATCATTATTGAGATTCGCATTTGATCATCGTTACTCTCTCTTGTGCTATCTATTGAGCTTCTTGATATTGGTGTTGAATTATTGCCTTAGAAAAATTATTACATGGTATTAGAGCTATACAAAATTCTTACATCATATCAAATCCATAGGAGTTTCATTACATAGCCATTGGAGAGAAAAAAAAATATTACGTCAAGATTGGAGCTTTTTGGTGCCAATCAAATATTGGCATCATATTCAGAATGTCAAAAAACCCCCAAATCAACTTTTGTTTCATCAAAATTGGACATATGAGGTGAAATATAGAGTCATTTTTTTTTTGAAGGTGTCACGGTAGTGATTTAGGAAAATAATTATAGAGCTAATTTTCAAACAGTGATATCTCCCTCATATGGACTCCTTTTTTCAAGCAATTTGTTTTGTTTTAGGGTAGAATTTCATGATCTACACATTGGTGTAGGATGTTTGAGATCTTTATTCTTGAATTTTTCTACAAATGGAAAATCCTAATTTTTGCAACTTCAAAGGATTAGTTTGGGCTCATTTAGACACATATTTAGGTGATATTTTTTTGAAAGTGCATGATTTTTGTCTACTTTCAAAATTTGGTATCAATTTGGAGTAATTTTGGGTAGGAATAGTACTTTCAAATGTTGGTATCATTTTGGCCTATTGGAACTTGTAATTAATTAGATCCTTGAGAGGTCTTGTGTCTTATCTTGTTGAGTCTATATAGCTTCATATGCTTCTTGTTGTAACCATCAAAATTAGAAGTCCACTTAGGCCCTAAATTGGCAAGTGGCTATTGTAATCGCACTAAATATAAAGTGTCAAATCATGCATTGAGAGGGTTTCTTTGATTTATTTTTTGCATTTTGGGGGTGCATACATTATTTGATCTCATGGAGTCATGTCAAAAGTGCCACTTTGGTTTAAGATTCAAATTGATAAACAAGAACTATCAGAATTGGAGTGCTTTGATGATTGATCATCTAAGAGAACATAAGTGTTTTCTTATTTATATTCAAAGATATTTCCAACTAATACTGATTGGGTACATCTTTATCTTCTTCTTCACTTTATGTATAATAGTATGAGTAAGGAATCTTTTGCTCCTCTTAGTAAGGCAAGTAGTCCTTATGATGTTTGGATGTCTCTTTGGGAAGCATATGGAGATCCACAAGTCCCTCCATTACTAGAGGATATTCTACCTCCAGTCAATCCAATTTTGGTACCTACAACTCCAGTTGAGATCATACCTCTTGATGCTTTTTTTGCTTCTACTAATCTACTTCTAGCCACAGATGCTCTAGATTCAGTGCAATGGGAAACACCACGTCTTCCTATTTCAGCTTCACAGGATGATTTCCTTCATTAAATTCTAGTGTTTTTTGTGGAGTCTTACATTGAAGATGTGAGAGACATTATTGATGACATCCATCTTCTCTTTTTTAAGGAGAATTCTTCTTCACTTGTTGAAAGGGAACACTCTAACCCTTAAGCACTTGATCTTTGTGATATTGCTATTAGGATTTAACTATGTAATTTTTGAGTCAAATTCATTGACCCATGTTTCATGAGTAGTGATTAAAAATGAATCCATCTCTCATGAGAATAAATGGAACACTTAGCACTCATTAGATCTAGGTGATGCTCACATGGGTGAAGCACCAAGACTTCTCAAGAGGTCACCCATCCTAGCACTACTCTAGCCTGAGCATGCTTAACTAAACCCAAAGCTTGCAACCACATTTTCAAAACCTTTACCAAATATTGTTCCTTGTGAACCATTCTTTAGAGATCCCCTTAAGCTCATTAATTAATAAATAGGAGATAATTTCCATAACAAGTCAAATTGTGATATTGCTATTAGGATTTAACTATGTGATTTTTGAGTCAAACTCATTGACCCATGTTTCATGAGTAGTGATTCAACATGAATCCATCTCTCATGAGAATAAATGGAACACTTAGCACTCATTGGATCTAGGTGGTGCTCATAGGGGTGAAGTATTGGGACTTCTTGAGAGGTCACCCATTCTAGTACTACTCTTTCCTGAGCATGCTTAACTACAGAGTTTCCTCCATGGTTAAACCTAAAGCTTAAGGGATGACCTCCCAGGAAGTCTCAGTGCTTTGCCCCTATGAGCATCACCTAGATCCAATGAGTGATAAGTGTTCCATTTATTCTCATGAGAGATGGATTCATGTTGAGTCACTACTCATGAAACATGGGTCAATGAGTTTGACTCAAAAATCACATTGTTAAATCCTAATAGCAATATCACAATTTGACTCGCTATGGAAATTATCTCCTACTTATTAATTAATGAGCTTAAGGGGATCTCTAATGAATGGTTCACAAGGAACAATACTTGTAAAGGTTTTGAAAATGGGGTTGCAAGCTTTGGGTTTAACCATGTAGGAAACTATGTAGTTAAACAGGCTCAAGCTGGAGTAGTAGTGGGATGGGTGACCTCTTGGGATGTCCCAATGCTTCACCCCTATGAGCATCAGCTAGATCCAATGAGTGCTAATTGTTCCATTTATTCTCATGAGAGATAGATTCATGTTGTATCACTACTCATGAAACATGGGTCAATGAGTTTGACTCAAAAATCACACAGTTAAATCCTAATTCCAATATCACAATTTGACTTGATGTGGAAATTATCTCCTACTTATCACTTGATCTTTCTTTTGAGACTGACATGATTGTGGACACTTCTTTTCAGTAGCTAGAGGAGGACTCTTTTACTTCAAATGAGATGTATCAATCTTTGGAGATTGTATTCTAGTTTCCTTAGATATGATATCTTTTGAGGATTCTTCCTACTAGTTAGGGAGTATTCTTTACTACACCTATGGTACGACTTCTTCCTACAAGGAGGAACATCATTCAATTTTCATGGTGCATCTTCTTTAGTCATCAAGGAGCTTCTTTCATGGGTGTGCATTCATCATTGAGGGGAGGCTAGATTGCTTCTCTTCCCATATCTTCCTATAAGGATGATTCCTTGTCTTTGGAGTTTGATTCACTTTCTTTAATGGACATGTTACCTTGTTTGTCACCTTCTTTTGGGCATCCACCAGATTGGCTTGTGACATCTACATTCATCAAGGACTTGTCAACATATGAGTAGACTTCAAAGGTATAATCCATACCATACTACATATGGATACCTCATCCATCTTCCTATCCACAATTGGAAGTATACTTGCAACTATACTTGGTGTATCTTCTTCCTAAAGGGAAAAATTTCATTTGTAGGCATTGGATACATTTTTTTCTTCATAACATCCTTGCAAAAAATTATTTAATATGGGGGAATACCATCATATATTTTTTCATATGGGGGATATATGCTTGTACATGGATGATGTATGTCATACTAGGGGGGTCTTGATCACTCCATCCTTGCATGCATCATATATCTCTTCATCTCTCTTTTTGAAGGAGGTTTTTCCCATGAGGTTTTCCCTTTTTCTCCATTTTTAGAGAGATTGCATTACATAGCATTGCATGTAGAGCATTGCATTTGTACATGGATACCTAACATGGCCTAGTATCCGAGACCCACATTGCATCTTGCATTTAGCTTTGTGAGCTTAAATGCATTCCCCTAAGTTGCACTTAAGGGGGGGCTTTAGTGTAAATAATTAATTTTTATTACACTTTACTTAATTTTACTTAGGAATATGCATAGACATATGTGTTGTCTTATTGACAACACAGGAGTTAGCAACTTATTTGAGCACATGGTGTCTACAAAATCTCTTTATAAGATACACTTATGTAAACATATCCTCTCATCATCGCACAAAATCTCATGCTCAATGGAGGATAATCCACTCTTGGTGGACATGTTGTTAGTTGTGATATTTATCTCTTTGATGAATCCTTTTCATTCTAGTTGCCTTTATATACAAGACACTTCTATGATGTATTCATCCAATTATCTTGTTAATCCAATCATCTGATATCCATTATCATTTTGATCATTATTGAGATTCTTATTTCATCATCATTAGTATTTCTTGTGCTATCTATTGAGCTTCTTAATCTTGGTGTTGAATTATTTCCTTAGGCAAATTCTTACATGGTATCAGAGCTATATCAAATTCTTATATGGTTTCAAAGCCATAGGAGTTTCATTGTATAGTCATTGGAGATTTTTTTATTTGCAGGACAAGATTGGAGCTTGCTGGTGCAAATCAGATATTGGCATCATATTCAGAAGATCAAAATACCCCCAAATTGACTTTTGTTTCATCAAAATTAGACATGTAAGGTAAACTCTAGAGTCATTTGATTTTTTAAGGTGCGATGGTAGAAATTCAAGAAAAATAATTATAGAGGTGATTTTCAAACAATGATATCTCTCTCATACGAACTCCTTTTTTTGAGAATTTTTTTTCTTTTGGGGTAGAATTTCTTGATCTACACATTAGTGTAGGATGTTTGAAATTTTTGTTCCTGAATTTCTCTACAAATCACAAATCCCAATTTTTTCAACTTCAAAGGCTTAGTTTGGGCTCATCTAGACACATATTCAGGTGCTATTTTTTTAAAGGTGCATGATTTTTTGTCTACTTTCTAGATCTGGTATCAGTTTGGAGAAATTTTGGGTAGGCATAGTACTTTCAAATTTTGGTCTCATTTTGGCCTATTGGCACTTGTAATTAATTATATCCTTGAGAGGTCTTATGTCTTATCTTGTTGAGTCTGATATAGCTTCATATGCTTGTTGTTGTAACCATCAAAATCAAAAGTCCACTTAGGCCCTAAATTGGCAAGTGGCCATTGTAATCACACTAAATATAAAGTTCCAAATCATGCATTGGGGGGGTTATTTGATCTCATGGAGTCATGTCAAAAGTTTCACTTTTGTTTAAGATTCAAATTGACAAAAGGGAACTATAAAAAATAGAGTGCTTTGATGATTGATTATCTAAGAGAACATAAGGAAGTGTTTTCTTATCTATATTTGAAGATATTTCTAGCTAATACTAATTGGGAACATCTTTCTCTTCTTCTTCACTTTATGTATAACAATATGAGTAAGGAATATTTTTCTCCTCTTAGTAAGGTAAGTAGTCCTCCTCATGACATTTGAATGTGTCTTTAGGAAGCATATGGAGATCCATGAGTCCCTCCATTACTAGAGGACATTCTACCTCTAGTCACTCTAGTTGTGGTACCCACAACTCCAATTAAGATCATACCTCTCGATGCTCCTATTGCTTTTACTAATCTAGTTCTAGCCATAGATGGTCCTGATTTAGTGTAGCAGGAAACACCATGTCTTCCTATTTCAACTTCATGGGATGACTTCCTTCTAGACATTGTAGTGTTGTTTGTGGAGTCTCACATTGAAGATGTGGGAGACATTATTGATGACATCCATCTTCTCTTTTTTGAGGAGAATTCTTGTTCACTTATTTGGAGGGAACATTCTGACCATCAACCACTTGATCTTTCTTTTGAGACTGACATGATTTTGGATGCTTTTTTTCAATAATTGGAGGACTCTTTTACTTCGAAGGAGAAATATCAATATTTGAAGATTGTATTTCAGTTTCATTTGAAATCATATCTATTAAGGATTCTTCCTACTAGGTGGGGAGCATTCTCTACTACAGCTATGACACCACTTCTTCCTACAAGGAGGAACATCATTCAATTTTCATAGTGCAGCTTCTTGAGTCATCAAGGAGCTTCTTTCATGGGTGTGCATTCATTATTTAGGGGAGGCTACATTGCTTCTCTTCCCTATATTTCTATAAGGATGATTCCTTGTCTTTAGAGTTTGATTCACTTTCATTTATGAACATGTTACCTTGTTTTCCACCCTCTTTTGGGCATCCACTAGATTGGCTTGTGGCATCTACATTCATCAAGGAATTGTCAACATATGATTAAACTTCAGAGGTAGCATCCATAGCATACTACATATGGATTCATCATCCATATTCCTATACACAATGGGAAGTATACTTGTACCTATACTTGGTGTATCTTCTTCCTAAAGGGAGAAATGTTGTTTGTAGGCATTGGATACTTTTTTTCTTCATGACATCCTTGTAGGAGATTATTTAATATGGGGGGATATCATCATATATATTTTCTTATGGGGGATATATACTTGTACATGCATGATGTGTGTCATACTAGGGGGGTTTTGATTACTCCATCCTTGCATGCATCTTGTATTTCTTCATCTCTCTTTTTGGAGGAGGTTTTTCCCATGAAATTTTCTCTCTTTCTCCATTTTCAGAGAGATTACATTGCATTGCATAGCATTATATGTAAAGCATTACATTTTTACATGGGTACCTAACATGGCCTAGTAGTCAGGTCCCACATTGCATCTTGCATTTAGCTTTGTGAGCTCAAGTGAATTCCCTAAATTGCACTTAAGGGGAGGTGTTAGTGTAAATAATTAATTATTATTACACTTTACTTAAGTTTACTGAGGAATATCCATCAAAATATGAATTGTCTTGTTGACAACATAAGAGTTAGCAACTTATTTGAGCACATGGTGTCCACAACATCCATTTATGAGATACACCTATGTAAAATTATCATCTCATCATCACACAAACTCCTATGCTTAGTGGAGGATAATCCACTCTTGGTGGACATGTTCTTAGTTGTGATGTTTATCTCTTTGCTGACTCCTAGTCATTCTAGTTACCTTTATATACAAGGCACTTCTATGATGTATTCATCCAATTATCTAGTTAAACCAATCATTTGATATCCATTATCATTTTGATCATTATTGAGATTCTCATTTGATCATCATTAGTCTCTCTTGTGCTATCCATTGAGCCTCTTTATCTTGGTATTGAATTATTTCCTTAGCCAATTCTTACATGGTATCAAAGCTATACCAAATTCTTAAAAAGAGCAATGCATACAAATATTTTAATCAAAGGAACCAAGGTAATATTTGAATGCACAAATGTAAAGATTGATGAAAAGTTTGGAACCAAGGGAAAGATGTTAGATTACAATTCCAATGAAGAAGAAAATACTAGAATTATTGAAAATAATGGTGAATTTTTCTTTGAGAATAACAATGATTTTTAGAATGGTGTACAAATCATTGAGAAAATAAAAGAGATGAGATAAGAGTTGAGATGGAAACTTCTGCCTCTAATAGGAACATAACAAAGAATCACCCTCCAGATTAGATAATTGGAAACAAAGATAAAGGAGTGATGAGAAGAAATAGAGTTAATGAGGAATTATCTCTAATTCCTTAAGTTGATCCCAAAAGTGCAAATGAATCATGTAAAGATGATCATTGGATTCAAGCAATGAAGGAAGAGTTGGATTAGATTGTGAAGAATGAGACATGGGAGTTAGTTCCTAGACCTAAAGACAAGAATGTCGTAGCAACCAAATGGGTACTCAGAAAAAAAGATGAATGAACAAGGTGAAGTTGTAAGAAACAAAGCTAGAATTGTGTACAAAGGTTATTCACAGCAAGAAGGAATAGATTATAAGGAGACATATTCCCCTATATCTAGAATGGAAGCGGTAAGAATGTTCTTGGCTTAGGCAGCTAAGAAGAAATTCAAAGTATATCAAATGGATGTTAAATCAACTTTCCTAGATGGAGAACTTGAAGAAGAGGTATATATTGAGCATCCTAAAGGATTTTCTTTGACAAAATAAAATGACATGGTATGCAGATTGAAGAAAGCTTTATATGGTATGAAGTAAGCACCTATAACTTCTTATAAAAGGTTGGATAAGTATTTGACAAATCTTGGATTTGTTAAACATATGGTAGATGGTAATTTGTATTTAAGAGAAATTGAAGATGATTTTTTATCATAGTAATATATATTGATGACATAATATTTTGAGGTACTGATGAAGAAAGTGATAATTTTTTTGATGAGTATGATAGGAGAAATGAAGTTTTTCCTAGGTTTGCAAATTGTGCAAAATAGTGATGGTATATTCATTTCACAAGCTAAGTACTTGAAAGACTTGTTGAAAATGTTTGGATTGGAAAATTGTGAACCTCTTGGTACACCTATGATGGCTAGTCACAATTTATCTAGCAAGGATGAGACACCTACACTTGAGCAAAAGAAGTATAGATCAACGACTGGAGGTTTGTAATATATGATTCACACCAAACCAAATATAGAAAATGCAGTTGGAATTGTAGCTAGATTTCAAGCTAATCCTAAGAAGCGTCATTATGCAACATTAAAGAGGATATTCAAATATTTGAAAGGAACTTTTGACTATGGAATTTGGTATGATAGATCAAGTGATTTCACTTTATGTGCATATACTGATACGGATTGGGTAGGCAATATAGACAATAGAAAGAGCTCTAGTGGTGAAGTAATTTTTACTAGAGGAAGATTGATTTCTTGGCTAAGCAAGAAACAAGATTATATCTTACAGAGTATAGCTGAAGTAGAGTATGCAGCATCAACAAATAATTGTAATCAAGTTATATGAATGAAATAGATGTTGAAAGATATTGGGATTGAGTTTACAAAACTTATTATCATATATAGTGATAACACAAGTACAAGTATGTCTCAGAATCCTTTATTGTATTCTAATACTAAGCATATATCTATTAAGTATCATGTTTTAAGAGAAAAGGCAATAGAAAAGGAGATCAGATTGGAATATGTGCATACTAAAGATCAAATTGTAGATATCTTTAGGAAGCCCTTACCTAAAGATACATTTGAATACTTGAGAGGTATGCTTTGGGTTATGCCCCTACATACTTCTGAGTAGATTATGCATAGAGTGCATCGGTCCAGTGGTATAGAGCACAATTATTATACTAAACTTAATGTTGATGCTTCCTATATAGGGAAGTATCTATGATGAGCTAAGTCATTAAGGACTCCTTGTATTTGGTAAATGGTTCTAAATAGTGTCTTTGGACACTTGAGCTAGTTGTAAATTGAAGAAGTAATTGAAATAATGAGGCCTTTCTAAATGATGTCAATGGGGGAGAGTGAGCATGAAAAACATCTCCTAATTAATGGAGGAGAAGAATACATCTCCTAAGTGTGTATAGGGGAGATATAAAACATGAGGAATTTTGATGTATGATCAATTTTTTAATGTGAACAACCATTGTTGATCCTAAAGAAGAAGAAGAAGAAGAAAAAAGAAGTGTTCCATAAAATTTCAGCTTTGATTCATAAAGAGGATTTGAGAAAATGAGAACAATAGCAACAACAAGAGATTATTGTTTGGTATTCTTAGAACTTAAAAGTTTTTCATCTATGTTGCCATCAATACAAAAGGGGGAGATTGTTAGCATAAATTATGATGATACTACATTGGGGGAGTATCCTAAGCATTAGAGAGTATTGACATGTTGCATTCATGATTGTATTTATCATTGATGTCAACATAACATTAAATCTGTAAAGATGCTAGAGTAATAGAGAGAGATCTTAGCTATATGGACAATGTTTTGATTATTTGGTGATGTGCAGTCATAGACATGTTTAACACTATGCCTTGATGGCATGATTAAGTGTGCATGATGTAAGCCAAAGATGTAATTCAATGATGTATGAAATTTATACCTAATTTATAGAGAGAAATGTAGAAATAAAGTACTTGAGAAGAAATTTTTAATGTTTACATTATATCTTCTAGTAGAGATATAATATAAAGATGCATGGTTAGCCAATGATAGAAGATAGTCTAGAAGTGACATCAATAAATGCACAAGCCCTAGTATCATACATATCAGAATTTGTATAGACTGTGAGCTAATTATTCTATTGTAATTGTGAATTAATTAAGTATCTTATTAATTAATTATGAAAGCCTCAATGCCAACTCAAGGAGCTATTTTGAAGATATGGTATAAAGGAAAGATATTTTCCTTATTTGTAAGTGTGTTGATCATATGCAACAAGTATCAAGTGTTAAAAGGAGAAAAGTATTTGGTGAATGCAAGCAAGGGATCCAAGGCATTATTGTATGCAAGATTTGAGATCTGGTAACAAGATCTAAAGGAGTAAAGGTCCAGGTTATAGGATAGAGGAAGAGGAAGAAAGTACAATTCATTTCTATTATTCTACAAGGAATAATATGGACATCATTCAGATAGTGGGTTCATTGGTCTTAACCTTGAAACTGTTTGGGTAGTAGGACAAGTTATCTTCCATAACTCCTAACTAGATTGGCACAACTCCTAATAGGGTTCGAATCTCCTAACAAGGATTCAAAGTCTCCTAATAGGAACTTATATGTATTGAATGTATTTCATAGACTCCTAGTAGGGTCCATCTTCTAACATGGAACATTTATATTACTACATCATCTTGTGGATACCATCCCCACTAGGGTTTTCCCTCTTATCAAGGGTTTCCCTAGTTAATTTGGCATAATTGTGCATGAATATCTTGTTTTGATTTATAATCATATTTCTTATATGGTTAAAGTTTAGTGAAGTTGATAATTATAACTAATTCAACCCCCCCACCCCCCCACCACCTTAGTTATATTGGTGAACAATATATTCTATTATTTTTGTCATTTTTCCTTTTATTTCTTTTGTGAAAATTAATGTATCACATAATTTTGTGGAAAATAAAATAGTGTTCTTTACAACATCTTCAAGTGTTCCAATTAGAATGGAAAGTTCCACTTGATTAATAGAAATTTTCTTCACTACATTTTCCAAAACTTTTTTCTCAAATTCTCTCTCTACTCTTTGCAAGAGTTTCTCCTACCCATATATATTTATTGAATTTATGTACAATATCTACTAATTTTTCTATAACGAGGACCCCATTATTTACCTCTATTTGTAGTACATCCAAAAATATGTCCTTGATATCTTCAAGAACTTTTCCTTTGTCCCTTTATGTTCTCAATTTCCTCTATTGTGCCATTTTTCTCCATAGATCACTAAGGATCTTCATTTGGTCACAAGTAAGATTTCATAGTTCTTGATTGGGAATTTTAATATCAGTGTCCAGATCTATCTCATTTTATGTATTTTCTTTACCTTCAGCTTTGGGAGAGACAATTATTTCCTTACCTTTCTCCTTATCTTTTTGCTCCTCTCCACTTAGTTGACTCAAAGGTGCTTCTTTAATTTCTTTGTCAACCTTGCCTTCATCCTTAGGTTTTTTCTCAGTTAAATTTATCCTAGAGGTAGATTGAATCTATAGCTCAGGTCCTACTTGGGTGGATGGAAGGCTTTGCTCCTTCTTCTTTTATTTGTCTACACTAGGTGTAGAAATCCCTTGGCTAAGAGTGGAGAGTAGAGATGCGATCACTATTGCTTCCATTATCTCTATATCAGATTCATCAACATTTTTTACTTCATAATATTCATCTTTCTTCAATTTTCCCTCTTCCTTAAAAAGTATTTTCCATAACTTTGTTGTGGATTGTAGAACATCTTCAATATTGTTTGAAATTATTTGGAAGGCTTTGAATCTGGGAGTCTACCTAGTCTCATGTTTTGACATGACCTCCTTAATTTTTGCATTGAAGAGGTTAGGGATGACACTTTTCATAGTTTTCTCTCTAATGTCTTTTTTAGTATTGATAGCATTAGTCCACATCTATGAGATGACCTTCAATAGGACATCAAGAGCTTGGACTTTTATCTCATTAGGATCATACTTCCATTTAGCCATTTTCTCCACTAGAGAATCTTCAATCTATTGCTTCCCCTCATTGCTTCTCATTTCATACTTGATTAACTTGAAACATGTCATTCTACTTCCTTCTCTAATTCTCTTGACTTGTTTCTCAAAGGATAGTGTAGGATTTTGTACCTAAATGATGGGAGTATTTTCCTCCTCATCATCTTCATCATGTAACTTCATCCTCCTGTTGGAATTTTTGGTAGTAGTGAATATAGGGGTAGCTTCCTTATTAGGTGTAACTTTCTTGGGTACCCTTGTATACACTTTTCCCTTTTTCCTAGGAGGTTCTTGTTCCTCTTCCTCCTCTTCCTATTCTTCATCTTATTCTTCTTTTTCTTTCTTTTCTTCTTCATATTCATCTTCACCTTTTCCCTTACTAATCATGAGATGGTCACCTTTCAATTTTTTCTTCAACATCTCCATCCTCTTCTTTCCTCTTTTTGAGACTTGAGGAATCTATATCTCTAGAGATATTCAAATCTTTTCTTCTTCATAGGTGCCAAAGTGGGTTTCCTTAGGTTCAATAGGCTCATTGAGAAGAGCTTCTATTATATCTCTTGTGTCATCAATGTTAACCTCATATCCCAAGGGTTTCACCCATGTAGTCCTGGAAATGACTACATGTATCTAAGTGTTATCATGGTTAACTAAGAAACAAATGTCTTGGGCATACTACTCAACCAATTGTTGAGGTATCCTATACCTTCTCTACATATTCTCCTTGAATTCTCAAAGTGTTATTCCATTAGCCCATCAAAACTATCTCCCAATTCTTCAATGAAATTGTTGATTTGATGAATTACAGGTGTTTCTTTACTCCAGACCACACCACCTTTGGATGGAAAGAATTTTTGAAAATAAAAGAATAATCACATGAGTAGAGATCCAAACTTACATATATTTTTTCTTTGAATCTCATATGCTTTCCATGTTCTTTCTAAGCTGACTGAGCTACAACTCAAAAAGGTAAAATGATAAGTTATTCTTCACCAACTTGTAAGCCAAGTCAACAACTTCATAAGGGACATTTTTTGGTCTACTCAAGTTGTAGATCTTATGCTCAATTAAATGTATCCCAAATTTTATTGCCATGTTAGTGACATTATTGAGCTTCATTCCCCTGTCATCCTATTCTACTACGATTTTTCATTTTTTTGGTCTATCCATCATAGAGTAACTTTTTACTAGTAAATCATCTTCTTCATAATCTTCATAGGTTTCTTGAGCCAGAAGGACATGTCATGCACTTTGCTTAGAATGATCCTAATCCACTTAATCTTGAAAGTCCTTAGCCTATATAGGGCATGAGTTAAACCATTGATCTCTAGTGTCTATGCTCAGCTTTGAGTACTCCATTGTCACATAGGGCATTGTATGCTTCATTCATCTCAAAAATTCCTAATTCTTGAATAGTGTAGTGGTAGAATGACTTGATATCATTAATCAATAGCACCTTATGTGGTATGGCCGAATGCACTCCCATTTAATCTTTTTTCTCGATAATTGTTGGATGTAGCTTTAAATTTGGTGCATTGCAAACCACATTCTTCATTAACATTTTTGAGCCCTTCTTTAGTTTCAAGCTAAAGTTGGATGCCATGATTACTTGATGAATGATGGAATTTGAAATAATTGTGACTAACACTTCAACATCTCTCTCCAACACTAATTCTCCTAAATATTTCTCTGGTGCTCAAAAACTCTAAAAAGTGAATGCAAAGTAATAATAAAACCCTCAATTTCATCTTTTTCAAAAAAAAATCAAATTTTAGGGCCTCTTAAATGTTTCATATAGTGGTAGGTGAAATAACTTACTTAAGTCATTTGAACTCGGCATAAGCTAATCCTTCCATAACTTGGTTAGAACTAGGTTCTAACTTTACTCGGTGATACCAAGTAACTTTGTTACAACTGTGTTGTAACTTAGTCAAGCCATAACTCTACTACTTTTCCTTATGTGCATCTCCCTATGTTGATTAGAATTTCTTTCTTCTTGTGCATCTAGAACTGATCTGAGATGTTCTTGATTTCCTAGTTCCAGTCATCTCCATGGTGCCTAGTTGGATGTAGATACTTCACCCAACTCATTAGATTGGATGATGATAGCTTCTTGCCTTGGGATTTCCTCTATTTTCCTTACCCATTTATGATTTGTCTAATTTTTTATTTCTTCAAGTTTTGACATGCGATTATGTCTTTCATGATTAATTGTTGTATCTCTATTCATGAAATTTATTTCCAAGTGCTTTATTTTCTTGAATACATACATCTTATATTGGTATTTCTTTTTTTGATGTGAGTCTCTATGAAATTTATACCAATATGCCCATATTTTCCACAATAATGACATATTCCCCATGTATTATAGTCCCAACCAATAAATATTCTTTTTTTGGTTCCATTGTGCTGAGTGTTTGGATTTGATCTACATTTTGAATATTTGTGACCTTGTTTAACACATGTAAAATAATTCCCTTCAAATCAATTTGGTTCTACATTCATTTTTCTTGTGACCATACTTGTTACAATTATAGCACTAACCTTTGAACTTAGGTTGCATGGTGTTTTTCTAACAAACATTTGAAGTATGACCTAGTTTTCCATAGGTGTTGTATGTACACCTTTTGTTCTTCTATTCTCCTTATTTAGACAACTCTCCTTGATTCATGTTCCCTAAGATAGTAGTTCTTTTGGTTCTATTGAAATTTTTATCATATAATTGATTCAAACTTTCTTGTGATCTCCATCTTCTCTCATTTAGTTCTTTTTCATCTCTTAGCTTATTCTAGAATCTCAAATTTTCTTCTCTAAGCTTGGTGATTCCTTGGTTTACATTATCTAGCCTCAATCAAGTTTTCTTGATTTAAAGATAACTATTGAACTTCATTAGTCTTTTCCTCTAGCCTTGTACCAAGTAGTCTTATGTCTTCATCTTCCATTTCTTTATCATTTATAGATTATTTTTTCTCCATTACTTCACATAACTTGACTAAGTGACTTTCTTGTTCTCTTCTTGTTTTCTAGCTTCTTCTTGTAAAGTAGCATTTCTCACCAATAGATTTTCTATAACTACATCTACTTCCTCTAAGATTCTTTGTTTATATATGTCTTCTATAGTTTCTTCTATGTAGAGTTTGTCATTCATCTATATATCCAATTATTTACTTCTTTTCAAAAAGTGAGTGAGTTGTTCCTTGAGTTTCCTAACTTGCTCTATAGCCATGTGTAGATCCAGTTTTTCATTGTCAATAGCTTTCTCCAATTTATAAACCTTTGTCTCCTTGGATCTTTACTCTCTATTTGTTAAGCCTTTGATTTCTTTGATACCAATTGTTGGAAATGGAATGATAAGTAAGTGACTAAGAGGGGGGGTGAATCAAGAACCAATAAATCTTCTTCTAGTTAGATTACTACTTTAGATTATCTAATCTACTTCCATGCATGAACGTAAAGTAATAAAGAAGTCAACACCATAACACTTTGACATAAGTTATGGTAACCTAGAAACCATCCAAGTAGAAGGTAAAATTTGGGTGGGAATGATAGCTACAAGCTTCACTACTACAATAATAAAGTTTTTCTATTAAGGCTTACAATTTATCACTTTTGATGATCTACTCTATTAGGAGTATGAAGGACTACTAGGCCCACCTTGCAAAAGGATTTTACAATATAATGAAGTATATTCTCTATTAAGAGACTTATCATCAGACTTTTAGGTCTACCTAGTTAAAGGATTTGACTGATGCACCTATTAGGATGAATCAACAAGATTATCTCAGCAATCTAACTTGATTTATGGATAATATCCTTTTAGTACTCTAATCACCTAGCTATGATGGATGAGTCTCTTGTTTTATCTTTATACTACCTTGTAGCCTTATTACATATTCTACTCCATATAACTTCTTCTCTTACACAATTATTCTACTTCCACATATTTAGACAAATGAATTTATCTTCCTTATATACCTTTCAAATAATTACTCTATACTTTGTTGGATCCCACAATATATAAATCTTCATAAAAACCAAATATACCATCAATTTGGCTCAAGTATAGCTATTGAGGAAATACAAAAAATTTGATCTTTTATTGTCACTCGGTCAATACAGAGATCTCAGATGATACTAAACCTTGGTTAGCACTGGAGGCTTGGGTGAATTTGTGTAGCTCAAGTGATATAGCTAGCTTGGTTTACACAGAGATCTTAGTTAACTCTATGAACTCGATTCACATAAAAATTGTGTTTCCATTGAAAATATTAAATATCTCAGTTTATACTATGAACTCAGTTAGCACTATAAACATTCATCTATTTGGGCTACACTATAATCTATTCCCTAAAGGAAATCTTGGGTGTAGTATTAACCAACCATCTTGGATAGTTTAAGTAATTGATAATATGTCTTGCCATAGGTTCAACATCAAAATACAAAGGATCAATCCTTATAGAAGGAGATCATGGAAACCCAGAGAGGAACATATTAAATAATTGAAATAATATTAAATGTAACAATGCATAAAACAAAATCTTAAGAAGGAATAAAAGGTAACTTCATAAAATAATGAGTTAAAACCTCTTACTCTAACACCCCCCATTAAGATGGCCGACAATGCACCTACCAAAAATGCATGGAAAGAAAAAGAAACTAAAATGTAGAAAGGAAACTTGGGTCCCAACAACATGTTTGAACTATAATTGGAACAATTGTTATGTTGTCATTGATTTCAAACCTTATTACTAAGATAGTTTCTATCTGAGCAGAGTTCCATATCAAGATAATTAATGAAGATGATTTAAGAAGAAGAGATAACAAAAGGACCTAGAGGAAAGGTTGGGTTATGAGACATCACAATGGGCACTTAATTAATTAGACCTTAACAAGACAATCTAATTGTTTAATCATAAACCTAAGTGGAGAAGGAAGTTTTATTGAATCCTAGAAGGAATAATCAAAGAAATAAAAAATACATAGGCTTGAAAAAACAAAGAGAAAAAGATTAAGGAACAAGAAGTATATGTCGAGTGAAAGTATATGTTGAGAAAAATAGCAATGTTGACTAAGCATCAGTATCAACCAAGTATTAGAATGTATTCTAAACAAAATAGTTAGTATTGAATGATTAATTAAGTAATGATTGAGCATTAGAAGATAGTGATGGTTGAGTATCATCATTTGACAATTTATGTTGAAATCTTGATTTCTAGCCAACACAATTGAATTCTTGGAGTATGTAAAATGTGTTGAAGATAAGGGTGCATGACCCCGAGTATTTAATACATAAAAAATGATACTAGGCATGGATTCAAAGAGAAGTTTTGAGAAGTTTTCTAGAAGAGAAAGGACGAAATGAAAAGATGGAAGGATTAGATGAATCAAACCAAACCCTAAGATAAATAGTGGTATTTAAACGAAACAAAAATCATAACTACCTATTTGAGGAGGCATAAGGGTAACCTAATCAAGGTGGAAAATTATATGTTTTTTTGATGTTATTTACTGGTGCACTTAAGAAGGAGGCCAAGAAGAGTTATGAAGGGGTGAAGTGTAATCGCTTGAGGGATTGCCAACCAAATTAGAGATAGAGATGGTAATGGAGGTCAATTAGTGGATTAACATATGAGTTACATTATGATCTATATTTCCAAAGTGAGTTTTATTTATCAAATCAACCTATTGTTACTTTATAACCATTGTATCTATATTAAAATCCTTTAATCAAGGTTGACATAATAGTAATTTGTAAATCCTTTAACCAAGATGACATTCTAATGGAATGTTTAAAATCCCTCTAACCAGGACACTCCTAATAGAGTGGTTGAATCCTTTGACAAGATCACATTTAATAGTGTGTTTTTTAACCTTTAATAGGGTTGTCTCCTCATAGGGCTCACTTCAGAAGAGTAAAATTGGTAGCATATTACTGGTGATTTTTCCCAAATTGGGTTTCCATGTTAAATCCTAGTGTCATACTTGTGTGGATGTTATTTGAGATGTTTTACTATTAATTTTTTACTTTCTGGAAATTTTATTACTATGAGGAAAATAAACTGTAAGTTTTATGTTGTTGATTATTTTCTATAGAGACCAAACTACTTAATGATTAGATCTAAAGTATTTGACATGATTAAAATTTGACTTGGTACATCTAGACATGAGGATAACTTATTCACCCCCACCCCCCCCCCCCCCCCCCCCCAGTTATTCTAAATTATTTTAACAATTGGTTTTAGATCCTAGATGCTTGTCAAGAAAATTTTGAAGGTACTTGAAGCTAAATATCATGATGTACAAAAAGGAGTTACTAAGGTTGAACAAGGAGAATTTTGTGCATGACAAAGTCTGATGAAGTTACATGTGATAGGAATTAGAGAAGGAGAAATAGACTATGCAAAAAATACATATGTAGAGATACTAAGACCTCTAACAACTCAGAAAATGAAAGAGAAGGAAGAACGCAATTAGGAAATTTTGGAGATTGCATCGACCTTAAGCTATATTGAATTTGATGACATAAATGAGTGCACTATTGCAAAGAAAATGTGGGATAAATTATAGAATATCTATGGAGGACACACAAATGTTTTAAGACAAAAATCAAAAATCTTGAGAGGTGAGTTTTATGAGATGAGAATAACATAAGAGGATCCAATGAAAAGATTGATGATGAAACTATGATTAGAAAGGTACTGAGAACCCTACTTCATATTTATGTTATTAGATTATCTACAATACAAGAACTATGATGTACTCTTGGTAATAATCTGACTTTGGAAGGATTAGTTGGTAGACTTACTACTTTTGAAAGGTCAAACTATGATGATTTTACTCCTACTACTATTTAATCATCTTTATAGTATCATTTTGTTGTTAATAGAAAAGGAAAAGGAAAATGTGTGAATAATTATAGTGATATATCTAATGATGAACTTGATGAGCTTGAAGCATTAATAGCTAGAAGACTTCCAAGAGGTAAATGTAAATTCAAAGGTAAACTTCCTATAATATTCATTTCATGTAACAAATTTGGTCACATTTTTCCAAGATGTCTTGATAGAGAAGATAAGGATGAAAGGAAGGAAAGCAAGTATAAAGGTAGAAGAGATGGAAGGGTCATTAGAAGAAACAAGGGCTACAAAGATAAAGGTAAGAAATATTTTTATATTTTTGAAGAAGAAGCTAACAATGAGTTTGATAGTGATGATGGAGAATTTTTTTATTCTACTACAAAAGAAGATTATTTTGAAGATGAGAAAATTGCATTAATTTCATATTTGAGTAAAGGTGATAGATGGATAATTGATAGTGGTTGCTCACATCACATCAAAAAGTATTAATTTCTTGAGATCTGACAGAGGAGAAGAGTTTATCTCTAATTAGTTCAACATATTTTGCAGCAATACAGGAATCAAGCGACAAATGTCAACACCTAGAACCCTTCTATAGAATGGAATAGCTGAAAGGAGGAATAGATCAATCATGGATTGTGCTATTACTTAGATGATGGTGAATAATGGATCATAGAAATATTGGATATAATTTTTAAGTACAACAATATATACTTCGAATTGAGTACAAGTCAAGAAAGTTGCAAATATTACACCCTTTGAGTTATGGTATGGGTATGCACCTAATGTGAAATACTTTATGTTGGTATTTTGAAATATCCTAGTTTCAAATTACCCTGATGAGAACAAGATACATCTAGGGGTAGATGCTTCCCATCTTCAACATACTCTTTTAAAAACCAGGCCAACTATAAGGCTAGACCCTTCTACTTTAGGCTCTGCAAAACCTAGGTGAGTGGACCTCAGATTTACTTATATGGTACCAATGCCAAAACATACACTTGAATCTAACAAAGTAGATAAAAACCGTTAATCTTCTAACACTTATGCAAGGATCTTAGACATGGAATAGCTAATAACATGAGCAAAGAAATTGCTAAGCTAAATGAGGGCATCCCTTTCAATTCTTCAACATTAAAGGAAAAATATTTGATTAATGATGTTGATTTCAGAAAAACATGACATGAACAACATAACACTTTGATCCTATAGTTAATTAGTGCCTTATTTATTGGGAAGTCACACAAAGCCTTAACACATGTCCCTGAAATTCATTGACATATTCCATACATCAGGACTTCTTGATCCATCTATTCACCTTGTGAATTAGGCATTTGTATCTTTCTAAACCTCATACTCAACCTATCCCTTCATAAGATCTGCAATCTTAATATGATACATCAAGAATTTGCATGACTCCTTGAATCATAAGAAAAATAAATCAACATATACAACTAACAGATTCCAACTGAATTTCATACTCTTTGTTTACAAAACACAAAATATCACAAACAGCATGAATGGCAGACAAGATATCATAATGAAAATTAACTTGTTGCTACATTTTCATTCATTTCTTTGAAATAGATACAATAAGATGCATGAAATCGAAATGTAAAATAGCCTAACAAATCAGAACTATCTATATTCTTATTTCTTTTTGTTCATTACAAGGGAAATTGTTAAAGAAAATGGTATCACAGTAATGAAATATGTTCAATACTAGAACACTTGGTCTCATAGATCTGAGAAAACTCAAGATTGGAACCCCTACAATGAATCAAAAATAGAGAGATGTAGGAGATGAATGAAGTCCTAGATCTGATCTGGCAGTGATATGTGTCCACTTGAATCTTCATTATTTGTTGTTGTAGAGCATTTCTCATCTTTCTACCCATGAAATCTGATTTGATTTTCATCATTATTTTGTAACAAACCTGAAATATCTCTTCTTCAATGATGAAAACCCTTTTATTACCAAAATATCTAAAATGCATCATAAAATGTTGATGATACCTTGATTCAACTAACTTGGATGTCACAAAACTTGCCCATAACTTCATTTTTAGTACATTTTACATTCACTTAGCTCACCATTTCACTGGAAATCAAATTTGAATTGTCGCAACTGAATGAAATTAAAAATTGGGCACCTAAGACAAATTCTCACATCACTTGAACCAGTGGCCTCCCGTGCAAAAAAAAACTCCAAAAATTGAAAGTTCATTCTCTCTGAGTTCTAGTGATATATAATACTACTATACTTTCTTACCAGAAATTCCTAGTATCTCAACTTGAATTTCAAGCTCCTGTCATGGGTCTATGACTGCATGTTAGCAAATATTCAATTTTTCTAAATTTGAAACTTTATCTTATAAACTATTTTGATTTAAAATGCCTTGCACATGATATTTGAGGGAGAATATTAAAAAAAAATTATGCTTGTTTAATTTTCCCTCCTTTCATTTGGGTCAAACTAGTTTGACCAAACCTGACATGTGTCGATGTGTGATTCATTGGATTCCTACATAGTCACCAAACACCTGCCACCTAGTTGCCATGTGTCACTATCTCATTAGTCCTTTATTCTACCACATGGCAGCCACATCATCCTACCATGTCACTGGTTGCTATGTTGCTATCCTAGTCAGCATTGTGCCACATCATCATGACATAGTGACATCATGACACATGGCATCTCGATCCATGTCACTATCTAGTTGGAAACACTACATCATTAGCTCATCACCATGCCATGTTAGCCTACCACATTATCATTCGCTATGTTGCATGACATGTTAGCAAGGTGCCACATCATCATGACATAGCATTTTACAATTGGTCCTTCTACTACCACATGTCACAATTTAGTTTATCCTTGGATGCCACACACTACCACTTGTCACCTTATGATTTGCCCAAAAATCCATGTCATCAATCTTTGGGCCACGTGTTTGGTCAAAACTTCTTTATTGTCTCATCTAGCCATCCAAGGGCCCTACGCAAAGATATTTACCTTTCCTTCAAAAGGCACTTGTCTTTAAGATAACATCTTAGTGTGCATTGGTATATTTAAAAGTCTAAAAGTTTCCTCGGTTGGCCTATGTGGGATAAAAATTTTGAACCATTTTCTCATTTTCCTTATCTCTATGATGTCTCCTCCATTGATGAGAATGGTCAATGAAGGTTTGGTGCTTCCTTGAAAATGGGGTGAACAAGTTTGTATCTATTTAGCTGGCTGTGGGTGTTGTGGTTGTCTCTACATGCTTTGTATTTTCTTCACACCAAATTTTTTGCACTTAAATTCCACTACTGTGAAATGCTCTTCGAATAATGCCTTTGCATTGGAACACAACATCTCCAACTCCCTATTACTAGTAGGGAAAGGGCATGGAGTGCTATCTAGTTTGAGCCTCTTTAAGCCTTGAACATCTTAGAACAACACTACTTCAATGGGTGTAATGCCCCACCCGGAGATCCTTGGGAACAAGGATTCAAATCAAGCCAAGATATTTTTTTTACAAGTATGAATGCACAAGACAACATCATACAGGGATCACAAAGATTGCAATGGAAGACTTCAACATAATCCCGGCAACCAACAAATCTTTGAATGCTACTACCTAACTGACACACCCAAACAAAAGCCAACAACCACCACAACAAGATGAGGGCACAAGAAATGACCACTCATCAACAAAACACCAAGCTGGGGTAAAATGCAAAATCTTGAAATTTGGCTAAGCCTGAAATCTTGAAGCCCTAAAAATTGGCTAAGTCTGGATTTCTGAAGCCCTGAAATTTCCTAGAATCCATAACTTATCTCTGAGAGGTCTAAAACCTATCTCAAACAATTTGTCACATATATTAAAATATATCTTAAGTATAAAAAATCAACTTATACTTAAACAATATATTTTAAACCCTAAGAGACTAAAACAAAAACACGAAAATTCAATTTCAAGAGAAACCAACAAAATTCAAAATGCAATAGCATAAGGTCAAAGAATGCCCAAAAGGGTATCCAAAACCACTCTCAAAAAGATTGGATCAAGAAGAAAAGTGCCCGCTGATGGCATGCACAGGTTTTTCACTAGACACTTTTTACTAAGGGAGGGCGATACTTCTCCTTAAGGCATGCGACACTCTTCCAGTGTCGTACAACATTTCTCAAGAAGGAATGTGACACTTTTCAGCATAGTACGACATTTCTCAAGAAGGCATGCGACACTCTTCTAGTGTTGTACAACATTTCTCAAGAAGGCGTGCGATACTTTACAGTGTCGTACAACATAGTTTGCATGGGCGTGCGATACTTTTTAAAGTGTCGCACCATGTTGAACAAATTTTGCCCATAGAAAAAAAAAAACACTCCCAGACGCAAAAAAAACCAAAATGGAGCAAAGAACCTCCACACCAGGGAGTACCGGATCTACGCAAATTGAGGAATGAACACTCGAGTGCAAGAAAAACACAAAAAGAAGAACATCTATCCATCTCAACTACAGCAGCAAAGAACACACTGAAATAAACATCACAGAGAGCTGAACAATCAAATTAAGTATGTAGTTCCTCCCAACCATCAATAGCATCATAAGACCATCATGGATCCTAGCCATCCCCTATGCGTAACATCCCAAGCCATTGACCAGATCATCGATACTGTCGTAATAGGGACATCACTACTAAAAACATGCAACAATAACAGCATAAGAAAATCTAACATGCTAGTGATAATGCATAAGATAATCCTACAATAGATAACATCACCTATCACATGCTAAACAGTAGTAAGCAACAAATATACTACTACAGAAAATCACATCATCTAATCGTATGCTAAATATCATAATAAGGGAATGCGCCAAATAAAATAACATCATCTAAACATGATATACAAGCATCTCAATGAAAGCATAAATCACAAGAAAGCATACTCTGGAACTCGAAGTACTAAGTGAAGACATCCAGCAACGGTCGCACTAGGACAAAAGATTGTCTCTATACACCGATCCCTAGCAGTAGTAAAGGTAGCTATGCCTCCCAACCACATGGAGCCCATAGGTATACACTTGCCATGCTGATGGAGGTAATGATCCAACAAAAAATACACAAAAGAACATCCATGACTAACACTCACGCCAGACAGTATGATGGCTGCAACCAAGAACCTAAGACAATGCAAGGAGTACAGGTCCTGGTCAGACACTCAAAAGGCTACTAAGTAAGGACTGACATCATGGAGAGTCGCTTGGCATCAAAAAGACCAAGCTTGAATCTTTGTAGCTCAACTCCCTCAATGGAAGGCCAATACACAAAAGAACATCCATGGCTAACACTCACACCAGACAGTATGATGGTTGCAACCAAGAACCTAAGACAATGCAAGGAGTACAGGTCTTGGTTAGACACTCAAAAGGCTACTAACTAGGGGCTGACATCATGGAGAGTCGCTTGGCATTGAAAAGCCCAAGCTCAGATCTGTGTAGCTCAACTCCCTCAACAAAAGGCCAATACACTTTGTAGCTCAACTCCCTCAATGGAAGGCCAATACACAAAAGTACCATTTTATTATCTTAATTTTTATTACCAGTCACACATTTGTTTAGTTATCACTTATTTAAAACTTCCTATCCTCCGCCAACCCTATGGGACTAAGGTCACCAGGTTGCGAGATAGAAGCCCGCTCCATATGCTACCCTACCCTACCCATGCTCATCCTATGACAAGTGCTCGTGGGCATGCATACTCCCTTCCCAACCCCAATGATCATAACTTCTACCAAATCCATGAAAGATTGGGCCTCGCAAGTCACCCAACAAATGTACGCGTATGTACTCGTGTGTGGCACACCACCATCACAAAGATCATAACACAAAGACATGAATGAGAACACAATGCAAAGAAAACACCCAACTAAAAGCAACACAGGAAGGACGAATTCTACACAAATCCCAAAGCTAATAAAATCATACTTCATGATATCACTCAACCAGCCTCAATCTGAGAGTATGGATTCTACATGAATCCCAATTATGTAACAAGACCAAACATCATGAACTCACTCAACTAGCCTCAATTTGAGAGTATGGATTCTACATGAATCCTAGCGTTCATGAAACAAAAGTAAAGGTCCAAAAGAAACCATAACAGGTAACAAATCACTCAACCAAACACAAAGTCGAGAGTACGGGTGCAACATGCATCCCAATGCAACAAAAGGTGCAATAGTGGTCTGACTGATATCCAAACGGATCATCTAGGTCCACGACCCACATTGTGCCAAGAAAACTTGAGAAAACAGGGTGGCGCACAAAACAAGGTAAAAACTCCAAAAATTTGGAAAACTTCAAAATTAAAACCCATTTGGCCTTTGGGTTCAAAAACCCCAAAAATCCAAAAATAAATGGAATTGGACACCGTATGCAAAAACGGCCAGCATAACGGCGTAAAATTCCAAACCCTCATCCCAAAAAATAGGGAAATGTTCATACCCGCTCAACCGGGTAGAACTAGCATACAGAAACGGAGGGGAACACTAGTTCTCAGCCTTCAAACAAGTGGCTACTAAAAACAGAAGCAAAACAGAGTAGAAACAATAAAACAGGAAAGCCCTACCTCATAGCCAAAAGGGCAAAACAGGAATATGAACCATAAAATAAATATCTCACAGAAGTAGCTGAAAATTGCGACAATCCAAGGTTTCCTTGAGCTAGATCCAACGAGCCCGACCTCGCGACGATCCCACGCCTGTAGCTCCCATAACGAACAAAACAATAAATCCTCATGAAGAGGATTTTGGGTTTTACTCTCCAACTTTCCAATTTGAAAGTGAGAAGTGAGGAATCAAATTCCTCTTTGGATACTGATTCACTTTTTGGGTGAATAATCGATTAGGGCATTTAACTAGCCAATCTAGTTAAACCTCGAATCGACCCAAACGAAAACAGCCTATTCCTATAAATAGGAATTCATCTATGGCAAAGCTGCCAAAAATTAAAATAAATCAAATAAAAAGTCTGAAAACCCAAAAACACAAAAATCACCTTAAACAACTTTCATGACAATGCGAACCTCTAAATGCATAGACACACTTACTGGTCTAATCACATAATGCAATGAGTTGATATTTAATAATCACTGAAAGGTTTTAATTAAACATTTTAATAAAGGATACGTCGACCATACAAGGATGACATTGGTAAAATATGAACAGCTGAATCACTAACTCCATGTGTCACTGCCAGGAATATACATCCTACACACTAAACAACACAATCAAGTGCAATTGCATATAATAACATAGCCGAAGCAATAAATGCATTAAATCACCTAATTTAACCATTTATTTAATTATATTAAAACAATCTATTTACATCACTCATGTTCGCAAAAGGCATAGCAATGCAGGAATGAAGTAAATAACCATAGCATTAAATCCATCATATAACAAAATTAGAGATATGTCCAAATACCAAGTAACCAGATATTAGCATAAAACACACCGTCATCTCAAAATGGCATCATCATGCAATATGATTAACTGAACAACATAGTAGTCTAAAATCTATGATACTGAAATCAAAGTGTAACATCTGACCTTCAGATCATCTCAAATGTAAACATAACATGAGTAACAAATATCTCTCTAATCAGAAAAATAACAAGGTAAAGGTTCGCAATACCTAACCAAAGAATCCAACATGAACAATCCATTCTAATACTTAAGCATTTAATAATGATTTTTTACTCTACATTAAAAAGGCATTTAAAACATATAAACAAACATAGTCATAAACATGGCTAACCACTACTATAGGAACCTAGTCCTATGTAGCATGGTAATAGCACACAGTGCAATCTCTGTACACATCTCAGGGTAATCACGGAACAACCTCATGATACCACATCGATCTTGGTAACCACTGGCACAAACCTCAGTGAACCAAAAATCACATCATAATCTCATAGATCAGTCAAAAGCATAATCAAAGCAACTGATATAGAAACATAAATCCAAACACCTCGACGGTGTAAACCACTCAGGGTCACAATCATGATCCATCACAACAAAAGATCAGCAAGGTTGCATCCATCAGGATGACTTACAAAAGTCAAATGGGAGAGGCACTACAATGGGTATACCCTTTGTGTACTTACAAAATAGCAAGGCTTCTCAAAACTGCACGTATGCCTTTCTCTTGGTTGTGTACACTTTAAAGGAATTTGATGCATAATAGAAGATAGGTCAGCTATTTTGTTGAGAACAAGGACTTGGCTTCTATTTTAACCACTAAAAATTCTTGCGTAATTTGCCCATTCTTTCTAAAAAACATGGCCTATCATCAACAATGGTTGGTGCAACAGTGCTTATCCAAACTTGATAGTATCTTCATCTGGGTTTCAAATAATTATTCCTTCACACCCTAAACAAACTATTCAAAACTAGCACAAGAATTTCACATGTGTTTAAGCTACTTCTTGAAGAGCAGGCACCTTCTCTAGATTGAGGAATACATATGGTAATAAATTTGAAGTAAGTTCTCAAATGAAAATCCCATGATGGACTAGTTTACATGTAGGTTTAATGCCTCTACATCACAATTAAATCATGTCCCCTTTTGTAAGTGTGAATGAGGGCTTCTTCCATCTTCACATAGTAGTAGATCAATAGAGTCTCCATCTCTCTTCAATAAATAATCCTTGAGGTTCTTCTAAAACATCTTTCACGCAGGTATATATTTTCTTAAAAATAAGAAGCTTGAAGACTTGTATTTAAAAGTTATAAACTCCTATTAGCTACTCCGACAATAATTCTTTATATAGCAGATGTCTTGAGCATTCATGTGTTTCACTCCTTTTTAAGAATGGTTATAAAGCTCTCTACAAAGATTCTACTCATAACATATTCCTGATTATGCTCACCATAAGTTGCATCACTTCCATGGATCACTACTAGCATACAAATAATTAGAAACTCTCTCCTTTTCAAATTGAAAATATTCTTCAACTTTTAATAAATAATCTAGAAAAGAATACTCTGCAACCTATAATTCAGCTTTCTGAGCATAGTAAGTTTCATATTCTTCCAACAATGGTTTTTAAAAGTCTTCCACATAGTGGTTCATGTCACCCATTCCAGCTTTCACAAATATGTCTGCAACATTTTTTACTAAAAATTTCTCAATTGTCTCCCCTTCGTGTTCCCTTTCAATCAGATTAGTTAGTGCATTCCTTGCATTAATCTTTATCTCACCAAAGGCCAAATCAAAAAATGTCTTAAGTCCAACTTCTCCTTTTGAAGACCATGCTTTGAAGTGTAGAAACAATCTTGCTTTCCCTCTAAACCAATTAAAACATTTTGTATTTATGTATTCCTTGAGTACTCCCTTGTATCAATTATAATGTTTATCAAGAATTTTTAGGTTGCTTCTTTGTACACAAATTTTAGGCAATTGTAAAAATTTCCATAAGTGTATCACCAATTTTAATATGTTCATAACTATCAAGTCCCTCCAATATGTTAGAAACATCTCTCAAACCATTTTGTATAATATTCCATCCTTCTAATGCCCCATGCATTCAAAGTTTCTTTCTTCTCCAATTTCAAAACCCCCCCTTTAATCAAGATATCATATTATATACTTGGGTAAAACTAGAGAAGGTAATCTAGTCAAACTATGTAAGTTGGGCATACCTTTCATGTGAGTCATTGGGAAAACAAAATACACACATTCTTGCATTGTAAGTAAACTCCTTTTCTCATAGCTATCATGTCCAACCAAGAAAATTTTAATCCATGAGTATTGCTTCGCACTCTGATGAAATCAGTCATGCCCCAAAGTGGGTCTGGCTAAAAATATTATTGTTTTCAAACAACTAAACTATCAAATTAATCTACTAAATTTATGGCATTGATTGGAGTCAAATTTGAGCACTGACTAAAATTTTAAAATTCATTTCTAATCATTCCTATGAACTACCAATTTCGTGCAAAGGGGTCCTTTGACTATCTTTAAAAATTGGCCAAAACACTCGATTGTGCTCTACAAACCAATATACTAAGTCTCTACTCCACATTCTTTCACACCACCAAATCTTGTATCATGACAAATTATCAGTCAAAATATATTGACTATCAAAGTTGCCTTTTCATAATTGCCTACAAGCAAATGTGTTAGAAAACAATAAATCACATTTGGATTTGGCTTTAAAAACTAGGCAAACTGACACTTGGGGCAATGAAAATTGGGGCATTGGTTCACTATCATGAGGAGAATATAAATATGTGATTAGGGCTCATGATGAATAACTAGGAGAATTTGACGAGTGGTCAAAGTGAGCTACTTGGATTTGTAGAACTGAGAACATTGGTAGAAAAGTGATTTTTGCAAATGGAATGGACCTAGAAAAGTGTGTAGATGGATTCATCAAGACTTGCAAACTAGCATACTTAAAGAATTTTCAAAGTAGAATTAAATGGTAAAATCAATTTGATCTCACCCATCATGGATTCAAAGTTATGGCATCCTGAACAGGGGTACCGACCAATATGCACTTATGACACCAGTAAAACTTTACAAATTGCTTTTGGAATCATGTTCAAAAACTAATCAAGCAAGTTTATCATAAGCTAAAATTTGAAATATAGAAAGTCTCTAACCTATAGAATAAAATGCAAAAGGAATTATCTCATTTTGGCCAACTGGTTCAAAGTTATAACTAGTCAAATAGGGCCTTCCAGATTTCTAAATAATTTAGACCAACATGACAACAATAAATGACCGACTTTAGGGATTCAAAACCTAGTCAAAACATATCAAAACTACTCAAAATATGAAACATAAGCTCTCTAATATCCATACCAACCATTCCCAAAGCAATGAGTCATGAAACATTACTAGGTGCAAGATATTAAAATGCAAACAAGGCCTCCTATCATTGTTTGACATAGGCAAAAATGCAGATTTAGACATTGGTCAAAACGAAACTTCATAGAATGACTCCAAATAAAAATTTACCTTCATGGAATGAGTGGATATGCTGAATTCAAGGTGTTAGAAACATTAAACACCTATTAGGCCTCAAAAGGATAGCCGGGTACACATGCATTAAAAAGAGCTTATAGAGCTTAATTTTTTTGGATGGTACTCAAAATCAGGGTTCCAATTTTGAGTGCCAATAATTTGAAAGTCTTTAGAAGAAAATGTTATAAGCTCAAGGACAATAGAAATTGAAAACTTGATGTTAAAAGTGATGAAGGCACATTTCTAGGATATTCAACTAAGAGCAAATCTTATAAATGTATAAATTCTAATAGTAATAAAGTTGTGGAAAGTACAAATGTGAAAGTAAAGATAGAACTTGAAGATTACAACACATTCATACATGTCAATAAAGGTATTCCGTACACCATACTTGAGTCAAAGAACAAGGCTATCGAGAAACAACAAACTATGAATGTTGAGTTGCAATAGCAGGCTACTGAAAAAAAGACTATAGGTTTTGAGCATCAACAAAATGATGTAAAGATACAAGAAGAGGTTGTCAAGCACAAGGAAGCCACTGCTGAGCAAAAAATAGAAGAAGGGATGTAAAATAAGCTTGAAATAAAATTTCAAGATGAACCTAAAGAAGAAGAAAAAATAAAGATCCTACAGTGGAAAAATATGTGAGAAGACATCATGTACTTGAACAAATCATTGGAAACAAAGACTTTGGATTCATGAGAAGGAAAAGACTCAAATGTGACAAATTTTTACTTTGTGAGTTTGAGCCTAAAATAGTTAAGGATTCCCTAGACAATGAAATTTGGACTCAAGAAATGAATGAAGAAATTGAACAAATAGAGAAGAACAAAACTTGGTCACTAGTACCTAGACCAAAGGACAAGAATTTTATTGGAACAAAGTGAGTATTCAAGAATAAGCTAAATGGTAAAGGAGAAGTCAGAAAGAAAAAATATAGACTGGTATGCAAAGGTTATGCACAAGAAGAAGGCATTAACTATGGAGAAATATTTGTCCCAGTTACAAGATTGGAAGGAGTTAGAACTCTACTCGCATATTCTTCTTACAAAGGATTTAAAATTTATCAAATAGATGTCAAATCTACAATTCTGAATAGAATGCTAGAAGAATAGGTTTACATTGAACAACCAAAAGCATTTTTTTAATCCAAGCAATAAGAACATGGTATGTAAATTGTATAAAGCATTATATGGATTCAAACAAGCCCCTAGAGCATGGTATGAAAGGTTGCACAACTATTTCGTAAAGATTAGTTTTTCAAGGACAAATGACAATAGTAATCTATAATTGAAAAGTGAAGATGGTAAAGTGATATTGTTGGCTGAAATATTTGTGGATGATATCATATTTGGACTAAAAGATGTGTTGTGCAAATTATTTTCTAATGAGATGCAAAAGGAATTTGAAATGCCTATGTTTGGTGAAATAAAATTCTTTTCTGGTTTGCAAGTATATCAAATGAAGAAAGGCATCTATATTACCCAATTTAAATACATCAAGGAGATACTAAAAACCTTTGGGATGGAAGATTTAAGACCAGTTAGCATGCATATGGCTACTAGACATAAACTCTCTAAGAATGATGATTCTACTTATGTGAACCAAACATTGTACAAATCAATGATTGGAAAGATACAATATGTTGGGATTGTTGCAAGATTTTCTGAAAATCCCAAGGAAAATCACATGATGGTAGTGAAAAGAGTACTAACATATCTTAAAGGAAGAGAGGATTATGGACTATATTAAAAAATAATAATGACAAGTTTGAACTGAAAGTGTATATAGATGTCAATTGGGTAGGAAATGTTAATGATAGAAAGAGTACAAGTGTTAGACCTTTCTTTCTAGGAGATTGATTTCATAGACAAGTTTGAAGTAGAACTGCATTTCACAATCAATAGTAGAAGTTGAATATGTAGCAGCAGTAGTCAATTATTCTAACATTGTATGGATCAAGGGTAAAAGCACAAATGTGTGTCACCTTCTAGAAGCTCTAAACCTATTTTTCTCAAATCTCATTTCTCTATCAAACCTCAACTTCTTACAAAAACTAAAAATACCCATTTATAGATCTTGGATTGAGTATCATTAGATAAATTTTATAGAGTTTTGATTAGTTATAATATGTTATATTTTCAAAATATTATAAGTAGGTATTTTAACATTTGAGAAGATACAACCTCAAAAAGGAAAAAAAAATAGTAAATAATATAAAATAGAAAATAAAATTCATGTTCAACCCTAAAGGAGAGAGTCTTCTTCAAGAATATGTACATTTTTTTCAAAAAGGTTTTAATTTGATAGGAAAATTTTGACAAGAGGTGAATATTGTTGGTTTCTTAAAGGTTGACCTGGAGTACTTATAACAAATAAAATATGCATACATGTCATCTATGACATATTCTAAAATTAGAGAGAGAAAATAATGATTTGTATATACTTCTTTGATGGTAACTACACCCTATATTTTTCGTAGTTAAAAAAAAGACTTCAAGATTTTAGAAATGAGTAAATTCATATTAAAAAATTATATGCATAATATTCATAAAATTTT
Source organism: Cupressus sempervirens (assembly GCA_028749045.1). Lineage (NCBI taxonomy): Eukaryota > Viridiplantae > Streptophyta > Pinopsida > Cupressales > Cupressaceae > Cupressus > Cupressus sempervirens. Next base: position 479,954,974 of record CM053789.1, on the reverse strand, counting down.
ATGCAGTTGATTATTTTACATCATCTTCAAATTCTAAACACAAATATTATTTTCATGTCATTAAAGTTGAACGGTTTGCATTCTGGGGTCCTTTTTCTTTATAAAAGGTGACACGGGTTTGTGTTTTTACCCACAAATAATTTTTAAAAGGAATGAAGGAAGAGATCGCTGATCCATTTTTTATCTACTATGATAACACAACTGCTATAAAATATAAAGGAATCCTATGATCCACACAAAGACCAAGCACATTGCTATTAAGTATCATTACTTGAGGAAACTTGTTCAAGATAAAGAAGTAAGATTGGAGTATGTGAACACTAAAGAGAAAGTATCTAATATTTCCACTAAGTCTTTACCTAAGGATGCACATGAGTATATAAAAGATAAATTAGGGGTGATTCTCCTAGATAAGGCTATTTAAGATAATATGGAGCTCTGCCTCAGATGTGTTGATAAGAATATCTTACAAGTTGATGTAGAAAGTCATACTTTAGGAGATGCCTAAAGTAGTGAAGAAAGATGATAGATGAAGAACCAAAATTTAGAACACTGACATGAAGATATCTACATGGTGAATATGTATGAGAAAGATGAAGTGTCTTTGGCATTGTTTTTAAAGAGGGAGATATAATATAGTTCCCATATGAAGAAGAAAATACAAAGAGATGTTGCAAAGAGGGAGAGAATGTATAGAGTTATTATCCAGAGGGAGAATGCATTAATAAAGACAAATTAGTGGATGATGTTTCCACCAATTAAGGAACTCATAAGTTTAGGAGTTATATATCAAAGAGGGAGTTGATTGATTTCATGATTTGATATGATAGAAGGAGTCTGTGTGTTGCATATTAGAGTTGCATTGATGAGAATTAGAATGAAACCAAAAGGCATATTGTTGGACACTAAGATGAGAATTAGAATGAAACTAGGGATACCAATGAAGATCCAATATTAAACACGAAAGGATATTTTCAAAGAAATTACATGTTTTGGATTGCATTGTAACTAGAGGTGTTTTCATCAATACCAAAGAGGGAAGTTTTGGAACTTTAATTGGAACACTTGTTATGTTGTCATTGATATCAAACCTTATTGGTGAGATAGTTTCTATCTGAGTAGATTGTCATATCAAGATGATTGATGAAGAGGATTTGAGAATAAGAGATAACAAAAGGACCTAAAGGAAAGGTTGAGTCACAACAAACTAAAATGGGCACTTGATTAGCTAGACCTTGCCAAGATAATGCGATTGTTTAATCATGACCTAAGTGGAGAAGACAATTGTATTGAAGCCTAGAAGAAATGATCAAAGAAAGACCAAATGCATAGGCTTGACTAAGAAAAGAGTAGAAAATTAAGGAACTAGAAGTATATGTCATGTGATCATAGTGTTGACCGAGGGGCAATATATGCTGAAAAAAATAATGGTGCCCATTGAGCATTAGTATTGACCAAGTTTTAGAAAGTATATTGAATAGAAAACTTAGTATTAACTAAGTAATTCTATGATGGCCAAGTCTTAGAAGATAGAAATGGTCGAGTGTCAGTATTTGACATTTTATGAGGAAATATTGATTTCCAACTGACACAATTGAATTCTTAGAGTATGTAAAACATGTTGAAGATAAGGATGGATGACCTACGACATTTAATACATAACAAATCATGTTTGAGTGTTTCTAGGCATGGATTCAAAGAGAAGTTTCTAGAAGTTTCTAGAAGAGAAAGGAGGAAATTAAAATATGGATGGATTTGATGATTCTAACCAAACCTTAAGATCAATGGTGGTGTTTAAGAGAAAAATATTACAACTACCTATTTAAGGAGGCATAAGAGTAACCTAATCAAGGTGGACAAGTAGATTTTTTGATGATTATATTGACTGGAAAACTTAACTAGGAGATTGAGAAGAGTTATAAAGAGGTGAAGTGTGATCACTTTGAGGATTTCCAAGAAAATGAAAGACAGAGGTGATAATGGAGTTCAGTCGATGGATCAACATATGAGCTACATTGTGATATGTATTAGCAAAGTGAGTTATATTTATCAGATTAACCTTATATTACTTTCTAACCATTGTATTAGTATTAAAATCCTTTGATCAAGGTTTTTCTAATAGTCATTTGTAAATCCTTTAATCAAGGTGACATTCTATTAGAATGTTCTAAAGCCTTCTAGCTAGGCCACTCCTAACAAGCTGATTAAATCCTTTAACAAGGTCACATTTAACAATGTGTTTTGTAACCTTTAACAATGTCAGATCCTCATAGGGTTCACTTAAAAAGAGAAAAAATCAGTAGCATATTACTGGTGCCTTTTACCAAATTGGTTTTCCAAGTTAAACCTTGGTGTCATACTTGTGTGGATGTTATTTGAGATGTTTTACTATTAATGATTTACATTCTACAAAGTTTGTTACTACTCGAGTAGTAGACAATGTTCGTGTAAATAAGTATTCACTATTTACACTTTACTTTAGTTTACTTAATGCATTTTCATATTAATTGTCATGTAGACACCTAGGATTTTACATATTCATATGAGTTTTCATGTAGATAACATAGTATTTTACACTCCAATTGAGCACATGTTGTCTCACACCTCTCTTTATGAATTACACCTTTATATTATTATCCTCTCATTATTGCAGGTACATTCATGCACAATGTAAGATAATCCACTCTTGGTGGACATGTGTTTAGTTGTTATGCTTATCTCTTGCATGACTCCTAGTCATCTTGATTGCTTTTATATACAAGGTACTTCTATGATGTATTTATCCAATCATCTGATTAATTCATTCTCATTTTATCATCTCTTGTCTCTCTTGTGTTATCTTTCTGTGCTTACTTATCTTGGCATTTTATTATTGCCTTAGGAATTTTTTTTACATTTTACCAAATCTTGAGGCAAATTCTTATAGACAATAAGTTTTATGTTGTTAATTATTTTCTATAGAGACCAAGCTACTTAATGATTATATGCAAAGTATTTGAAGTGATTAAAAGTTCAATTTGTACATCAAGACTTGAGGAAAACTAATTCACCACCCCCACCCCCCTCCCCACCTTCTTAGTTGTTCTAAATCATTCTAAAAAAACATGGCCTAATGAGGTACCCAATCACAAAAAAAAATTGTAAATATGAGAAATAGAGAAGACTAAATGGGAAAAATTTTACTCCAAAAAGAGATGGACCAAATATTGAAAAACTAGTGAAGGATTGTAGATGTCTCCAAATCAACTAGTGAAGGACTATAGATGCCTCTAAACTAAAGAATGTCTTAGAAAATAGGAACAATAAAATGATCATGAAGAACACCATTAAAACATAAATAATTTTCAAACTCTATCGAAAGATAACTATTGATCTAAAGAACCACTAAAAACTAACTTGACCAGGTATAGAAAATTAAAATCTATATGAGTTTTCTTAGATGAAACTACTCAAATCAAGATGCAAATAAAGGAAAATAATTAAACTCAAAGATACATTTGGCATAAAATACTAAATCTTGAAGAAATGATCAATCAAACATGGAAGGTTGCCTCCAAAATAGGAGCAATAAAGTGCACATGTGATAAATGATCCATCTCACTGAAATGCATAGGTACCTAGCCACCACATCCACCTAGTAGATAGGAACAAATATTGTATACATAGCTCATTCCAATGAACCAAGGAAGCCTAGGATTTAATAGAAGAAATCCCTAATGCAAACAAGGGTGAGGTGATAGGCAATTGAAAAGGCTGGCCAATAAGAACTACATGTCAAATAGCCAAGAATAACAAGATGCATAGAAAATATATAATAGTACCATTAGGTGACTAGTCTCTAGACATGAATCATGAGGCTAATGTTGTAGAAATTACACTCACTTGGAAAGAATATATTGAAAACAAAGGAAAACCTCAACCCCCCATGCCACTTTATTAATAATGCATCCACAATAAGGTAGAATATGTGATAGATACCAAAAAGGAAGATAAAAAATAGTACTTTATCTCAATGCCTTTACATAATTCTTATAAAAGATGTCAAAAAAATCAAAAGAAACATAAAGGTGGTACAATAGAAATTATAGCCCAAGATGAGTCATCTCATGTAGAAAAAATGATCCTCCAACCTAAAATAACTAAGATATTCAGTAGAGTGAAAAAATATTAAAAATTTTGAATAGAATGTACATAGATTAGAATATGGAATTAAAACTAGCAGCAATGGGAAGAGCATAGAACAAGATTTCCAGTGATATAAAGTTTTCAAAAAATAGAGTCCAAATGCTCAAGATATGTCTCCTAGAGTGCAAAAGGAACCCTAAACTTGGATAGAAAAAAATCATTAAAAAAACATCAAAACCTAAAAATGCCTACACCACTAACTGGATCAAAACCAATTTTCTAACAATATCTCGTTTGCAAAAATAAAAGTCTATATGCTCAAGATATGACCAAAATACCCAAGGCAACTCCATTAAAGGGCCCAATAGGGGTAGTAGGATGGTGATGCAATGCCAATATTTGGAAATTATGAGCCCAAAATTTATGGTCAAGTGGTCGTCACTAGAAGAAAAGGACTCCTTGCAAAAAAAATCACTTGAAAAAAACTTGGTCGACATAAAAAAGGATGTCCCACTAAGAATAATAAGTCAAAGCTGGAAAACTAATTCATATGGTGAAATAGTTTGCATGTGACACAAAAAAGGGTGAAAATAAATGCCCAAAAAACTAAAAACTACCAAGAAAACCATCATGAAAAGATTCCCAAAAAAATGCTCCAATAATTGCCAAAAAATGTTAGATAAAATTCGCGGTGACCTTGTATGTATAACTAGTCTCAAAAAATGGAGGCAGAGGTACAAACACTGATGTCAATACTAATGGCTTGCATCAGATGTGTCAAGGGTTCATTGACCTAAGCTTTTGCATCTAGGGACATGTTACATGGAGGAGTTTGTTGGGTAGAAAAAATGTGGGTGTGGGGGGGAGAAAATGGAGGCATAGGGTCGAGGTGTTGCCAGAGGAAATGGGTCCCAATGTCAACAAGGGCACAAAAGGGCATGATTGTCAAAAAAATGGGTCCCAATGTACAAGCTTCCAAAAGGATGCTCACGAAGTGATAGAGCACCCATAGGCCCTACGTCAACAATGTACTATGGGGCCCAAAGTAAATCCTTCCCCTTCAAAGAAAAATACTAGTGCTCCCCTTTCCATATGCACATTAATTTTTTTGAAATTAAAAATTAAAAACCTCCACTACTAAAAAAGAGTGCTTGCAATTTTTTTTTATTAAAAAAATCACCACCTTGATATTTGTGTCTAGGTCATATGGCTTGGGACAAAAAATATCTTCCTCAGATTACAACTATGTCCAAAATTGGTGCAACTTATATGAAAATGGGGGTTTTAAAGTGTAGTGAATCCATCCATGAGTTCCATTCGAGCTAAGGTGCTTTGAAAAAAAGGGTCACCTTCATATTCAATCAAAAAAACCTAAAACCTTCAAACCCTTGAAACTCCAAAATTCTTCAACAAATAAGAATAGACAATGATAGATCCATCCTTTGATACCACATAGAATTTTTTAAAACCAACTTCATAGAACCCAAGAATTTGTGCATGTAAAATAACTTGTCACAAGGAAGAATGGAGAAAAAGGCAAGAAGATATCTTTGAAAATATGAAAGATCCATTTCTTAGAAAATTGAATTGGATTCAAAATATAGAGGATTAGATCATGCAACTCTAAAGAAACCCTAAAAGGAAATCATTTAATGATTAAAGAATTATTAAATGTGACAATGAATAAAGTGACATCTTAATAAGGCATAAAAGGTAACTTAATAAAACAATTAAGTTAAAACTTCTCCTCTAAAAATATCATGCCAGAAGAATTGGTCCCTCCAATTCCACTATACATTGGATTTAATATTTATTTCTATTTGAAAGTTTCATATTAGATAGAAGAATTTGTATGTGGATTTAAGTTAGTCTATGTGTGTTAAAAGTAAATTCTTTTCTCCATTAAAAAAAGTATTTCATTTGTTTCGTATTTAATAGTTAAATTTATGAGCAAAAATGAGATAAATGTTATTTAAATGAAAGATTGATGTTTTGATTTATGTGATTATCCAGATGATTTTTTAATATATAAATGTGATTTTTCTCGAACTATTGATATGTGAAATGAGTGTGCAAGATTATTAGCTAGGAAATCTAATGGAGAATTGGTAATTGACCCTATGTACAATATGTGAAACCCAAGGTTGAGTCTAATGAAAGATGAAGACCTCATTGTTTCATATTTTATTTGTATCATAATCTCATTTGTATAAAATCATTGTTACAAAACACTAAACACTTTACAATTACAAAATGATACACACATTCATATTATGATACAAATGAAATATGAAACAATGGGGTTTTCATCTTTCATTATGCTCAACCCTAGGATTCACAAATTGTGCATAGGGTTGATTACCAGTTCTTTGTTAGATTTCCTGGCTAATAATCTTGCACACTCATTTCACGCATCAGTAGTTTAAGACAAATCACATGTATTTAATAAAAACTCATCTCGATAATCACATCAATATTTCATTTAAATAGCCTTTATCTCATTTCTACTCATATATTTAACCATTAAAATTTGCATAATTAAAGTATTAATCATATTCCCAATCTTGCATTAATTTATTGTTCTACACCATCAATATGCATATAACCTAATCATCAAGCTACCATAATTAACATTGTCATCATAAGCTGAAACACCTTGTATCATCATTAGTGCAAATTAATGTTTAAATAATCAAGATAATGTAGTAATTCTCAAATCATCAAATATTTAAAACATAAATGTATCAACTGATCTCAATTTTCATTAGCACATCTAAAACATAAAACATTACTTCATATCCATTCCAATTTCCTATAATGAATTTAACAGAGAAATTCATATTTAATAGTACATACAAGGAGGGACCTTGCATCCTCCCCCACTAGCCTTTGACTTCCTCGTAGAAGTCACGCAACTAAAATGATCATTCCAAGATAGATGTTGTCTAAACTTATGCTAAAATTTACTCCTATTAAAAGAATGATTATACATACTGAGGGAGGATAACCTAATTGCCTAATTACCATTACTAAAAGTGAAGTTCAGTCCATAACTTTGACATGGGTTCATTTTATAGGGTTAACACTTCTTAAAACATATTGGTCACATATAAACAACATTCTAATCTAGTATGAAATACTTATAGAGTCTCTAATAATAATAATATCATAAGATATTCTAAATTCCACATACCCACTAATCAGGGTAACAGTTATATGAGACTCCCTCAAATGAGGTTTCTTATTAAGAAACTTGGTCCTTTATGTAGCGTTAATCACTCTTACTCTAGAATTCCCATTGTGTATCTCTTTTTTATAGGACACCAAATAAGTCCATCACTAAACATGAAAATTTTGCATCTAAAAGTCCATTAGGTTAACTCGTAACCTTAACCAATTTTATTTTGGGGTTCAATCCATTGCTCGTAATAGTCCACGGACATCACTAGTCCTATTCTAAAAGTCATGGGGAGAGGGTGGAGCATAGATACTCTCACTAATAACCTTATACCCTAATGTTGTACATCCACTTGATTTTCAAGAATCCCTTTGGTAGGCCCATCATATGTCACTTTGCCAACAAAATTCAGAAGAAAGTACCTCAAAATTTAAATTCAACATCAAGGATGAAATATCCAATGCAAAATTTTGAAAAAAAAGAAATAAAGAGTGGCCAAAATAGTGAAATTTTAATCAAGAAATAAAGACATGACCTAGAGGCAAAATAAAATCATCAATAATAAAGTTGGCTAAACAGCCCCACATCACATTGTTAGCAAAAGTAAGAACATTAAATTACCAACATCTAAAATCAAAAAAATAGGGAAATAAATCCAATTACTTACAAAATTTAAATTACTAACATAATGCAGCCCTACCAGGGTCACTGAGGGAAATGAGGAATCTTAAGTTTTCCAAATAGATTACAGGGATCTTGAATTAAAATCAGATGATGGTCTAAAGACCATATTCCTCAAACTATGCTTGATCCCACATACTAACTACATAGCTCACTTTATTGACATCAACCTATAGTTAGGGTTTACTGTACTAATGGGTTTGTCCTTATCAAAACTCACTCAAAAGTGCAAATGTGAGGATACTAAAATAAGTCCCCTTCCATCCTCTTGTTGTTACATTGGTTTCTTTTCGAAGAATCTAAACATGTGGGGACATTAGTGTCAGTAGAGTTGTGCTTTGAGCTGAAATTACAATTCCCAAGTCTCTTATCCTCAATTCACTTATAATTACATACTAGGGCATCTTCCCACAAACTTTCTTAAATCAATTTCACCATTATTACACCAATTGTAGTTGTGCTCTTAATCTCACCAAATTTGGTATGATCCTATATATTTATATATTCCTGTAAATTATTCCATTGGTTATAATAGTCCTAATTATCATCCAAGAATGCACTAAATATTGATATTCTTATCAATAAATTCTATATTTCACATCTCCTGGTCATAAATGACTTGTGAATTCATCCTTAGGTTTTAGGTTTACAACTAGGTAGGTATAGAACCATTATTAGGATGTTGTCAATGTTTACTTATTCATTATTACAACTATCTCCTCGTTGATGATATAGGTCATCATCATTGTTCTTATCATACCTCATGGCTTATAATGCTCTTATTACTTAACTTCGATACCTAAACCTTTAGTTCATATTAGGTTGATGACCTCATTGCGACTTTACTTTCTCTATATTGTAGGGTTATACTTGATCCAATAATTTCAATACTAGAGTCTATGACTATCCACTTGATAGTTAAAATTTAATATTACTCATGCTTATACAATTAGCCTACTAACATAAATAGACTCACATAACCCTAACTCGAAAGTTTGCATTTTCTATCTTACTAGTTCAATACTATATGTTACATACTTCTCACCATTTAATTTTGTTCTTACCACCATATTTAGATAGATTTATTCCTCAATTATGGTCCCATTAATAGTAGAAAAATTTATATTCTTTTATTCTTTGTGTGTTCCTAACTAACTCACTTGTTGAATTAGCTTCTCATATTTATAATCCTATCATTCAAGGTTTCCAAAGGTTACTAGCAAATTTTAATTGAGCTTTTATTTGTTTTCTAAGGATTACTAGAACAATACATTTTAACACTATGATAGGTTAGAGGTACCCCCAACAACTTGATAACTTGGTATGCTTTCAAGTGTTACCTTCCTATTTACTAACCATTCATTTATCTATTCAATATTTCAACCCAAAGGTACAAAGTTAGATTATGAAGATTGTATGTTTCCTTTACTTATGTTTATAATGTCTAAATCAATACTAGTCTACTTGATCACTTCCATATTTGATATGAACTACAATACTTCTACAACTAATATGGTCAAACATAATCTGACTTCTACTTAAGGTGGTGAGAAAAACTTTCTCTTTGACTTATAGGTTACTTATTTCCACTCACATGATTCGATGTTGTTTTTAGGGTTCTTAACTTAGTTTTCTCCCAAGGTGATTGTGTTCAATATAATTTTTAATTCTTTATGATATTATAATGTACTTTAATATAAATATAACATTCTTGCATCTAATTAGTTGTTTCAAGTCATTAAAGCTAGTTTATCCAATATGGTTGGCCATTTCAATCATTAATATTAATTTCAGGTTTTTCTTAGGTTTATTCATCAGTATCATTGCTTTAGAAATAATATGTAAGCTTCTTAAAATTCTACAAGAGGGAATTCCTACTTTGTAGAGTAACTTTTAAACATCCATACTTTACATGGACCCATTGTTGACCAAGTGTCATGAAACTGGGCTCTAGTACCAAAATGTCATGCCGAAAACAAACAAGGCAAAAACAAACCAACAAATATATTTTTTAAGATTAATAATCCACTATTTAATACATGCTACACTAATTAGGTTATGGAAACTTGACAAAGGATTAAAGTGAGTTTCAAATACGTATCATAAAGATGTAGAGTCAGTATTCCAACATAATGCACGAGATTGAAAACTCTAAGTCCTAGTGTTACAAGAACACTTAGCTCGAGTTGAATAAGTTGATCGACTAATATTTAGGTTTAAATTTTAAAAGGTTCAACTTCCAATTCAAATTACATTTTAGGGTTTCCAAGTTCAAGTCAACTATGATGCTATCCCTTTTAACACTATACTAGATCAATCCTTAGGAGAATATAATTCTGCATTTAAAGGTTAATCCATCACAACATATTAATACTTAATTTTGGATATTATTGTAATATCCCAAAATTGGTCCATTGCCATGATCACCAATTTTGGTCAATTTTTTATCAATCCTAAGACCTATTCTAATAGGCAATTCTTATTCTGCTACTCACTACTTGACTTAATTGTCAAATGCTTAAAACCCTAATCTGCATTAATTAGATTCTTTATTTAATTCCTATAGTATTGACTCATATTAGTCACATTAAACCTATTGATTAAGATTTAATTTAGTTATTAAGTATTTATACTTTAATTAAATGAAATCGTCAACTAAGGCTAATGTACTAAGGAATTAAAAATATTTAATTTAATAATTATGCTCACTTTAATTAATTGAATGTGATTATTCAATTAAATGAAAAAGGCATTTATGAGGTCATATCTCACTTTATTAAATTACATAATATCTTCAAAATCTTCTCTTCAGTTCCAAAATGGAAACTCTGAGTGAACTATCTCTTTAAAAGGAATTAAATCAGTTAACTCCTTATTCCACTCATGAAAAGCTCAATTAACTCTCGTTTCTTAAGGAAGTTTCCACTTGAACTGAATCTTGCTTTAATCCTGACCATTGATCTGAGTTGATCTTAGCCATTGGAGTATTCTAGGAATTCTATTTAAGGAACTCCTTATTTTTCATTTTAGAGGTTGAATGGAATTGCTATCGAAACTTTGTTGAACTATGCGCTCATTTACTCATTATTAGCATACACTCTTATTTCTTAGATTAAGAATCATTTTTAGTATAATATGCATATGCTCTAATATAGTTTCTTTTGTATGTATTTAGACTAAATTGCATATACCATTCTAGATTACTTTGCATCTCCATATAGATTTAGTTACATCTTTAAATCCTTCATTCTTAGAGGATCTGGTTGCCTAAGCCTTATCTTTGAGGATATTAAATAGGAAAAATCCTTCTAGATAGAAGGCGACAGGTCACTTTGTCAGACCTCTTGGATAAACAACTCAATGTTTATTCCAAGATGATTCTGCAGGTAATGACCATGTTGAAGTGGTTGTGAGGTTTAGAGCCCTACATTTCACAGGTACAATTATCATAACCTGTTTGGATCTAATTAAAAACACTAAAATATTCACCAAAAGACTAATTACAACGTACACTTTATCTTCTAACATAATCAAACTTATCAAGTTATCTAATTAACTTTAATCTATAACACTCTCAAAACATTAACATCTTCTTATTTCAAATTTATAACTTAAATCTCGCATCTTTAATTATTTCTATTTATTAAAGTTTTTCCAAAAATATTTATAATGTCTAAACTCGAGACATCAAATAATAATTAATCACTAAACAAACTTAAAACCATAATCTTATTGACATACATATTTAAAATCCAAAACACTACTAACTAATAAACCCTATCTACTTCTTTATCATCCCTACCAAAATCTTATCTACTAAGAAATGTATCTAAAAATTATTATTATTATTATTCCCTAACATCAAATTTTAAAACCTTAACACAACCTTAAATATCGTACATGCCCCTAAACCCCTTCTCAAAGATTCTATACAAATGTGTTTACTTACTAAATACTAGACATTCACTAACCCTTACATAAAACTTTACTAACTTTACTTACTAACTAATCACTACAGTTACCAATAATTAATCTTTACTAAATCCTACACCTAACTAACTAACTAAACATTTAACATTTCCTAACACCTAACCCTAATCCCACTAACCTTCCTCTAACCCTATCCCTCTTAACTACCTCTAAAACCTTACCCCATTAACTCCATGTCCACCTAGGCTCACATGAGGTTCCCCATATGGAGGTCATGTTGGCCAAGGATGGAGAAAGGGAATGTTAGATATGGTCAATTCTTGGGAAGGGAGTTAATGTTTAAAATGGAAAGGTGGTTGGAGAAAATCCTCTAACCATTTTCTAGCCACCACCATTACCCACTTGTCATGGGTGGATTTATAAGAAGACCTTCACATGATCCAAGTCTTGTAGCATGTCCTTTCATCTCCATGGGTGGGTGCCCAATCAAAACTTGGCATGTGTTCCTATGCAAGATGCATGCCTGAGAAAAATGGGGGGAAGTTTAAAAGGAAAGTTGGAGTTTTTATTGGAGGGTAGAGTATTACTATTGTCATCCCCATCCCCCCCCCCCCCCCCCCCCCCTCCCCCACCTTCTTTGTTGACTCTATTGTTCTGATTTTCACAAATGCACAAATTATGGAAAAATTTAGTGAAAAATCATTTGAATCTTAAGATCTTGCAAAATAGGGTTTTTTTCCTTATATTTTGAAAATTTTAGGTTGCCCTAGGACATGTCCCGGTATCTATGTTATTTGAATTCTATCATTTTCTCAAAGTGTGTCATTGCAAATTTTTCAAAAAATCCTAAGTGTGTAAGAAACATTAATGCCTTATCTTATTTTACCCTAGTTTTGAAAGCCTTTGAAAAAAAAAATTTAGAAAAAATGATTTTAAGGCATATCACCCTATCCTAAGGTTAGGCTTACACAAGCATGTTTTTATTTAAAGCCTTGTTTTAAGTCTTGTTGACCATGCTCTGTTGGTGTTTGGCTCTAAATTTTATTGAGGAATATCCTATATTTCGTGTGACCATTGATTTTATTCAAATCAATAGGAACTGCATTCCTACAATGTTAAGATACAAGGTTTTTAAACAATGTGTTCATGTACTTTGGTGACACGTAGCAAGGTGGGGCCAAGAATTGTTAGTGTGTGTTGTGGTGTGCCAAGCTATAAAACAATTGCTGATATGTACTGCTAGTTATGCAAATAAAGTGTTTCATTTGCTAGATCAGCTGAAGTTTTGTTAGATCATAGATCCTTTTGAGATTGAGGGTTGAGGCTTGCCCGCAATATGGAGCTACAAGGTCTTTAAATAATGTGGGCATGCCCCCTTTTGACACATAACCCCTGCTGACATTCAAACCTCAGTGTGTCACAAAATTTCTTTAGTTGTCAAAAGTAGCTAGACCTTTTGCAAAGTTGTCAATGTTCCGTGTGCATGTTTTGAATTTCTTGCGATGTCATTGGTTGGCCTTTTAATGATATTAATACTTTGTAGTTTGAATTTTGTGATCGTTGATTTAGCAAGCATCAACAGCTGGTGCTTGTCGGCAATATGGAACTACTCAAATTTTAAATAATGCAAGCAAGCCCCTTTGTGACATGTGGCAAAGTGGGACTGAGCCTTGAAAGGAATGCTGAATCATGCAATGCTAGAAAGGTCAGGTGAAGTAAAGTGCACTCATTGGTGGAATATGACAGGTATGCCAAGTTGAAAGAACTAATGTCATGGGCACTGAAAGTTTAAATGTCGTAGTCAAATCTATCAGAGTACATTGATAAAAGGATGATATTTTATTGGTTAAGCTAGCTAAGTGGGCCATCAAAGAAAAGGACTTTGTCCCATCATCGATCTAGGAAAGATCAACAGAGAGTGCATGCCCACAATAAGAAGTTGCAGGAATTTTAAATAATGCAGGCATGTGCACTTTTGACACGTGGTCAGGTGCTCTAAAATTTTTAAAGCTTTTTGTGTTTTCAAATAAAGTTGTCTGAACATCATAGGATCAACAAGTGAAATTCAAAGTTGAAGCACAAACACGAAAATAACAGCTACATGAGTTAATATGATTTAGAGTTCCTTCGTGCGACCTTAATACATAGGTATAACATGACAGTTCACCATTATTGAGTCACAAAATTGCAGATTCTCTTAGGGCGAAAGGATTTCTAGAGCTAGGGCACAAAATTTCACAGCGATTTCAACAAATTTGCAAAAAAAGTTGTGAAAGAAGAAGGGAAAATTTTGGCGGGTACGTAATCTGTAACTTGTAAAATCAAGAACTTGTTGTTTGGAAGGTTTTAAAATTTTAAAAGATGCCTCCAAGGAAGGAATTTTTTGGGCAAACTGATTATTTAAAGAGGGTTGTGCATGATGATTTCCTGAAACAATTTCCCTTATCAGTAAATGAAATAACTAAAGGAAGGCAACTCATTCCTAAGAACCCTAGGGTAGTTGTCACTGAGGGTTTCTATGATAGGGAAAACTAGGTAAGAGACACCCAAGTATCTATGGGAGGTTTACAATTATTCAAAAAATGGTTTGCAGAAAGGAATTTAGATACCCCCATTAGAAATGTCTGGGAATTTGACATTGGAAGATTAATAGTACCTATAGTTTTCTTTGATAGCGATCTATTGACTAACCTAGCTAAGAAATATGATCCTATTATAGGGTGGGTGAAGAATCATTTTGGAGTGAATCTTTTTAGGGTTTTCCTTGAGCTGCTGAATGAATTTTTTAATCTCAACCCTAGCCATGTTGTGCATGAGATCATTGATATGGATGATTTGCAAGAAAGATATGATGCACAAAGAATATACCTAAGGACAGGGCCATTGAAGGAGCATGCTGCTAAATTTGGAACTTTGTATGTGATTACTGCTAGCACACTCGAGCCATTACTAAAAAGATATTTTAACCCTAGGGCTCAGGCATTATCTATTTCTCTTTTTAAGATTTTTGGAATGGATTAAGCTGAGGAGATCCCAAGCTCAATTATCCTCATAATGGCTCAAACTCTTCAATTTGGGATGAGCACTATTCTAGATTTTGCTACTTTTCTTGCAAAGGAGATTCACAACAGTTTGGTGGGGATAGCAAGGGGAAGAGTGGATAAACCTTTTTGTTGGTATTCATTTCTTATATATGTATGTTTGTATAAGGGATTTACCATTTTCTCTAAGGGTATGGAGCTGGAAACAACTAGGAATGGAGAGAGGAATCCAGTACAATTGTGGAGCGTGGATATGACCTCAAAAGCTATAGATGCCAGTTATGTGAGGTTTGATAGATATTTTGCATCAAAGCTTAGATTGCTTTTGAGAGGAGACAGCCCTAGATTTCCACAAGTACTGTTAGAATTGGTCAGACCCAAAGACCATGCAAAAGGGCTACTAGTTAGTCATAATTGGGGGGATATAATACCCTATAATGTTTCAATAGTGATAAGAGGATATGGCTTCCTAGGAAAACCTCATGTGTTGCCATTTCATGTGCCTTTGAAGATAGGAATAGCTGAGTTGTTATGGAAAATAGGCACTATAGATGAGAGGGAGTTGCCTAAGAAAGGCACATTTTTTCCAATTGTTACTATGGCACATGATTTTGTCTTTTTAAGGAAAGGGTGGAAGGATTTGAATTTGTTCTTAGATAGATATAACATGGTAGAATCTCATGCCAGGTTTATTGATCCTAAAGGATTCTATGACCTCTTAAGAGAGAGAATAAAAGCTTCCCACATGGTGTAACAAGTTTACTATCTAGAGGATGTGATTAGAATTTTTTTTACTTTGCAAGAACAAGAATTGAGAAAGGAGAAATGGATAGTATTTAGCAAAACCCTAGAATTCATTAATGCTTTTGACCTCCATTATGATCCATTGAAAGAAAAGAAATACTAGCGAGCCAAGATGCAGGCATTGATGAATAATTTTGTTGTGATAATACAAGCCATGAATGAGAAGAAGGATGCATATGCCAAGGCTTATTCAGACAAGGCTACAGACATGTAGAGGAGAATAAACAGTAGAAATATGGTGTCTCTAGGTTAGTACACTTTGCAAAAAAGGGTAGGATATGTAATGATCTAGAATGTACAGCAGGTTCCTCCTCAACAGAGACCAAGGCTAGAAAGCCCACCTATAGCTAGTGGTCCAAAAAGACAAAAGTTAGAGAAAGGGTCTTCTTCTCAAATGGAGCAATATTCCCCAAGCTAGTCTCCAATCAGAATTGATGATGAAACATCTGTAACATAATAGCTTAGACAAATTGGTGGAGAGGGAGATGTAATTGTTACATCCACAAATTTGGAGATTGGCGAGCCATAAGAACCACCTAAACCTTCCTTGGATTTAACTGTTGTTGATTACCAAGGTAAGGAAATTGATCCAATAGTTGCCCAAGCCTCTAAGAGGTTTATTAATGATTAAAAAATTGTAAAGTCTAGGGCATTTACACAATTTTTATGGAGGCTAAATATAGGAAATTTTAAGACTTGTGAAAAGATAAAGGCAGAGTGACCTGATAAATCAGACTCTGTTATTAAAGAAGAGGTAAAATCTAAGTTTCTGAATGATTTTTCTCAATTTACACCTGAGGCTAGAAGGCAAGTAGTTAGACAGTCAGGAGTCCTTATTTTACCTGAATGGGATATAGTGAATGCCATAGTTTTTGATTGACTAAGGAAACAAAAGGATGTCTAGCTTAAGACTAAGGAAGAGATATTACAGGCACATAGGGGAGTCAAGTTTAGTGATGACCACCAAGCCCTTGTTATTTGGTCAATTGAAAAAAGAGAAAAGACTAGAATGGAGGAAATCTCTACTACACAACATACTGGTGCATTGACAGTTTTCAGGGCTGATGAGGTAGGCTATAAGAAGATAATTGGAATGGCCTCAAAAATGCTAAAATTTGGTAGCATGGTGTCTGGCCAAGAGGAAGATAAATTTTCCCAACTCAATGCTAGGTTCAAAGAATTTTTGAAAGCATATGAGGAGAGGGGTATGCAAATACAATCATTAGAAAATAAAGTAAGTCAAATGGAGAAGATTCTTGGAAAAAGAAAATTAGGAGAGACTACTAAACCCAAGATTCCATACCCCCCACGACCACCTGTTGAGACTTTTAAATCAACACCAATTATTGAGATACTTGATACCCCAGAAAGGCATCAGTTCTATACTGCAAAGGATTTTGAAGAAGAAATGAATAAGTTGTATGCATTGCATGTAGAACTATATAATCAGTTTGAGGAGAAAATAAGGCAAGGTATAATGTATTTAGTAGATAAGATTGAGCGGCCATAATTTTTTGACTTATTGACAAAGATTGCAACTATTAAGGATGAATTTAAGAGAAATGAGGGTAGTTTCAGACCCCTTATGCAGAAATGGATAGAAAGAAATAAAGATATCTCTACTATTTGTATATCTGTCATTCAACTACCATGTCATCAAATAGAACAGATCTTTGATTTGCTAAATGAATTGCAAGGTTTTGATGACAAACAAGATTCTTTTCAAAAAAGATTAATTATTTTTTTTTCCAAGTATATTGTAGAGAAGTTTGATTTATTTCCTTTTGCTTTAAAGACCATTGATAAAGTGAAGGAAAAGGAAGAATGGAAGAAAGAGCTAGATGCGATCTTTTGTGAAAGGATGAATAAAGTCATTAATGAAACTGGTCACTTGTTATGGGCTATGACAAATGAGGAGTTGGTTAAAGTGCAAATATTCTATAACTCCATCAGAAAAGAATTGGTTGATATAGAAGCAATTGGAGATTCTCTGATAATAGTACAAATAGATGTCCTCAATTTTGATTTGCCTGATGATACTTCCTATAATGAGTGGAAAGATAAATTTATGTCAAAAGAGCAGATGCCATAGGATGATGAAACAGAAGATGATGAGGAGGAAGAAGGTGCCAAAGTAAAAGTTACCCTTACAATAAATGAAAGAGACAAGGAAAATCCTCAAATTAAAGTAAGTATGCAAGTAATCAGAGATGGCTCATCACTTTCAAACTTGATGGCCACTTATTTCGAGGAATCAAAATAATCAAAGATTTAGATGGTAACACTTTCATCTGTTAAGGTAGAATAATAGAAAAGGGACCCACGAAGGAATGTTCAATGTATTAGCCTTTCTATTAGTTCCATTTGTCTTTTTGTTACAGGTGTATGTAAATATCTTTTAGAGGGACACCTATCAATCACATTTTCCCTTTGCTTGTTGAAACTTATGTCTATATAAATGAGTTTTCAAGGCAATGTGATGGTCTAAAACTTGTAGAATTTTTGTTTTCTTTTAGAAAAGTAAATTTAGTTGGTCCAATAGTAGATAGTGGTTTTGAGTTTACTTCCAATTGTACTCTCTAATAACATATTGAAATGACAGAAAAAGCAATATGTTCTAGGCTTTCAATTGATTTCTATTGGTCATTGTATTAGTCATCTGAAAGGATAATACAAAGGGGTATTTACACTATATTTTTGTCATCAATTTTTGTCTCCTTTTTATGGTTTTCTCTACTTTGAATTCATTTTAAATAAGGTTTAACTTGGCTAAATGCAATCTGGATGGGTTGTATGATGATATCACTATTGCTTTTAATTCAAGGAATTATAGAAATGCTTCAATGAATCAATAGGGTTTATGAGTTTATAGAAAGGATACTTCATAAGAATGGAAATGCGTGATTACAATTGATTAATTCATTTACAAATTATTTGAATTAGATCTCCCACCAATAGTTAATTTTATGCCCAATGGATAAGGCACTGGTCACATAAGTCAAAAGTGAGCAAGGGTGAATTATGCTACTGCATATCAAATCACTTTAAAAAAAAATCAAAACCATTTCATTCCATTTTGTTTAAAGCTACAAATGTTGGTTACCACTCATTTTCATATAGTTTTTTGAGTCTTAGATAGCCACTAATTCCAAGAATACTTGTAAACTATAAGAGATTTATAACTAGATCTTCTTATAGGGGATGTGTATAGATTTGAGAAGCTTTTTAGAGAAAATTGATAAACTGTGTATGTGCCTGAGGGTAAAATACAAGAATTAGAATGAAACTAAGATAATTTCATACCATAGTTTGCATTAGAATCATCCCTAGGTATACCCAGCTTGGTTTAGCAGAACCTAAAGAGTAGAAAACCATTTTTGGTTTTGTTGAAGTTGGGTCAAAGTGGTTTATTCATGTAACTGCTACTAGGAATTGGCTAATCCTTATATTGTGTGAGTATTTTCACTATGATATTGAGCACTTTGTTGCTCAGTAGTTTCAAACACCAACAGACTATGCCCACACATTCTCCAAAAGTTGTGCCCATTCCCACGTTGGAGATAGTAAAGGTAAGGGTAACCAAAAATCAAATTGCCTCCTTTCTTTTGTAGTTATTATGTTGGCATTGGTTGACATCAGCAAGACATAGGAACCATTATGATTTAAAGTATAGTTGTTGGACTTTAGGATAGGATAGAGAAGTTAGATTTATTTTTTGTTTATTTATTGTATGATATTAATTAAATAAAAACAAGAGATATTAAAAAGAATCTAGAGAGAATATGCTCTATTCAAAGGGGATTAAATTTATTTTTACCATATAAAGAGCAGAGAGAAATTTTGCTATAAGATGATAAATTTTCTTAAGTCTCTTTTTTTTCAAAGTGTTAGATTTTCAAATACAATCTAATTTATATGGCAAGGGGATAATTTTTCTTCTCTAGGTTGAATTAATAGCATAATGTTTGATGTTATATTGATGCACTCAAAAAGGATTTTTTTCTTCTCAATAACTATGAAAATATAAAGTGATACACCAATCATATAAATTGATTTTCCTCTAATCCATGTTTGAGATCAAATTGCATAACTTAAGTAACTTCATTGTATCTAATTACCAATAATCATATGCATACAAATTGAATTATATAGAATGCCATATGAAGGGAAATTGCTCATTTTTTTGTCAACACACCTGGGCTAGCCACTTCTTATTCATTGTATTCAAACACCTAATTCAAGACTCCATTAGGAAAGAACCAGGGAAGAAAACCTGACATCATTGTCATTTCAAAAATAAGTTTCACCATGAAGCTTACAATAGGATCAATATCCCAATGAGAACTCTCCAAGACATTTAAATCAAAATACTAAAACCTTGAATCCCAAATTGGCTCCATATCAAGGTAGTCTACTAGTGTCAAAATCTGCAAATTACATCAAGGTAACCATGGAGAACCCAAACTGACCAAGAGACAATTAGATTCAACACAAGGACACATACAACCAATACTTCCACCCCAAGTTTTCACATAGGTTCATTATCAAACCAGACAAGGGAGAAGGTGGATTTTCCCAGGGTAGGAGAAATCGATCACAACACCAAAATAGATGCCCCTTTTGAGGCTATAATCACAAAAACTTATGTTCTTCCATTTCTTAATTCCCAAATCACAAAATGGTTTGCAAGGATAATTAGGGCCCCATATCACCTAACTCTCTCTCTCTCCTTGTCATGAGGAGAGAATCTACACTAACCTGGAAGCCAACTGAAGCCCTCCTCTTGTACATGGCCACTTCTACCTTATCCAAGGTTAAGTAATTCCAACACAACCCTTACAATTTGCCTCATAAAATAAAATGTAAAACACAAAAATAAAACAATTAAGAAACCCATCACAATCCCATCTCTTACATGTTTCACCATACATACAAGTACACACACATGTAGAAAGCCTAGTTAAGCAATAGAAACACAGCATGAAGACACGAAATTGAAGGATTCCTACCTTCACAAATGGTTATGGAAACTAAAATTTTAAGAAGAGCTATCCCTTCTTCCTCCTTCAATCTTGGCTTTTCTCTCTCTCTAAAAGTAGAGATTGGGTGAACACTCTTCAATCTTCAAATTTGCAACTAAATAAGCTCCTAACTCAACCACTTAAAAATTGCAATAACTCCACACTTGACTAAGGGCTTCTAGGGTCTTCTAACTTAATCCTATCATTAAGGAAAACTTTATGGTGGAGTATAAACTTGTCAAACTCATGGTGAAGTTCTAATTTTCTCACTAAAGTAAAAATGGGATATTTGGGTGGTCAGAAAAGTCAACAAAAGGGGCTAGAGGGATGGAAAATGGCCCCAACCCATACATATACCCCCTAGGCACTTAGTTTTCATAAATTTTGGCCTCTAGGACTATTTAAGGACCTATTAATTTGGCATGAAATATTTAAAGTTTCTAAAAATACTGGGAATGCAAACTTACCACTAAACCCTAATTAGGGTAATTAATCTAAGTTACCAACTAATTAGTCTTAGGTTACTAACCTAGTCCATCGTAGATTATTAGGTTACTCGGCTAATCCTAATTATCATTTTGATATACATATACAAATTAGGAGTGTCAAGTGATACTATAAGATCACTATTACAAAACATTAAACACTTTACGACTACAAAATGATACAAACATTTAGATTATGATACAAATGAAATATGAAATAATGGGGTCTGCATCTTTCATTAGACTGAACCCTAGGTTTATTATACATAAGTTCAATTACCAGTTCTCCATTAGATTTTCTGGCTAATAATCTTGCACACTCATTTCACAAATCAGTAGTTTGAGAAAAATCACATGTATATATTTAGATAATCACATAAATCAAAACATCAATCTTTCATTTAAAAAACCTTTATCTCATTTTTGCTCATATATTTAACCATTAAAATTTGCATAATTAAAGTATTAATCATATTCCTAATCTTGTATTCATTTATTGTACTACACCATCAATATGTATATAACATAATCATCAAGGTACGATAATTAACATCGTCATCATAAGGTGAAACACCTCGTATCATCATTAGTGCAAATTAATTTTTGAATAGATGAGATAATGTAGTAGTTCTCGAATCACAGAATATTTAAAACATGAACATATCAATTGATCTCAATTTTGATTAGGACATCTAAAACATAAAACATTACTTCGTATCTGTTCCAATTTCCTATAATGGATTTAACAAATAAATTTATATTTAATAATTACATATGAGAAGGGACCTTACAGTATAATGGTCAATCATTATGCAATATCACTACTTCTAAATTTATTATACACCTAATCTTGAATAGGTCTTAAGCATAAGATTCAAGACCTTATTGACAATAGCATAATCAAATTTGAAAGGGTTAATGATAATTTTTTATTCTTGTCCAATCATCTTCTATCTAGTAGTATATACTACATGATGGAATGGATTTTTGGGAAAAAATAAATATCATGATTCTTTTTCATCAGTTCCTCATGATCCATTCCTTTCATCTTAGGATGAGGAGACTAGCCCAAATAATTATTATCTTTTATCAGTAAATACAAATTAATTATTACAAACCATTATACAATAAAATATTGTGTAAAACTAGGAAACCCAAGATGTTCAAATTGATTTAATTAGCCAATATATATTTACATGGAAGATATCTTGGAATGAACAAAAGAAAAACCATCATCATATGCTTATTTATAATTTTCTTTCAATATCACCCATTGAATTATGTTGTAATTCAATAATTAGTATGTGTCATCTTCACATAGTGTATAGACCAAAACAAATATATTTTCAATATTATGTTATCTCTACTACACCTATTTTTTCCTATTAGAACCAAGGAATTAAGAGAATTTCATACCTTATAAATTATTATTATTTTAAATAGAATTATAATTAAGCTGATAGGCTTATTACTATGAGGTTTGTCGTTGGAATGTTATGATACTCCAGCGGTGTCGGACACCGATAAATGCAACAATGGTGCCCACAAAAAGTGTGATTGTGTCAGAAAATGTTCTGTGGATGTCAAACTCTACACTGCATGAGAAGTATGAACATGGGCACTTAGCAGATAGTGGAACAATGAGCACACTTTTTAATCTTGAACAGTCACTAAGAAACCATGATAAACAAGTGGTGCATAGATGTGTCCACAATGAAGAGCAATTTACTACTCTCCTCTATGGCATTGATAAAATCACAGTCTTTAGCAATTACTAAAACACAGTGGTCAAGAAGCACTTCAGTTATTTGTGCATTTTCTTTTGCAAAAGCAGTGGGAAGAGCAGTCCTCCATGTCTCATCTATGGTAGCATTTACAAACTTATAAATAGTTTCCTCATCACACCTAAGTAGAAAATCTTCTCTGACCTCTATTCCCATAGTATCTTCATTTGGATATTTCACAACTAAGTGTAAAATGCTATTATTTGTGGACATGTCAATTGCATATGGTGTAGTGCTCCTCACTATGTTTTCACCTAATTGAATCCTTCCCTAATAGCTGCATGGATAATTCTGGTCATGACATCTATACCAATTTCCCCTCATTACATAGAATTAAATAGTTTCCTATAAGCCCACCAAGTACTATTGTGGGATGCCCGCTTGTCTTGATCAAAACAACCCAAATTTCTTTGCTCTCTCTGCAAAAAATTGTTATGACGATTCTGATCGAAGTGACTTTTCCAATCAGAGGAAAGGCTTTACCAGTTGGGAGATTTAGAGAGGAATGGTTATGAGATCTATGGAGAGAGAGAGAATGGCAATTAGAATGATGGTGGAGAGAATAATGGAAAGAATTTCAAGGGAAGAATAAAGATGCTAAATAAAATGGGTTATATCTAAGGCTGAGTTTGTAATTGAAGTGGAGGCATCCATTCTCGTAGAGAGAAGTTGTTGATCATCTTACATTTGATTGAAGAAAGTATGAATGAAAGCCTTAACACCAAGTAGTTGATAATAGCTTCTAAAGTATTTAGTAATGGCTTACAAAATATTTTCCATTTAAAAATTATTTCCAGTTGGAGATTCGAGGGATGATTCTACCAAGGATGCTTTAGTCATGCCTTCTCAATTTGTTACCATTTTAAAAATATTTTCAGAAGGATATTTGATCTATGATTCTCATAATATTATTTTTGAATTTTATCAACCTCATAAAAATAGATCAATGAAGTTATATTGGTACCTTAATTTAGTAAATATAAAAATAAATGTATTATAAATCTTTTTTATTTTAATAACTTAACATATTTTGTATTTATTATTTTATTTATAGTAATATTTTAGAAAGTAAACATTATATGTTAATTTAAATATTGATTTATTTTAAACTAGTTATATTTTGGTCATATATTCATTAAATTAAATAGATTTTTAAAAAAAACTTCTTGATTTACATGCTCCCCATTAGTCTTTGTTAATGGTAGTTCTTCAACATTTTGTTCATACTTGTCGTACATTATTTGCACAATTAAATTTTGATATTGCTATCAAACTAAATTTTGATACTTATAGTAGATATTGTACAAGTACTCATTCAAAATTACCAACCAATACTTTATGAATGGTGGTTCGAAAGATCCAATCTCTAATGATAAAAAATGAAATACTTAGAACTCATTCTGGTGAAGGGCATATAATTTTTTTTGGATTCATAATTTACACTGGATTGTTGTCCTATAGTAATAGATAACAACCAAAAATCATTCATTCTAAGTTTATCCCCACGAAAGAAAAGGTTTCTCCATCACTACCAAGTGTTTAATGTCATTTTTTTCTAACCAAAATAATAAAAATGATCCTATTATGTTTTTTTAAATATTTGGTCTTAGATTGAACCCTAATTCCCATGCACTTCATATCATTACTAAAATTTGATAAATCAAATAGCGATAGGATAAAAATATTATGACCAATCCTAGAATAAAACTTACTAGCAATCTTTTCACATCAACAACACAATGAAATCATTCTATATATATATAACTATCAGCTTAACCCTTGCACCCTTCTAAGGTGCAAGTGCTAGTATTATAAATAATTAGTCACTTAAAAAGAATGTTTCTCTTGAATAAAATACTAAAACACCATATAATCACTTCAACCATTATTTATCTATATTGTAGATCTTAGAAGAGGATTTATATCATACAAAGTGTACTAAGCGTCTATAATATTGTAAGTTAAAAATTTTAACTTATAATGGGCAAGAGTGTGTATATAAAGGAGTCACAATGTGGGCCAAGAAAATTTGTGGCAAACCTTTGACTACATTATAATGTATATCTAACATATTTGAAAAGATTTGAATATACTAAGGGGTTATTAATTATGGTAAGTGGGATTTATCTTCATAATTTCCATTTTAAAAAGGTGGACTCACCATGTGGAGAGAATTGGAATATTGAACATGGCTTTGGGAAAAGTGCTCAACTTTTGGCCCATGGTA
Source organism: Cupressus sempervirens (assembly GCA_028749045.1). Lineage (NCBI taxonomy): Eukaryota > Viridiplantae > Streptophyta > Pinopsida > Cupressales > Cupressaceae > Cupressus > Cupressus sempervirens. The sequence goes on along the minus strand of CM053789.1, from coordinate 479,929,698 downwards.
TTGGAAACCTTCATTAATTTCTTAATTTGTCTTTTTGTATATGTTATATGCTTAGGTTAGAGATATGGAGGCAATTGTTCATGTAAGGTTGTGGAGATATAATTTATCTATACTCTACAATGTCTTTACAATTGTATTTTAATATACAATTGTTGATAATAATAAAATGTTTTTTCTTAGCTCTCTCATCCTGATGATGGATCATGCAGTATGATCCGAAACGTTGATGCTAATAAACGTACACACAATATTACCAGAAGCATTATTAAGAATAAAAAAATGTGTTTTATAGTAATACATAATAGTTGGTAAAATAATATGCTTTATGGTCATACATGGTTCTTCATTAAATTTTCTATTTCATATGTTAAATATGTTTTGTTGTGAAAAAAATTAAGTGAATTATGTTGTTCTTCTTTTGTATTTGTCTTATTATTCCTTTAATTTATTTTTTTCTAAGTGTTATTAAAATGTTGAAATATTTTTAAAATTTGTTTGGTTCATATAAATTATAATTATTCTTGCACCCCTACATTGGGAATCACTTGTCAACTACTAATAGTCACTCCATGATGGTAGATTATCATCTTGTGTGTTGGCCGAAGTTGCAATAGTCACATTGAACCTTCGAATATGCTCAAGAATCTAGAAATGATCTTCTAGTTTTGGAAAGAATTTGTGAAACTCTATCTCCATCAAAAACTGGATAGATTTTTTCCATATCCAGACCAAAAGGTCATTTTCTTACATGTTTGCCAACTTTTTTACAAGGAATTATACAAATCATGCTTGAGGGAATTGTTAGGAATGGAGATTGCTAGAAAAAAACTTTCTTGATTTATTTGGCCAGATAGATATATAGATAGATGAGCCAGTATTCATTCCTAAGAAGAGTTATGGTGTTATTTTCTCATTTTCATTCCCACCAGTCTTCAAGGGTACTAGGTGGATTAGTTACTAATTGTCTCTATTAGACTAACATATTTAACGGGGAATCAATGAATACATGTGCTTCGAAAAGGGTTGTGACAATAATAGTGTCATGCCTACCCCTAGCTTACTTTTCATGTTAGATTGCTGGATTCTTATAGGCCTATTTTATGATTATGTTTTATGATTATCTGTATTCAATTATCAGATTGATTAGATGTTATTTCATACTTAGTTGATTTATTTGATGAGCTACTTGATACTTAGTTATTCCATTTGTTCATGATTACTCTTTCGATTATGATGCTAGTATACAGTGATTTCGGTTATCTCATGATGAGAGATAGATGGATTATTTATATGTAGTTTCTATGGTTACTCACCCCATACTTGCATGTGTATGATGTATGTGTATATTTTACTTTATGTTTGACATTTCTGATGTGGTTGAGGGAGGGAGTCATAGTCACCTACCAATCAGGATCTACATGATGCACCACTTCCTCCCATTGCCTATTTAGTTTAGATTATATGTGTATGTACATGCTCAGATTTTATACAGATTGTAGGTACTGAGCATTGTCTTCTTTAAATTGCTAGGATGAGCGTGCCCTATTGCAGTATCTAAATGGTAAAAGAGGGGAGATAATTCTTGAGTCCAAATCCTAACTCTAAGCCAATTGTCCTAGAAAGTAGGACAAGTATCTAAGTTTTACTTGTATGAATTTGTCAAGTGACATGAATTCATGATTTTGAACTTGGAGTTTGATTCTATGTTTTATCTTTCAGTTGAGTTTTTGTATTTGGTTTTGTGGGTCTATTGTGATTTTCAATTATAATTAAATCAAGTTAAAAGAAAATTTAATGAAAATTTTAAAAAGAAAATTCAATACTTAATTATATTTAATTAATTGAGAAATTTTTTTTATTTTTTTTTATCGGTAAATGGTCGAAACCTAGATTAATTATTATTATTTATTGGAATTAATTACTATTATATGTTAAGCGAAGATAGATTCGAACCCAAGACCTCCCACATGAGAGGCTCCTAAGTTACAGTTGCATTGTAGGCTTTTTGGTTAATTAATTGAAAAATAAATTAAATAAAAGAATTAAATTTAAAAGATTTTATTAAAGTTCTAATTTTGGTGTATTTGTATTTATTTAATTTAATAATAATTTATTTAAGAGTTTTATTTTAATAATAAACTCTAAATAATATTATTAGTTAAATTAAGATGGGAATGGATGATCCTAAAATCAATTTTTAGACTTTAACAAATTGCAGAGGTTGTATTTGCCTCCAAATAATTGTATATCAAGATTTAGAGATTAAAATAAATTAAGGAAGGTAATACCAGAAATATGTATAAAAGGTTGGGGTATGCCCCTTTTATATTGTACTTTGTAAAGGACTATGGTCTCGGGCTAGACTAGAGGTTTTCTTCTTCGTTCTTTCCTACCAATGCTCGTTTGAATGGAGATGCTCACTATTTGTAATTTTTAAGTTTATCTATATAATCAAAGGCTTAGGCCATTTACTAATCAAAAAATATATATTATTAGTTAAATAATAAATATTTTATTAAAGGCATCTTATGAATTAATAAAAGAGAGAAAGGAATTGATTTAATAAAAGTTTATTTTAATTAAAATGTAAAAAGGTTGGACATGAAAATTAAAATATAACAAATTAATTAACAAAAAGGTTTTGTGTGCTTGCAAAATTGAAGCCCTAATTTGGGGAAAGCTCTTTATTAGGAAATTAGAGCTTATTTCTCCATAAACAGATTTGGAGGAGCCAATTTCTAAGAAGAGGATTTTCAAAGGAAAGGGAAATTGCTTGTGAGCTATGTGCATTCATTTTTTAGCATCAGATCTAGGTAGGATCTCGTGAGTTTTGCACAGTAGTTTCCTTTGTGAAATCATTATGTCTTCTTCATGATTGATGGATTTGTTTCAAAATTTATTTGGGTTGAAACCTTTGTTTGAGAAAAAATGATTTTCATTATTGAATTATTTGTGATTTAATCTAAAACCCTCATTCATGAATTTATTATTCTTCATTTTGGAAACATTTGTGAATGAATTTAGTTTTGAAACCTTGGTTTAATTGGTTGGAAATCAAGATGAGGGTTTGGAAAAGAAATTGAAATGCAAAATGCAAAATTCAACTGGTTATTTGTGTTTTTCCCTATCAGATCTATTATAAAATAAATAATTAAAAATATATATAATAAAAATTACCACAGCAAATAATTTATTTTGATAATTTTTATCACATATTAATTTTGTTGGTAATCATTTTTTTCGTTTAATGGGGAAGGGGGGGGGGGGGGGGGGGGGGCAGGGGCAATAGTTCTATGTTTTTATTTATAAAAATTATATTTTTATCTATATATAGAAAGAGGGAATTGGGGCAATGACTTCCTCCTCCCCCTTCCCTTACTCCTTTGGTCATCGACTACAAAGGCAGCTAGGCCTACTAGCAGCAATCGTAGCTATTGTGATAGCCAAGGCTACCTAAGCAACGGTAGCAAGCTAGTAGGTTGTAAACTTTTAAATGGTAAGTTCTATTTAGTTTTTTTTAGTTTTATTAAATTTTATTAATAATTTAATTATATGTTAATTTAAATATAATAAATTTTTAGTAATTATTAAATGTTAAAAGTTAATAATAATTATTATTGTATTATTAGATTAATAATTTAATATAAGTTATTTTATTAATAAATAAATTATTATTATCTTTAGTAATTTAATAATTATTGTCTCCTTTGAATAATTTTTAAATGAAGGGTTTTATTGTTAAATTTTTGCAAAGTAAAATTGATAATAGTAATTGGGAAAATGAATATTTTAAGTAAACTCCATGTTTTTACTTAATGGTTTAATTTAAATATGAAAATGATTTCTATACTTTGAAACCCTTAGTTATCTTGATACAATGAAAATGAAAACCGAAAACTTGGATTGCATATTGAACATTTGTGTTTTGAAAACAAATGAACTATGAAATATAGTTGTTAAATTATGATGAGATTTATATTGTATTCCATGTTGGGTTTTGGGTTTCACTTAGTACTTTGACCAATTAGGATGTTTACCAAAGGCTTGGGGATTTTTGTTCTATGATGGTGTTATGTATATGATCTTTTATACCTGACCATGGTCATGTGTCATCATGTGTTTTCTATGACAAGATTTGATTAGTGTTTTTTAGTGTTTTCCAGTTGCTTTTATAGAACTAAGGTGATAATTGTGACTTTCTTGTTGTAACCGTTGAGCTTTCAATCAGTTATCTTCTAGTGCTTTCTAGTTTTCTTGTATAGGACTAAGGTGATTATTGTGATTTGTCTTGTGGTGCTTTCAAATTGCTTGCATAGGATTGAGGTGAATGTTATGTTTTATCTTTAGGTGTTTCCCAATTGCTTGTATAGGACTAAGGTGAATATTATGTTTTATCTATAGGTTCTTTCTAGTCACTTGTAAAGGGTTGAGGTGAGAATTGTGATCTTATGAGTTATACTTTTATGAGCCTCGGGTGGGTAATCTATGTGTATGTTGGGAAGTGGCTTGCAATGGACGTTGGAGGCCTTAGTGGTTACCTAGGTAACGCATTGTAATTTTTTTAGTAAGTGATTACATTTCATTAAATAGGTTTAAATGAACTAATAAGAGTTAGTGTTTTTCCTTGCCCACTCCTTCAGTGCTAGTACAAGCTAGGATGGGAGTAGAAAGGATGCTTGGTTGTGACCTTGCTTCGTTAGTATGCCTTGTCTCTATGAAAGGATACTAGTGCCGCATAGAGACACTAGGGGTCAGAGTCCAAAGAAGTTGCCAAGGTAACCTTAGAGTTGGCTCATGTGATGACACTTTCCCACTTGCATAGTAGATTTCCTGCGTGTCTGTGTTGCCTCTAGTATTAGATGATACTTGTGTCTTGGTACCTTTGAGATAGTTTTCTTTTAGGTGTTTTTTTTAACTAGATGTTAGTGTGACTTTTGGGATTGACATTTGTATGGGACTTGAGATTATCTTCTCAGCACAGTGGGAGTGAGCCATTTAGGTTCCACGAGGTTGGGTGGTAGTGCATTTTTCTTATACCATTGAGATTTGATTGTTGGATGTCATTGTTGGATGTACCTGTGCAGTTGTTCCTTTCATTCTGATCTCATATTTATGCTCAATGATTATATTCTATTGCATTGTACTTGTTTTATCATAGATCTTTTGAGATGTTGTATATTATCCATGATGTATATTCTTTAAGCTTTTCATACCCTATGATATGTACAGCACTTATTATGCATTATGTGGCATCCTGTAATTGTAAATTATTTAAAATGGTTTTGTATTTATGATTATTCTTTTATGTACATTTGTTATGAGTCAGATTTAGTATTAATTAAACTTAAATGTGATTCAAAGCCATGGGACCCTTAGGAGATGTAATCTATTTGGTGGTTGTATGTATTTGAGCTAATGCTTCCACTATATTTTATCTTTTGTTGTTAAGTTTTTATCTTTAAAAATAAAAATAAATATGTTTCAAAAACTTAGTGAAACTTTAGGTTAATTTATTTTGGGTTCCCTGGCAAGGAATTACAAACAATTCATTTTTTCTTGCTCTTGTCATGATTTAATGATCATCTTCTAATAATTCATCTAATCCAAGAGTAGCTATAATATCTTAAAGAACCTAATAACATTAGAAATTTTGTTCAACTCCTTGCATAATTTCATAATGTTCTCCTACAATCAAAGGTTGGAGCATACTCGATGTAGAATCTAGCAGATCTATTGTTGATAGATGTTCTTGGCAATCAATCCTCTTCATAGTAAAATAGTAGTATCCAAATGTGAAAATATTGCAATAGGTGTAGGATCAATCAAGCTTAAATGCAAAAAGAATGTATATATTTATTTTATTTTATATTTAATTTATTCTTGATATTTTATACCAAAATATCATTTTCCTTGTATTGTTTCTTGTATTACTTAAAAGCACATTTTCATAAACATTCCTACCTTGAACCAATATATTTTATTCAAAAGAATAATAAATTATTGATGTTTCAATAAAATTTTATGTACTAAACATTTTTTTCAAAATAATATAACATATGTTATTCTAATTATGTAATGATTTTACAGTAGGATTAACATGTTATTAACAATTGATAAAGCATACCTATGGTCAAAAGACTAGTTAGCCACAACAATATAGTCAAAATACTAGTTACCCACAACAAAAGGGACAATTTCTTATGAATATATGTACAAGCACATGTATACAAAGCTCATTGTTCTACTATTTTACAATGATCAAAGTTCTCTTGTCTATAAATAAAGATGAGCTTCACTAATAATTTAGGATATTCAACAAATTAAATAATGTTGATTCACTAGCAAGGATCGTGAGAGAATTAATTATTCATCTCTATATTCCTTAAAAAGATGTTATTTTCATATGCAAATTATAAATTTTAGCATTGATATTCTTTAGGTTAACCCGAATGATAGGACATTATCAATTAGATGAGCCCTACTATTCTAAAGGATGGTGTTTTGATAGTACTCAAAACAAAAAAAGCCAACAAAATTATTTATGACTAGAGGCATTCTCATTTTTTTACATAATTTCCTACTTTTTCTTTTATTTCCCTTTCTAAAAGTAATTACACAAGTATAATTTTCCTATCTCAAAAAATGATTACACAAGTATAGCATTTGTTCTGGCAGTCAATAAATATATGAAATAGTGGCATTAACATATATATTGAGTAATCCAGCATATCTTGACACATAGAAGATATTTAAGCTAATCAGCTTATTTGTAGTGAGAATGTCACCCTCTTGTTTAAATAATCCAACAGTCTTACACCAATAAATGCCAACAATATCGGGACAAGAACAATCTTCAAGGACTCCATGTGTAAACACTCCCAAAATAAAATGACGATGAGTTTATGTTCCAAATGAAGACATGGAAAAATGAATTAAATGACTTAAGTATGGTAAATTTCAATAGGGGTTGAGAATCCATGTAGCTCTAGTTGAGAAGCCATGCAACTCTACTAAGGATTATGTTACCCCGTCGTGTGGTTTAGCTGATATTTTTTTTCTTTTGTTTGAACATTTTTTAATCAGATTCTCCTTTAATTTTGTTATTTTAAGAACTTAATTTGGTGTTGTAATGTTTTGGGATTCTTTGAGAAATTTAATTCGATGTGCTTTGATAATGGAGATAGATTTGTAAAATATAAACCGATGTTGAACTAATTTGGGAAAATATAGAAATGGTGTGTTATGATAGATGAGATGGATTATATTACATACTTAGAATTTAAATTAGTGTATATTTTTATAAATGGTTTTTTGTTTTATTCATGTATGTGTAGAAGATTTAATGCTTCATCAATTTAAGGAAATTGAATAATATATTTTGTGAAAATTGTGATGGAATTTTAGAAATTATAGTCTAAAGATAGTATAAGGTTTTGGAAGCCATTAAGTAAGTTTACATTTCAACATCATGTATCATTGAATAACATATTTCTTGAAAATTCATGATAAGACTATGTAGTCTATTAATTTTTGAAATAATCTTTTGCTATGCCCCACCTTATGATCTCACTAGCACATTTAACCCTAAATTTCAACCTTAAATTTTGACCAACAAATTTAAATGGCTTGGTTGGTCATCATTATAAAGGAAACTTTTGTTTTTTTTTTAATGCATCCCTGTGTTGGTCGCAATTGTGACCAATGCATTCAATTTTTTGTTGGTCTCAATTACGACCAACACGGCAACATAAAGACAAAAAATAAAAGCGGCATGTCAGTTGAGCATTTCACTTGAGCAGCAAGTTAGTTGAGCATTTCACTTGAGCACCATACTAGTCGAGCATCATTCACAGATAATTTGAGGATTTCTAGCATTCTTCATCCTTGCAGCATTTGGAAACCCATCTGCTGCAGCCCTAAACTGGAACTATCGACCGTCATTCGAGCATAGATGAGCTTGCCTAGCTTCACGTCACAACCAATGAATAGGTGAATAGGTGAGTTGATACCTTCTTGTTTAAATAATCATTGATTGGGGATTGATTGGGGGAAGGCATAGTTTGAGGAAGCCCTAGTTATGAGGGCCTAAATAAGAGTGTTTGTAAGCTGAGACATAAATTGAGAGTGGCATCCATGGTAAGGGATTTTATGGTGTATTAGCCCTTTATTTAAGAATTTGTCTCTACATTTTGGTGAGTATTTTGAAACAAATATGGAGGCTTGGATGACTAATGATTCTGCGTGAACTTGTTTTGTGCTTAACTCGGATAGATAGTGGCTTGAGTCTTGGTCTTTTTTATCTTAAGATTTGTGAATTTTACCACATTTTGCTTTAATTTGGTCATATGGAGCCATGATTATCATTTTCACATGGAGATTGTAAAGAGATGTCTCTGAACGTTTCATTTTGGGTTGATATATGAATGGTAGTAGTACTTTATCCAAGTATTTTATTTTCTCCATGCCAATTTTAGGTACATCTAGGTACTGCATAGCTAATGGTTTTCTTTTTTGTAGTTTTATATAAATAATAATTTAGAATGTTAGGGTTGAGGATATCATTTTGATATATATATATATATATATATTAGATTATAAAGAAAGGACTTTATTTGGTTGTCTCAGACATTACTATGTAAATTAATCAATTGATCCCTTCCTTATCACTCATGATGACATAACAATAATTAACATTCCTAATATTCCTTTAGAAATGTGTAATGATTTCTACAGTTTTGGTTTGATCAAACCACTTACTTTAGGGTAATCTCTTGTCTGATATAATAATTCAAATGGTGATGTCCTTTGGTGTCATTCTTGATGTTTTAATATGTCCAACTGAATGTCTTAAGGGAGCCTCTACTCACTTTGCATGATCCAAGTATGGATAAATAAGAAAAAATAATATTTTATTATACCATTCTAGATGTGAGATCAAATCTCATAATGTATCCTTTACAAGTAAGTGGTAGCAACTTTTGGAATATACCAGGTGTTGCTCTTTATACAATTGTCTAATTCACGTCTTTCTCTAGATGTCAATGCTTACTATATTGATTAATATCTTGAGCAATATGAAATTTTTCTAACAAAATTTTTGAATTGATTGTATAAATAAAATGTATCTTCAAATATCCCCCCCATTATCGATGTCGTTAGTAATACTAAAACTGTTGAAGTTTGTTGTTCTCTGCATCCCTAAATTTTTTATGGTTATTATTGCATTTTGACTAGTTTGTTGATGATTTCCTTTCTTGATCATTGTAGACATGATTGTTTCTATCATTCATATTAATATAATTGTTTGATAACAAATAATTATATTAATATATGTAATATATATCTATTGTACATTATATTTTAGGTTTATATTAATAGGAATCAATATATGATTTGGATATAGAAAAGTATATAAATAAATATGCATATTAAATATTTAATGCTTGAAAGGGATAAACTAATATGTGTAGCTACTACAAAGGTAAAGGAGCAGACATTCATATAAGTTTTTAAATAGTAGCAGACAATGGTCCAATATCTTCCAAGATACATCGAATTAGCTATTAAGGCACCCAAAATGAGTGTTAAAGCATTAATTCCTAGCTAGATGATTAACAAATTAATTTTCACAAAATTTATAAGTAGGCTCACCTCCATTGTACAACAAGTTTTCTTCTATTAATAAACTAAGAAGAATAAAAGAAATCTTTATCTAGTTTCAACCTTGGAATAAAGAAAGAGTTTGTAATGTTCAACTAAGAAATACGTTGAAATTTATTGGTCCTTTGAAATTTGAGTAGAGGTAATATATAATTCTTTTGTTGGAATTGGTAAAATTAAGTTGAGAAAATGTGTATGTGGGGCTATTTTTCGTTGAAGCAAAAGAAAACAATGCCTTCTGCAACTTGTCCTCTTATTTTTAAGAACCCTGTGTTGCACTTTGTCATTGTCCTTGAGTCACTATGAATGTTTTCTTTCCAATACTCCAAATTATCCTTAGTTTCCTTTTTCATCAAACTTGGCATATAGATATAATCACTTAGAAAATAAAGTGTAACAGACAAGCTTCTTGTCTGATATATGTTATGGCTAGCAAATGTACATTAAGGAGCATAGTCAAAATCAAAGGAAAATGAATTTTTATCTATGATGATAGCACTTCAAATGACAATAATCTCAAGAAAAATGTACATCCTAAGATGTGGGACAATCACTATGAGAAAAATCAAGTCTATAAAATTCCCTATCATACATGATAAAAAAGTTCTGCTACAAAATCTTACCAAGAATAGAGAAAACAATAAGAGAAGGGACACCCTGTAATGTCAGGCACTTGTCATTAACAACATTAATGAAATAGTTTAAAGGAGGAGAATTAAATATTGTGCCACCCTTGAAAATAATTGTAAGCTTTGGTAATTAGAGTCTGGCAATACCTGAGACATTGATTCATAGATCAAATTAGCTCTATACAAATCTTATTCTCAGATACAATAGTCATTCTAAATGTTGCAAGGATTATCTGGTATGTAGGCTCCACAATATAGGTCAAGGTGGTGCCAAAATCAATGATAGTTCTCCCATTTCCCTAAACATCAATACTCCAAACCTTGGGATGGATGCGAAGAAGAACCCCATCAACAAATAATTTCTTTATCCCAATGTAATAAAAGGTCTCTATATATATTTTCCTTAGAAAAGGAGAGTACCTTATCGATTTCTTCAATGACTACCTCAATGGTGTCTGCCCCAATATAAATTAACTTGTGTGGGGGGAGAAATAGTGTAGTCCACCAAGTAGTAAGAATTTTTATTCCAACAAGTTTATCAAGTTGTGAGGTGAATAAAATAGGCCCCTTCCCCAACCCCCACTAGTACATTTGAGACCATTTTTAGACCATTATTGGTCAAAATTTTGACCCAGTTTTCAACCAAACTTCGACCAACTTCGACCAACTCATTGGTCATAAATTTTTTGGTTGAAATTTTGACCAAAACATTGGTCGAAAAACTTCCATAGCCATGCTGCAAGTTCTGCCAAGAATTGGTCAAAATTTTGACCAATGAAGGTAGAAAATTTCAACCAATGAACGTAGAAATTTTGACCAATGAAGGTAGAAAATTTTGACCAAAAAAGGTACAAATTTTGACCAATGAAGGTAGAAATTTTGACCAATGAAGGTAGAAAATTTTGACCAATAAAGGTAGAAATTTTGACCAATGAAGGTAGAAAATTTTGACCAATGAAGGTAGAAATTTCAACCAACGAAGGTTAAAAATTTTGACCAATGAAGGTAGAAATTTCTACCAACGCTAAGGTGTCAAAAAAAATTTAGTTATTCTATAAAACAGCTCACATCCCTGCATATGATATGACATTTTGCATGCATCTTGCACTCTCTCATCTGGCTGATGATGGATTACAGAGAGTGATCTAAAATGGTGATGCTAAAAAACACACACAATCAAATCCAAAATGAACTTGCATTACAAATGGATTGTGGAAATCTGATATTGTTAATTCTGCATGCATGTCTACCAGGACAATCACAACTTAAACATTGTGATTGTCCTAGTAGACATTCATGCAAAATTAACAATATCAGATTTCCACAATCCATTTGTAATGCAAGTTCATTTTGGATTTGATTGTGCGTGTTTTTTAGCATCATCATTTTAGATCACTCTTCGTAATCCATCATCAGCCAAATGAGAGAGTGCAGGATGCATGCAAAATGTCATATCATACGTAGGGATGTGAACTATTTTATAGAATGCCTGAAAAACATCAACAATAACTAATATGCTTCTTCATTAATATGCCTGATACAATAAGAAAACTTAGCAACTATGCACAACAAGTTATATGATAAAAGGAAATCATTTAGGAGATATAGAATTTGAACAACCATATGTTAAGATTCTACAATTTGTATCACTTGCCTGAGTCTGATAGTTGAGAATAAGTTCGTCATCCTCCCTACAGTATGTTCTGATGGCCTGCACATCCACAAAAATTCTAGCATCTCAAATTTGTAGAATAAGAATTGTTTGGTAGTGAATGGACATGATTGACAATAAATCATCATATAAAAAGACTCCCATGTGAAGCATGAATAGCAAAGGAAATGAATATGGGTGATAGGGAAGAGAATTCAATAATAGAGGCTCTTAACTTTAGTTACAATCATGATATGGGTGATGCACAACTGCCTCCTGGATTCATGTTCCATCCCATTGATGAAGAGCTCATAACACATTATCTCATTAGAAAGGTTTTCGATAGAAATTTCACAGGAAGGGTCATTTTTGAAGTGGACCTCAACAAGTGTGAACCTCAAGGGGGGTTCAATTCCCTCCTTTATTATTCACTATGCGTATAATCCCACACATCCATTTGATCTTGAATGATGATACATACTGAATGCTGAGCGTCTATGCTGAGTGCTTGAAAACCATCGATTTCATGCCTTCATCTATACACAAAGTCTTTCTAGTTTCTATCTACTCACATGCCCATTTCATTTCATTTGATCATCTAAAAATTGTCTCACTTTAAGCTCTCAACTATTTCCTCTTGATTGATCATCTCATAACTATTGAATGAGAGCTTTTGGATATGCTATAGGCATCCATCAAAGCATAAAGGATTCTATTAGATGGTATAGATGAAGTAGTAGCATTTGCCTTGGGAGACATGCTTGCAAAATGGAAGCATAGATAAGTCATGTGAACTATTTCACAGGATGCCTAAACGTAATGTGGTCATCAAAAGCCATGGTTGTTGGATATGCACAAAATAGATATATTGAGAGATTTTATTTTTTTAAGTTGCAATTGCCCTGGTAGACATGCATGCAAAATGTGTAGTCCTAGACGAATAGTTCAATTGTCATGTTGTTGTTTAACTGAGATCACTCCTATCTTGTTTAATCCTGCATGTGCCTGGTTAGCAACTTATAATACATGCAGCCAATTCTTATCATTCCATGAATATCGATCCCCCATACTCATGGAATGATTCCATTATTCTTAAATTCTATTGAAGAAAGTAAATAGTTAAAAGAAGTCACAGGTTCTACAACTAGTGTGGCAGCAAGTTAAACACAATGTGGAAAACATCAATTAGAAATGTGGGTGGTTAATAAATCCTATCAATGCATTAATAAAGAAAACCAACCTGATATGAGACTCCAAAGGATCAAGGAAATCTTGCAAAAATTGAAGTTTTATTGCTTGTGGTATTATAGCTTCAGAAATTGAAATTTAAAACCTTCAATGCACATTATGGTTGAAGTCCATAACTGTACCCTGAAGCTATGCAAATGAGACACAAGATTCATGATAGTATTTTAGTGTCACCATGTGTTGTGTACTATAGTAAAGACCAATTTTCCAATTCCAACTCTTTAAATAGGCAAAGGAAATCAAATTATCAAAATAGAAGTAGATGCAAATTTCAGTCTTGATATGATTTGAATTAGAATTAGATGCAAAATTGTCTCTATTTAAGTTTTCTCATTTGAATTTCCAAGAAACGTCAATCTTAAAGATAGACACATACTTATAGACTCTCATGATAGATTTGGACAACCAACTTAGTTTCATAAATGCTCTTGGAGACTACATGTTGATGACAAATCATACACAAAAGCATTATAGTACAAACTGTTCTAATATGCAGCCAACCAGAGGGCCCTATACTATGCCCCATATCCTTCAAAATGTAAAAAAAAATTGGGTTTCATGATCATATCAATCATACAATATTGAAGGAATGTTCTATAAATAATATGTAAACAGTATCCTTCCAAAACCAAAAGGAGGCACATGCCTTGGAAACTGTTTGCACTTTAATTGCGTATGCAGACTTGCAATTTTGCATCCAACAGCTGCCAAAAATAACCGATGGGTTTCAGAACTTTGGAGATTCCAATAAACTCTATCCTTAAACAAAACCTTTGAGTAATAAATGGCATATTTCTATTTGAATGTATTAAATAGGACCCTATTAATATGATCAAGGAGAAGATACACACACTAATACATTATAGTTTATGCTCTCAACATTTTCCTGATTAGAAGGCCTAGAGCTAGGACCCCAACACCTGTGATCCATTAAAAATTTTGGATTTAGTTATTGTGCCAAAAAAGTAGCTTTCAAGGGATATTCCAAATATATATATAGAATGATAACACTCCAAAAGTGTAGAACCATATCCTTTATAAATTCATTATACTTCTATTGTATAAGAAAAGTTATAGCTTGACATGTAAAACCTACTCATAATGACCTATACTGCCATTGGAGGGTCCCATATTTCTATCCCTTTACAATACCTTAGGCTTCTATCCCTTTACAATACCTTAGGCTAGTAAATAGTAGTTCTTCTCAAGTGTGCAACCAATAGAGTCCAATAGCTTTAGCACGTATTTAGTTTAGAGTTCATCACGAGACTTCTTGTACCTATAGATTTATCTATATAACAAATATATATATCTAGTGATAAGTAGATTAAATCTTGGATTTCTATATGACTTAATAAAAATGGTATCATAGAAGATGATGTCCAACAAGGATAACTACAGCATTCCATGGTGATCTACAGAGGTCTAGTCATCAGACAGTAATAAGCCGTCATAGTTGTAGACTGCACCAGCTTGACCAACTTCTTGCACTAATATCAGCATAAATGAAGAAAACCCAATCTAAGGAAGAAATTTTTGCTTCTAAGAAATCCAAGATTAACTAGCTAATTGTTATGTAGACAATATTAAAAAAAGCATATCGATGCTCTGAACATGATAAGGACAACAATGCCCAAGAGAAAGGACTAGAATGATGAAAAATTTGAAATTTGCCTATTCCAGAGAAAAATTGCATCTCCTCTTTCAATCTTAAAGTTTAATTAGATAGTTCAAAAGTTAGGAATAATTAGTGCTGCAAGTGTAGCAAGCTACCCCATGTGGCAGTACATGTTTGAACTTCAATGACCCCTTATTAGTTTTAAGAGCCTACTATTTTCTAAGAAATGCATGCCAAGCATTAGCAATAATGTAGTATCTATGCAAATACCTACTTCCTTTCTTCGAACCAAAAGCCCCATCTTTGGATGACACGCCTATTATTATGAAATAAATAAAAAAACCCCTTTGTCAACAAGGTGGAAATAGACCAATTGGGCAACAAAAGACCTGAGTACATATTCATGCAAACCTTCATTTCTATCCTTTGATTGATCATTAGGATTGATAGTTCCTCCCCATACAAATGCTTTGCCACCAGGTACATCATCTGCCTTGAAAGATTCCATAGACTCTTCATACAAGCAAGCTGCTTCTTCATCTGCTCTTTGCACCGCAAGAACAAATCATACAAGATAGCTTAACAAGGAGATTATATAATCAAGAAAAAAAAAATCATTCATGACTAAATCTCAAAGTTGATGATATGTACCTTTTTCTTATCCTCCTCTTCTTCTCTATGCTTTTGAAATGGGGTCTTCTTCTAAATCACAGAGAATGAAGTCATCTTCTCATCAAATGGTATCTGTTGAAAACATGGCTATTTAAGAACAAGTAGATTTCCACAATCCATGAGATATTTGCAACTTGTCGATTGTGTAAATATTTTTGCATCAACCTTTCAGATAGCAATGATTGAAGTCTCTTCACCTCATTTTTGAGCTCCAAATCAGGTAACAAAAACATAATTTAAGGTTTTGTCACATAAATAAATCTATGCCTTATGTACAACTATTAGATGCATCTGCAATATATCATAATACCAAGACTAAGCTTAACGATTACAAAAAAAAATTAAAGGACCAAAAACTTACTCTCTGTATGCTTTGCAAGAAGATTATTTTGCCACTCTATATTTTCCAGTTCTAATGACCTCAACCTACACAAACATGAAAATCACAAGTACACGATATTCATTTTCCAGCATCAAGAAAAAATGCAGTATTAAAAATCTTTTTAAAAGTAGTGTATACCAAGCCAACCCCAGTTTAAATTATTCAAATGAACAAACCAGCCATTACTAAGGAATATACCTGTTAAAAAATACTGTGATTTTTTCATCATGAGCATTTAACTTCAACCAATTGTTTCCCCTTTTTGTTTGTTCAAGCAACTCTTGCTGAGTTGTAGAACAATAGTGAATAAATTTGAATAACAACAAATTCAAGAATAGGCATCACAAAATTGAATAAATTTGGTAGCAACATGATTCAAGTTTTCCATAAGGGGAGAACCCTTGACAATTCAGTCTCTAGGAACTAGCAGTCCCATCCAAAGCACCATCAGCATTGGTACTTATGAATACCACAATCTTTGATAAAATAATTCTTCAATCATCCCAACTTTTCATTCTGCATTTTTGTTTCTTGATTCATTTTTATCTAGTTTAGAATCTCCAATGAGATTTGACAAGAGATCATGGTTATTAATGAGGGTCACTCAACCCTCATATTTTCCCCTTTTGCAACCATTTGAAATAAAATTTGAAGTGAATCATCTTCAATCAGACTTTGTGCTGCTCCGGGGCGACTAGCCAATGCCTTCGTTATATGCACTATATTTCCTTCTACCTAAAAATGTTTAACCAATAACCACTATCATGCAGATCCACTTACAATTTTACATTAAAAAAGCATCTACATATAGTGGATGCATGCATTTTCATAAGCAAAGGACCTCCAATATACATTGTGGTGTCTATACATTTGTCCAAAAATAAATGTGGATTCTACAAGTCTAGTGGTTGTATCAAGCATTGACTGGATGATCTTTTGGTGCAATGGCAACCCTAGCTTGTAAGAAAGCCTTAATTCACATGAGCCCGATGATTTCACATTCTATAACTCGCTGGTAATGATAAGTTATAATCAATGATAACAAACCAGTATTAACATAGTCCTCCCATGGATCTGAATTAAAAAATTTGATAATCCTGAGTCATAGCCAGTCAAAACCTAAACAATGTGTATAAAAATTTGGCATCTTGTCACACATTTGCAAAACTTAACCCAACATGCCACCTCACACATAACTTCCTGGGAGTAGTAGAAAAATCACTTTTTCCACATGCACATATCAAAGAAAATTCATATGGAATATAGCAATCACAGCAATTATAATAAGATGTTCAAATATTTGAGTTTTTATAGCCATAATTTAAATTGATATTAACGATGCTACATTAAAAAACTCTTACATCAATGAAAAAGATGATTCAGGAGCTACATTGAAAGGTAAAATGACATATAAATACATTTGAGAAATATAAATATGTTAGATGAAGTCACCTAAGTTATAGTGGTTTCTTGGTGGTCAATTTTATTGACTAGATTCCATCAAGAAATATAATGTAATTGTTGGCTGCTTGTGTAATCTCACTACTCGAGTTTGAGTATGGTTTGGAAACCTCAATTTGTGATGGCTTGAGGTGATGTCTAAAAATTTTCATTCAACAAGCAAAGCTAGGTGTGACTTGTTGTATTCAGTGCATGTTACTGCTTCAGATAGACTAAAAAATTCAATTGATGCCCACCAAAAAAGTTTGGGTGTCTTGGCATTTTCAAACCTAGTTGCAGTCTCAGAGGGAGACTTGAATGGTGAATCCACACTCAAGGGTCAAGCTAAAAGTTGGTTTGAGGCCATATTTAGAATTTGTTGCTTCAGAGAGGCTTTTCAAAAATCATCACATGCTTGATTGTTCCTTGGAGTGCTTAAAACTTGTTATGGTTCAAGGTAGATTGTTGAAAGTTTGACTACTATTCACTATTTATGCCTGTTATGGCTCCTTGTGCTCAAGCTCTGTGGCTTGAAGATATTACAAGGTTGACTTTTAATCAAACCTAAGGTGCACTTAAGCTTTGTGGCTTGAGGTTACAATCACCTCTTTTGATATGACTTACCAAAGCCAGAGAAGATAGTTCTCCAGAAATCAATAATAACCACAACCACAATTGGGAGAAGTAAGAACCTGTACTTCCACGTTACTGTCAATATCTAGAGATAATAGGACTTCTACAGAAATAGGTAAAGGTTTATTAGGAATACAAGCAGTATCAAGAAGGATATCAAAATACACAGATTCCAAAAAATAGCAACCCCAACAAGAGTTACTATATTAAAAAATAATCTGCTTGATACATTAATTTAGGAGTAGAACCACTACTAGAAAACTCATTCTGTGACCTTGAGAGCTTTCTTATGCTACAAGCTAGTAAGGATATTGATGTAAGGTCTAGATATCTACTTTTCCCACATGTATGTGGGCAGAAATTTTTCTTAGTAGTGTTATTGTTGATCCTATTTTCCAAAGTCAAATTGTGATATTGCTATCAGACTTCAATTGTGTAGATTTTTGGGTCAAACTCATTGACCCATGTTTCAATGAATATTTATTTACATCTTTAAGTAACTGTTCAAGAAAAAAACCACCTGTGGACACTCAATTTTGAGTTACAGGAGGTTCGACAATCTAAACAACACTAAAACCTTTGACTGAAGATAACCGCCAAATGTTTGTTGAATGAACGTAGTCACATGTGCTATTGGATGAATGGCTTCCTCTCCACCAGCTTCATCAAGGCATATCGACTACATAGTATCAACTGCAAATCTAAAAGGGAAAAGAAAAACAAGATATCAATCTGTGTGTGTGCATGCATGCATGTGCCATGTAAGTATGTTTAAGCACATCAATGGAGATTAATTTTTGTGTGCACATAATTTGTAGCATATCCTTAAATACTCCTTTCTATGAGCATTTTATCTTGATATATGTCTGTATGATTTAAAATTTGAAAGACTCTAAGCACTTTTCAATTCATGTTACCTTAAAAACTCATAAGCATCTTCTTGTTTTCCATATCCAAGGTGATTGCCAATGTTTTTAATTCTAGGAAGTATTCTAATTGGTGATAAGGCACCATCTCCTCCTCTCACCCTCAAGACAAGAAACTCAAGCTCACACATGAAGCACCAGTCTTTCTTTTGACCTGAGTAGACCCAACAAATAGTATAGGTGAAATCGAATTAGTTGTAAAGCTTGGAATTTTGTGGCTGCAAAAGGATTATATCACTAATAGTGTCAATCAGAATGACTTATCTCAAGAAGATTATGCAGAAAAAATATGGCTTCCATATAAAATCCTGAGATACTTGTTGTTTACAAATAGATTGTCCCTTTGTCTACTCTAGAAGGATCACAAGTTTTAGTTGCCTAGATCTCTCTACCAGTTCACAATTTTATATAACTCAGAGAGTGAACTCAAGCTTGCAAAGTGTAGGAAAATTGAAGGATCTGTATTTTCCTTCCATGGAAGTTCTTTGTCAAAGTGGTACTCCATTACAAAGCATCTGCTACTATTACTCCTCTTTATGCTTTTCTATTTATTCTAAGAATTATCTTTAATGGTTTACTTCAACATGAGTTGCTACTTTTATATCATGTGCACTTATTCTCTCTTTTCTTGTAACCATGGACAGCCTCAGTTATTTACCTTTGGGAACACCTAGTTTAGGGAGAACTCTAGTGCATGTTCTTATTCTATTGCCTACCTTTCTATGCAATAGTGTTCTCTCTCACATGTGGGGGTAGGGGAGACAAGGAGGCTCCTTTATTGTCTCCTTGGCTATGCAATAGTTTTGCAACACCCTGCCCCCCTCTCTCTCTATGCAATAGTTCAGAGGTATAATCCACATTTGAAATGTGGAAAGTTACCAAATTTATTCTAGTTTACTCTCTTTTGTTCTTTTTCATGTAACAAGAGACCCTGTAGTAATGGAGTCTTGTTTCCTTAGCACACGATCTAATTCATCATTCAATGCAAGACCCTAACCAAGAAGCTCCTCTTCCTTGCATTAAATTTGAAATAAAGGTGAACTAGCTAGATAATGGGCTAATAAAACATGCTTTATTGCTAGTGAGAAGCATTAAAAACTAGTTCACTTTGCATTTTTAACCTCGGGCAGGGTCCTAGCAACATGCTTGCATTGAACCTTTGATGTAAAGGAGAAGTACACAAGCTCACAAGCCTCAAGAAGGCTTTCTTAGATAAGAAGTTTCTGAGTAGATACAAATCCTCACTAATAATGATACTATGATTTTCTTATTTAAATCCAAACAAAGTTGTATTATCTTGGGTAAAGGAGACTATTATTTTTTGTGGTTAAGGATCCTTTAGGTCAGTAGAATCACATGCAAACTGGATGTGACATTGCAGTAAGCAAACTGTAATAAGAGCTAGGAGCTTGCCTAGTGATCAGGGCTTGAGACAAGACACTGCATGAAGCATTTGTAGGCATTTGAGTCTCAAGCATCACCAGCTCAAAATCAAACTGAAAAGGAAACTTGGCAAATAAAACTAAATAAAAATAGTCTTCTTGAGTAAACATCAACATTGTATGAACAATACCATTACAATGCACTATACTTGGTACAAATATATTGTTGGCTAAGCATAAAGAACATTGGTGGTGAATTCAAGTCCAAGCTGCAAAAGCAAAGACATTTACATAAAAACTAAGCAACCCTGTCTGGCAAGAAAAGATATATAGAGATTTTTGACTCAAATTACAAATTGATGCTAAAAAAATTAAACCATAAGAATTGTTTTATAGAATAATAAAGAAGAAAGATGAAGAATCAAACACCTAAAGGATACAATGTTGATGCAGCTTTAGAAAGATCATCTGAAAGACATCATATGCTCAGGCTGAAGGAGCTTTGAGATTCATTACTACACTTAGAATGGGCTCATCTTCAATCTTCTGAAGATTGAAGATGAGCCCATTCCAGAGTGTAGTAATGAATCTCATATAATGCAATCTCATCTATGAAGCATATTAAAAGCTAACAGAGAATCTTCGCTAGCTGATCTCCCTTACAAGCCATAGGAGAATGCCAAAGATAGTCATGATGCTAATAGGCACATCATGACTATCTTTGACATTCTCCTATGGCTCTTGTGGTTCTGCTCTTATAACATGAGGCTTCCTCTTCTTTTTTCAAGCATAAGGCTAATGTGGCCCTGTAATAAGAAATAAATGGGTTTAATTTGGATTATGTACAACACAAAGAAAACCAAAATGTAATAGAAATTTTGAACAGAGAAATGAACTATATAAACTTATAAAGCTCATAATAGTAATAGTCCATAAACAAGAGCTAAATTATGAGTAGACAAATTCTGGACACATGAAGCATACCTGATTGATAAAATCAAATCACTGCCAAGCCTTTTAACCACTCCTTAATAGCACTTTCTCTATCACCAAGTTTGCATCAGGGTTTCTATTTATTTTTGGATCTAATGTTAATATGCCATCTCCATTCAGAAATTTCTTCAGAGCCTGAAAGATTTATACATGAAGTGATCAAAAACTCAAAATGTTTCATGAGAAATAGATCTCCAACACTGATAGTTTATACATCTGCTAAAATCATAACAATCTTGTTCAAGAAAAAGCATCCTTTAATTCAATATGGTTCACAAGAAAAGACTTAGTTTATACAAGTAGGATGAAAAACATTAGTAAGGGATATTGATTGCAAGCACAAAAAATATATTGTTCACAAAAATGGCAGTGAAACTAACATTTGTATTTATGCCAAGTACAATTAATTATGTTATGTATCACCACATGGGTACCATATGCAAAAGAAACATTTGCCAAATCCTTTTCTTAGATTCAAGGAAACTTCTTTTGATAAGACAAATGAACAACTCTTTTCAAGTATGGTGCTTAAATGCATTACTAATGTTTAGGTCATATTGATCTGGAAGATATAACCATGTTGATCTAGAAGATATAACCATTTAGCTACTGCATAAGAATTTCTCTCTTTTAAACATTCACTGTAGCAAATGTCAGGAACTCCATGCTGCCAAATTTTAAATAATTTCTTTCTAATATTATTTTTGGCTAATAAGCATGAAGACTGAGTCGGTATTAAATGCACTTGAATTCAAAAATATATGATATTGCATAGAATAATAATAGCTTTTGAACAATGAACATTTGACTAAATTTCAAACTGGACTACATTGGAGTACAACTAAATGTTTCAACTAGTATACAGCCAGCCCCACTGAGCTGAAGCAATTGAGTGTCATGACATTCTTGATAAGAAAATATAATTATCATAGTACATAGAATAAGGTAATTTACAAAATCATTATAATAATGAATAATAGAATGAAATTCTACTATCTTAATCTAGACTCCAATTTTTATCTAGCAAATGAATAGGAAAGGAGTTTGAATGAGAAGCCACAGTGATCTCTTTTCAATTGATTAACTTTGAGAGTTTCAAATTTTAGGTTGCTCGGTGATATTTGCAAGGTCCAATAATGAAAAAAGGGGCTGACAAATTGGTACATCTAATGATCTTTACGTTTTTCTAAAATTTTCATGAAGTGACCTAGGATGCTTGAAATGGCTATCAAAACTCAGGAAGCTCTCTTCCATCATGTAAATTTACATGCAACCTACTTGTTCACTATCACTTGCACCATATTTTTTAGGACTTGGATGGTCAATATAGTCAAGTGGATGCTCACTCTCTTCTGAATGGCCACTTAATACATCTGGCTTCTTCACTTCCTCATTGATATGCAAAGCTATCCTTCTAGATGACTGTGTGCAGTCCTCTGCATGATCTGTGGAGCTTCTGGATTCATCATCAAGCTTTCTAGCCCTTATTGAATTTGTAAATTGAGATGTTTTCTTTCCACCACACATAAAATGCTTAATATATTGTGGCAAATGAGAAGGTGACAAAGGTCCTGCATCATTTATTGAAGTCTTGCACTCTGAAGAGCTAAAAATATCCTCCTCATCACTAAAAGACATAGGTGGAGATGGCGGAAGACTGTATCTTGTTATCCCAAAAAGAGGAATGGGTTTAAGTGGTGAAGAAAAGTAGACGTGTGTGTGAGAATGCTTCTCTTCTAAAGCTACTCTCAAATCTAAGTTTCTCTCTCATTTCAAAATAAATTTCAGTTGATTTGAAACATGAAATGCAGTTACATCATTAACCCTATCTTGTTTGATTCCTAATATTGAACCATCTTGACAGAATGTATTTGTAGTTCTAGACTGCAAACTTGAATCATTTTGAGACCATTTTCGAGTATTTCCAATTGTCTTACTACCATACTGCAGTTCAATCGCTTTGTAGTTGGAAGTGGTTGAAATGACTTCTTTGGGATTCAGAACCATTAATGCTTCTTCAAGTTCCTCTTTAGATGAGTGCATAGAAAAACAAACATGCCAAACACCAAACTGGTCTCTTTCTACTCCTTTTAGTACTAATTTCATTTGTCTTCTAGAAATAAATGGTACATGAATCAAATCAGAACCTATGCCTTCAAGCTTCTCTTCACATGCATACCACTGTGTAGAAGGACAAATAAAAAGTGGCTCTGGTTGACCACTTTTTTTAGCCTTGGAAAATTTTTCTTTTGCTCTAAAATATAATTTGGGGAAGCCTTCACAGACCTACACATGAATATTCCAAGAAGGATAATATTGCCATAAAACAAGCATAATAGGAATTGGCTAGGCAACATCACATAAAGAGAAAAGACTGACAAAAATGATTCTGAGATAATGGGACATGAACATTGAAATAAGGGTTCAGCATTGTATTTCTAACATGGCTTCTAGCTAGATACAATATACCAATGTTGAAATAGTCATCTACATTGGATGTCTCCTTATAAATTTCCTAGTGAGACACATAATTAATAATATAACAGATATCCCTTTGAATAATCATTGCCACATGATAATTCCACCAACAGGCATCATACAAATTGCTAACTAGTAAGATTACCACTACAAATGCACACCGAGACATTGATACACACAATAACCAAATACTATGAATTAATATGATTACCCTTAGGAAATATTTGTTAAGAATCTAAGTAGCCATGATATTAGTAATATGGGACATTGTGATATCACGATCAGAATTTAACTATGTAATTTTTTTTTAGTCAAACTCATTGACCTGTGCTTCATGAGTTAAATCATGATAGTAATATCATAATTTGACTTGCTGTGGAAAATATCTCCTACTTATCAATGAGGAACATGATTCATCATTCCATATTGACTAGATATAAAGTTTCTCAATCTCATTTTGGAGAGGATATGAGATTAGACCTCAGTCCCCTTTTATTCATTAGATATGTGTATTTGAACAATTAGCCATTTGACTTTAACTGTTGAATATTTACACAAGGAAGAAGTACAGAAAAAGGTCATAGATTCCAAGATATGTTCAGACAAGAGGAGAAATCATGACAAAATTAAAATAAAATAAATCAATAGCAATCAAAGTCAGTTGTTGACAAAGATAGAGAAGAAGATAAGGCACAAAACTTGTATAGGATTAGATTATAGACATTTGAATATATCTAGAAATTATATTCAGAAGAATATTCACTATTGGAGATCAAACAACCACCAATTAAAGGAGGTATTCTGTCAACCATAGCTAGAACAATACTATTCATAGTAGCGACAAAAATTAGGAACATTATTAAATATTGCATAAAGAGTGTTGAATCTCTGACATATTACCAAATTGATCTACAAGATCCCTTCATGTTGATCAATATAGTTGGCATACACACATGGGTATAAGAATCAATATAAAGGATAGAGATTTAGATGATTACATCAAATTCATACATCCTTCAAATACTTGTTGAGAGTAGACGAGAATTCCTAACATATTCAAAGCCACAGGGACATTAGATTAGTCAGAAAAGAACCAGTTTCAATGTGGTAGTAATGATGGAGGTATTAGATCAGTTGGAAAAGAATGCCACAATGAGATTAGAAATAAAATAATGGTTCCTTTCTTTCTTCTAAGAGTTTTTGAATAAGAGATTATTTTTGATACATCAACCAATCATTATAATAAAAGCCTGAATGTTTGTGAGAATATTAAATGAATTAACCTTTGAATATGTTTATTGTGTTTCTTAGGATGGTGTTGCAATTACTAGTTTAATCATTGCTGCTCTATCCTTGGTTACAGTTAATGTAATTGGAAATCCAATTGGATCTATTCTAGTGGGCCAATTACCTATGGGCCAAAGAGGATATATAGATAGACCATTTTGAGGCTTCAAGGTATCATTTGTTTGTTTGTGTATCCTAACTATAGCAGCTAGAGCAAGACCAATTTGAATCTTCTTCTCATGAACATGCTGAGGCCAGGAATGAAAATCTACCACCAGAAGTTCAGTAAATGGTTCGTTCTCCACTGCAAAAAAGAGCAAAGAAAATGCTCTCTGCCTATCATAATAAATAGCATGCATATGCCACTAGTACATTTGAGACCATTTTTCGACCATTATTGGTCAAAAATTTGACCCAATTTTCGACCAAACTTCGACCAACTTTGACAAACCCATTGGTCAAAATTTTTCCAGTCAAAATTTTGACCAACCTTCTGGTTGGTCAAAATTTCGACCAATACGTTGGTAGAAAAACCTCCATAGCCATGGTGCAAGTTCTACCGGGAATTGGTCAAAATTTTGACCAATGAAGGTAGAAAATTTTGACCAATAAAGGTAGAAATTTTGACCAATGAAGGAAAAAAATTCGACCAATAAAGGTAGAAATTTTGACCAATGAAGGTCAAAATTTTCAACCAATAAAGGTAGAAATTTTGACCAATGAAGGTCAAAAATTTTGACCAATGAAGGTAGAAATTTTGACCAATGAAGGTCAAAAATTTTGACCAATGAAGGTAGAAATTTCTACCAACAAGTAGGTGTAAAACTTTTTTCAGGCATTCTATAAAAAAATCACATGCGTTGCATATGATATGACATTTTGCATGCATCCTGCACTCTCTCATCCGGATGATGATGGATTACGGAGAGTGATCTGAAACCATGATGCTAAAAAACACACACAATCAAATCCAAAATGAACTTGCATTACAAATGGATTGTGGAAATCTGATATTGTTAATTTTGCATGCATGTCTACTAGGACAAATATATGTTTAAGTTGTGATAGTCCTGGTAGACATGCATGCAATTTTACCAATATCACATTTCCACAATCCATTTGTAGTGCAAGTTCATTTTGGATATGATTGTGTGTTTTTTAGCATCATGGTTTTACATCACTCTACATAATCCATCATTAGCCGGATGAGAGAGAGTGCAGAATGCATGCAAAATGTCATATCATACGCAAGGCATGTGAACTGTTTTATAGAATGCCTAAAAAAAATTGACAGTAACTAATATGAAAAATATATAAATAGTTATATGATTGAGACAAATCATGTACCAGTGAGTTCATCAAAATTTTGACCAGATAAATTTTGACCAATGGGTTGGTCAAATTTGGTCAAAAATTGGGTCAAAAATTTGATAAATGAAGGTCGAAAAATGAACCCAAATGCACTAGTGCAAGTATGCTCACCAAGTTGACTCTTTGAGTTTGGTCATCAAGTCACCCCACCAAAGTGCCTCATCAAGGTCAGTCTTTAGTTCCGCTCATCGAGCTTGCTCACCAAGTTAGCTCGCCATGTCATGTCTCTAAGTGGCCTCGCTAAGTCGGCTCACCAACTTGCCCCACCAAGTTGCCACTTTAAGCCCACTCACCATGTTAGATTTCCAAGTCAACTCCCCAAGTCATCTCACCAAGATAACAATTGAAGTACGCTCACCAAGTTGACTCTCTAAGTTCACTCACCAAGTCTGCCCCCTAGGCCAACTCTCCAGGTCAGCTCACCAAGTCACCCCCACCCAGTCACCTCAACGAGTTGACTCATTAAGTTAGCTCATGAAGTCGACTCACCTAGTGGTTTTACCACCTTGCCCCAGCAAGTGGGCTCACTCAGTGTGCTTACAAAGTTGCCCCATAGAGTTGCTTCTCTAAGCTTACTCACCATGTAAACTCACTTGGTCAGCACACCAAGTTTACACTTTAAGTTTTCTCATCAAGTCACCCAACCAAAGCACCTCATCAAGGTCAGTCTTTAAGTACACTTAGTAGGTCAGCTCACCAAGTTGCCTCACCAAGTGGCCTCGATAAGTCAGCTCACCAACTTGCACCACCAAGTCGCCACTTTAAGTCGACTCACCATATCAGCTTGCCAGGCCGACTCCCATAGTCAGCTCACCAAGCTGACAATTCAAGTATGCTCACCAAGTCAACTCTTTAAGTTTACTCACCAATTCTGCCCCTTAGGTAAACTCTCCAGGTTAGCCCACCAAGTTACCCCCACCGAGTCACCTCAACAAGTTGACTCTTTAAGTCAGCTCACCAAGTCTACTGTTCAAGTATGCACGCCAGGTTGGCTCGCCAAGCCCACCAAGTTGATTGTTTGAGTACACTCACAAAGTTGGCTCTTTAAGGTTGGTTCACCAAGCTAGCCCACCAATTCATGTCACCAAGTCGCCTCACCAAGTCACCTCACCCACATGTCCCACCAAGTCCCCAAGTCTACCCACCAAGCTGACAATTCAAGTGCGCTCACCAAGTCAACTCTTTAAGTTTTCTCACCAAGCCCATCCCCTAGGTCAACTCTCCAAGTTTTCTCACCAAGTCACTCCCACCCAGTCACCTCAATGATTTGACTCTTTCAGTTAGCTCACCAAGTCTACTGTTCAAGTACGCATGCTAGGTCAGCTCGCCAAGCTAGCCCACCAAGTCATGTCACCAAGTTGATTGTTCGAGTATGCTCACAAAGTTGACTCTTTAAGTTCACTCATCAAGTCACCCCACCAAAGCACCTCATCAAGGTCAATCTTTAAGTTCGCTCACCAAGTCATCTCACCAAGTCGCCGCACCAAGTTGACTCAACTCTCGCCTCACCAAGTGGACTCGCTAAGTTGGCTCACCAACTTGCCCCACCAAGTCAACTATTCAAGTATGCTCGCCAAGTTGACTCTTTGAGTTCGGTCATCAAAAGTTTTGATTGATAACAATTTGCACTTAACATAAACAAAATAGAGAATGGTATGGATTGGATAAAAGAAACAAAAGCTACAGTAGCTGAATCATTAGAACATCCACCACCCATGGAAACAGACAGTGACTGCTTCTCTGTACTTTTATGTCTCATTTGATAAAATTTGAACCCATCATCCAAAGAAGAGTCTTGCTTATCAACATGATGTACTTTGAGATTACCATTATCTCTACTTGTCTGATAAAAATATCTGGCAAGCTTCAGACTGAATAAGAAATAATCATCCCAGGCCTTAGCAATTCTACCAAAAAGATCTCTGTGTGCACACAACAAAGCCAACAAGATAGAAAAGTTATTTCCAAACACTTTATGGCATAATGTAACAAGGGAAGGAAAGTTTTCCACTATTTCCTCTGGCATTGCAGATACTATGGAGGATGCAAATGCAGTTGCTACACCAGATTTCCTCTCACAATTTGTATTCTCTACAAGTGACAACACTTGTGAAAGAGATCGTTGAATAGTAGGATTGCCTTTTCCCAAAAAGTGAGTATCTATTGATTCCAAACTGGATCTCACTTGCTCTTTGGATAATATGCCTTGGGAAAAATGAAGCAAACTTCTCAATGGACTCCATTCACAAAGAAAATCTTCTGAACCATGATCAAATTGATATACTTGATTGATTTTTGGAAGAAAAGTAGTCACAATTGTGAAAGATAATGACCTTGAATTATCTTGTGAGAGGAAATATCCAATTGTCAACATAAGGATCTGACTTCAAACTCAGAATGAACTATATGAGGAAGAACAGATACACACCTGAGCCTACAAAATAAAGTTCATCACACTGGCCACATAGAATGAAATCATTGTCCGGTGGGAAAGCTTCTGACTTTTGGACCTTGACTCGACAACTCAAAGGCACTTTTGCAAGACACAAATCACAAGAGGGCTAAAATGTGGAGGTGAAAGATCTGCATAATTTTTAATGAGTAAGTTATTAATAAAAAATAAAAGAGTAAATGAACAAAGAAGAAAAACTTTATTATACAGGCCCAACTAATAATTTTCACTTTTTAGAATGAAATTGTGGTTGGTGTCAGACATCTGTTTTCCATAATTCATTGTGCATCAACAACTACTCATCAAAGGCTAAGAAAACCATGTAGTGTTTGGAACTAGGCTATTATTTTCTTCAAGTCAAAGGGATGAAATCATTTGAAAGAAAAAAAAAAATTAATAAAAATATAATTAGTGCTACAGTTAAACCCAAGACAGACAAGTCATTCTATGATTCTAGATATTTTCTAATAAAAGAAACAGACAGACATGAAATAGGAGGTATGGGGCATAAAACAGTCAAAAGATGTTTCTCATAACAAGAGCGAACAAGTGAAATTCACCCTGATGAAAAAAAGATTACTTATTCTTCAACTCTAGTAACTCAAAAGAGTAAGAACCTTTAGTATTGGAAATTGAAATGAGCAATCTTATTAGTCATTTCACACGGGCTAATGACATAGAACATGAATTTCAAGACACCAAAACATTTGATGATGAAAAACACAATTCATAAATAAAGAATAAGGCAATGATGGAACTTGTAAGCACTCTTAAAAATAAAATACAACTAAAAGTAAAGTGTACCAGAGAGATGCATATTTTGGATTCGATTGTGTGCCACATTTTGGCATCAACATTTCGAATCACACTCAGTGATCCATCATCAGGATGAGAAGAGCTATAGGAGATAAAACAAATTTGAATCTAGAATATGCATCTCTCTACTATGACTGATTGTGGAAATATGATCTTGTTAATAAAGTGTAGTAGTTGAACAGGAGTCTATAAAATTTTCAAATGGTTAACCTATATGATGGTTAATACCCCTTGAGATCATATGTGACTAAAATAAGCTCCTTATCCCAAAAACAGAAAATAGAATTCAATTTTGAAAATGGAAAAATAGACAGTTATAGCATCATAGGGATTTCCAAATTGCTAATTGCAGCAGGTGGTGGTTACAAATGTATCTTGGAGATTAGAGAACTATTATGAAAGTTACAGATCTTTCACGGTGACTGTGGAGCCAAAAGCATAGTTCCACTGTGTTTTAGTCATTCTTCTTTGAGTAGTGGGTAGGGGTTGATGGCCTAATTGTAGTTGGTGGCATTAGAGAGGAAACATTACAATTTCATCAAGCTGCATGCAGACAATATCTGTGGCCCTTCCAAAATGAAGAACCAGAACTTTGTCCAATGTATCCCTAATGTTCTTGTCAACTTCTTGTTTCCTCGTGAGAGTTTGTAGTAAGTAGCTCATCTCTTTAGAAAAAGGAATTCAACTTCACCCTTTTTCTACAAACAAACACTGGCTATTACCACAATGCAAGCAATAAGGGACACCTCAAGCTGCTATATAACATGCAAAGTAGAGAATGGATTTAATAATAAACATCTATCCTAGAGAGATTTAGAATAAGGTCATAGGAGGAATGTAAAGTAGCTCATTATGCTAGATCGAGCCCAACATTTAGTAGCATAACTTTTAAAAGATATAGATGTCACTTTTTTGGGAATCAACTGCACATTTATTGAATGAAATCAATCTATATGATGCATCTTTTCACACAGAATGATTCACAAGAGAACATCTCTTGTAAGGTTGAATGTTAAACAATGGAACTCCCTCATGATCATTCCTACTAATTTTGGTGCCCAATTTGTTTACAGATATGAATGCTCACCACAATATGACAATGAGAATGCTATTTGGTGGGTAGTTCGTCCACGGCCATTAATACCTTCTTATAACCATTTATTAAATCCCAACATTCTAACCTCATTAAGCTCATTTTGAACCTGTGGAATTTGAAAAATAAGAACAGTACGTTATCCTATAGAAATCCCTTGCATACCACAGTAATCTTTTCTTTCTATGTGTGTATACAATGCTCATGCAATATAGCAAAACAGTCTTTTTAAAAGAAAGGTAGATCTCCATACTAACCTCCACAAGCCAAGCCTTGCTTGCTCTGTCTTTCTCCTTTTCAAGAGCGTGGAGCTCAATTTCTAATTGAATTTTTTTTTATTCAAGTGCATCAATTTCTTCAAGTTGACTATTTAATTGCACTCTGACATTTGCACATGCCTCATCAATCAGATCAATTGCTTTGTCAGGAAGATTCTGGTCTGTTCATAGTCCAAACAAGAAAACAATAATTAATCAATTTCACAAAACCCACAAAATGTCTGCATTCTACTCAATGAAAATTAGTGTCTCAAGCTTCAACAAACTTCTTATACTTTAAAATCAAGTAATTAATTATACACAATCACTTGATTAAAATCAAAATTTTGTCCATTTATGATAAAATCTCATATCTAAAGAGCTGCCACACAATGTCATCTTTTTCTATCACCACTTAAATCATATGAATATATATTTGAAGAACTTACCAGTTATATAATGACTGGATAACTGGGCAGCAACCACTAACGCTCTATCCATGATCCTCACACCATGGTGACCCTCCTATTTTTCTTTCAGACAATGCAAAATGCTGATTGTGTCGGCCACACTTGGTTCAGCCACGTACACCTGCCAAAGACACTTGTTGAGATAATCTACTCACAAGGTGATCTATGATCCTACAGTGATACAGACCTAAAAATAAAATGCACCAATAAAATTAATCAAGGGCCAACTTTCTGAAATTGGCGCTCGAATGCAGCATCGTTCTCTATGTATTTTTGATACTCGTCCAGTGTAGTTGCTCCCACACACCTCAGATAGCCGTAGGAAAGCATTGGTTTCAATAAATTAGCAGCATCCATTGAACCCTCAGCACGTCATGGGAGAAACCCCCTTTTTCAAATTGAAGACAACTAATTATAATGATACATATTTAGATTTAATCAAATGGAGAAAGAAAACAATAAAAAAAAAACACTCACCAGCATCGAGAACCAAATGTATTTCATCAATAAAAAGAATGACTCTTCCTTGGGATTCATCCACCTCCTTCAAAATAGATTTTAGTCTTTCTTCAAAGTCACCCCTGTATGTTGTTCCAGCAACTAGGGCTCCCATATCCAATTCTATCAATCTAAATTCCAGCAAATCATTGCAACATTCCAAATAAATTTTATGAATGTCAAAGTGCAAATTCATGAAGTCCCAAACCAACTGCAAAAACTGCAATTTAATGCCAATCCCTATCCTAATACTACTTAAATATTACCAAGCATCAACATTTTATTATATGTTAGCTTACAAAGGAAAAACTAGTTTACAAGGACACATGCCAATCTTTAACCAGAATGCAAAAGGAATCATGCTGACCAGATATCTAGAGCTTAGAATAGCTTGTGCAAGTTGCTTCAGTGTTATTAATTTCAGCTTGTAGTAATATATAAGGGGGCATAGTGTTGCATCATTTGAACTGTCAATTGCTAATTTAGAAAGAGGTGTGCCATGTAGAACAATGTAACGTATATATTGCCACCAAAGGAAAATTCGAATGTAAAGTTTGAACAATAATATAACTGACATAAAACAGATTATGAAATCCTTCTGCAAGTACTAATGTATGCTTACTACTATCTATCCTACAGGAAGCCCTAGGGTATATAAAATAAAAATAAAAAGACTAGCATAAATGTCAAATGTTCCTCTCTTATTAAGCTTTTTCTTTACTTCAAAATTGCTAAAAATAAGAACCTGTTTAGCAGAAAACAACTTGCCTTGGCACATCTCCTCTAACAATCGTTTGAGCCAGTCCCTCCACCACAACAGTCTTTCCAACACCAGCCTCTCCAATTAGCACTGGATTGTTCTTCGTCCTCCGACACAGAATTCTAATGATTCTCTTGGTCTCTTCATCTCTGCCAATAACTAGGTCAAGCTTCCTAGCTAGTTCCACCAGGTTGCCCCCATAGATCTTCAGAGCCTGGTAGTTTGTATGACCAAAGTTAGTCTCCGACTTCTTTCCTTCTACCCTCAGCTTCTCAATTTTAGATTTAACACCCAAAGCACTCACGCCTGCTTCTTCAAAGTTGTCCACAATCTGTGAATCCTCCAGTAATCCTAGAATAAGATGATCTACAGCCAAATGAGAATCTCCTTTCTTCTTTTGTCTCGATTGTGCGCGCCTGATGCATTTGATTAAAGTAGTGCTGGGGGGATTTTCATGTGGAGTAGGGTTATGAGAATCGAGATATACATGATGTTGAGACTTACATGATGTGAGTCCATTCCCTTACATGATTGAAGGTGCTTATATTCCTAATCAGCCAAAATATGTGGGACTAATGATTTTTAAAGGTTGTCTTCTTTAAATGTTCCCCATAGACAAAGGAATATGCCTATTTAAGCAGTATCAATTCATGGACAAAATTAGTGAAGATTTAACAACATCTCATCTTAAAGGGCATAGTCCAAGAAGGTTAACAGGTTGATGACCACTGGTTTATTTGTATACAAACAACATGACTAATTCTTCTATCATATAATATCTTAGTAAGTAAAGATGTTGAGTAGTGATCGTAGAGGTCTTCTACCTTTGGTGGCTGGCTTCTTGAATGCGGGCTTCACTTAGAGAAACTGAATCATAGCACATGCATTCATGACATACTAAAGAATCCTCCTAGTTTCAAAAAATATTGTCCCAAACTCTTGTTTTGTCACTCCCTTCCAATACCCACTCAATACTCCCCACACCCATTTTTATGTCGTAAAGAAATTTAAGGATGGCTTCTTGAACATGTAATACGATCTTTTGAGCTAGCACTATAATTGAAATATCATCAACATGGTTAGCTTTGTAAGATTTTTATCATACATCGGCATGTTGTGCACGAATTCGACGACATAACAACACAAACAATCTTTGTGGAGTCTTTTGTCTATTGTTGTTCAAGGAGACAATCAATTCGATGGAGTGAATAGTTCTTGTACTGGTTTGTTGAGGGTTTTGTAATTAATAGAAATCAACACTTATCTACCTTCCCAGTTTGTGGAACAAAGATCTTTTAGCTGACGGGTTTCAACAAGTTAATTTTTGGGGGAAAAAGTAAAATTGTTTTCTCAAATAACATCAAAATGATCGCAGACAACTGAATAAAACAAGCTTGCATTGAAATTTTGGTTTCCGTCTGCATGGAAGAAACATTGGAATGAGAAAAACTAGGACACTTCAGAGTTCAAGGCCCAAATATGTATTGATAAGATTTAGCAGATGGTGATTTGTAGGAAGAAACTATTAAGTGTCAAGATTGATTTCACCTCTACCTAACAAACCGAGCCATGTTTGTGTGCACTTCTATATAGAATTCAAAGTTTTAAAAAAATCTCTTTGCTCATCTAACATGTTTCTAATTGCATAACTAAAAGGAAATTAAAATAAAATATTTACAAAATCCAAAATCGGCTATTGTGGGGGATACAAATTTGACTAGCTAGCAGAGTACAGAGCATCATAAGCATGAGCTACATAGCATGAATCTATTTTTTTCAATGTGTAACATTTTCTAAACTCAACTTCTAACAAATAAGTAAGGATCATTGAACTTGGTAAATAAGAGGTAGAATTGAGATACAAATAATACATTGTGAGCTTCCAAATTATCTGCTACAACAGCAGACCAATTTTTGTGTTCTTGAAATCATCATGAAGATCATTACTAAGTGCTTTGTTTAAATTAAGGAGGCTCAAGCTTAGTATTGTTTAGGTAAAGTAATTTGAAGAACTAATTATTCTGTCCATCTCTTGACCATAGATGGAATGTTGGTGTTGAAAAGAATCACTTCAATACAGTATTATAAATACAGCAAGTGATGTATAATAGTTAAGATTAAAATCATTATATTTCTTATTATTTCTCTCACATCTATGAAACAGTATTATTCACAAAGAACTATTAAACCTCTTGTGAGTGGATTAGAATGACTTTTATGCATCCAAGATTGCATATGAGAAAAGATACAGAGTTTTAGAGTTACCTCTCAGCTTCTGGTGCAAAGCCAATAACATAGTATGTAACTGAAACCGAAATCAATGCTTCTAGAAAAGATAGTGGGATCTTCATTATCCATGCTGGTAATGCATAAGCCCAAGTTGGATAGAATAGGAGGTCTCTTTGCTTGTAGAAAACTGGAAGGCGGCCAAGTGTCATTGACATTTCTGGAAATCTATTAAACATCATATGCACTAGACTAAAGAACATAGCTCCCATATATAGATTTCCATCTATAATGTTCTGCTGGTGCATTTTTGTGTGCAAAAATAGCATCATTGTGATTGCCCCAATAATTGCAATCTGCATTATATATTTGTCAGGATTCATTCTTCTTTCTCTGATAAGATAAATAAAAGGAATGCTTGAGCTCCCCAAATTTGGGATCCAAGTGACTCATTTGTCCTGCTTTAAATATGTAGACAAAAGAGTTTCTCTTCATAAGCAGTACTTCTCGAGAGAAGCAAGCTTTGAGCATGTTCATTCTACTAACACCATATTTGGTAGATGTAAGAGTTGCAGTATGGTTCATTGTTTTGTCATATGAATGTGATAACTCTTCTGCAAGACACTTGCCTACATGTAAGTCTCAACATCAAGTACCAACACATGAGGTATCTTATAGCATAATACTAAATTTAAATTTTTTGGACTAAACCCCAATCTACCTACGATATCCAATGATTCAGGAATTCTAAATTATTACATCATAATGAATTTAACTCTGTATAAAACGCATCGAATGCCAAAAAAAAAAGTATCAATACTATTTTAACAAATCGAGCCCCAGTTAGCCCATATCTCACATCGTGCAATGTAGCTCTTTCCCAACAAATGTAAACCCTACCTTGATGCTATTTTCTCTAGAACTGAATGATAACAGGAAAAAAGTGAAATAAATTCAAGATCAATGCACCCATCAGAGCAAATCTCTGGTCAAATAGCTCTGGTTCCTCAACTCCCACACGTGTTGAAGCTGAATAGAATCAATGAAATGAGCGGCATTTTCCCTTTTTACATATTAAGCTCATGTTGGTTGAAATTTTGACCAACATGGGCATAGATTTAAAAAAAGCCATATTTTCCCTTTCCCTACCGACCAATTTAATAAATGGTCAAAAAATGATCTCAAATGTACTAGTGTGCATCCCCTCATCAACCACAAAAGGAGGTTATATCCTCATCAACTATATTACCCAGAATGAATGAAGAAAGATACAAATGGTTCTAATTGTTGAAGTTACTCTTTCCACAACTATTTTTTATAACACTCAAATTTATATTTGAGATTACAGATTCTCTACCTGAAATTTGAATTTTTTGATAGGAAAATCAATAAAAATTGATTAACTGAGAGTCTGAACTGTAGATCCCACCATGGCGAAAGGAATTCTAGTTTATTTTTCTTCCTTCAATTGACTTTCCATTGGACCAATAGCATGTGTATTAAAGATAAACCACTTGAGCTAGAAACTGTATCCATCTTTATAAATCTAAAATATGACATAGCAAAAAGTGGAATAGTTCTGATGGAGAAATATTATGAATGAGCCAACTTCAGCATCAAATGCCTAAATAACAATCAAAGTATACCTCAAATTCATAATATTTGCAACAATATAGAGACCTTCCTCTTTGTTCACTATCTACATTAGCCATTTGATTAGATGTATTTTGAGAATTAATGGAATGGTTCCGAGATAGCAATGAACAAGAACCAACAAAGAAAAATCTAGCTAGGAAACAAACGACTGATAAAAATAATTTTGAAACTTGAAATAAAAAACAATCATTTTATCTTTTCCCCTAGATAAAGAAATAACTCTAATAGTAACAAAGATCAACATGCACTTTAGCTTAGAAAATTAAAATCCATAGAAATCAAATATTTAACAAGTTATAAAACTATAATAAGTTCAAGGTCATTCATCCACTGAATGATTATTTGACTGCTGAATACATTGAATTAATAAGCCTAATTAGTCATCAAAAAACACACCAAATGCCAAGTGTGAATGTACTTGGCTATGCTTCCATTATCATTGACCAAAAGGAGACCAAGTATCTGCATTACAACTAAAATGGCAGTTAAAATCTTATAATTAAGAGAGCTCAAAATTTCAAAGGAAACCCTCATATTATTCCTAGAATTGGCATAAATTATGGCTAAATCTAACCTGCACAACATGTCGGTGAAGTTGAACTATGTTGAAAGGAAGTGTACCAATATTTTCCCCTTTTGCAACCATTTGAAATAAAAGTTGAACTGAATCATCTTCAATCAGACTTTGTCCTGCTCCGGGGCGACTAGCCAATGCCTTCATTATATGCACTGTATTTCCTTCTACCTAAAAATGTTTAACCAATAACCACTATCATGCAGATCCACTTACAATTTTACATTAAAAAAGCATCTACATATAGTGGATGCATGCATTTTCATAAGCAAAGGACCTCCCATATACATTGTGGTGTCTATACATTTGTCCAAGAATAAATATAAATCTATTAAAAGATAATATAAAATTTTCCAAAAGTGTAAATTATTACCCAAAGAAGATCAAAACATGATTAAATTGGAAGTCGCAAGATAAAATGTCTAAATTACTTTTAAAGTTTAAACTTCAAAAACATGAGCTTAGTAGTTGAAGACATATAGCATAATCATTGAGTAGAAAATAAACCTTCACAACTAGAACTCTTCATCCAACAAACACCCAAACTGAAGTTCTAATATTATGTTCTGCATTACGATCTCCAAGAACATCAGAGCTAGATCAATTTTTCTCAACAGTATGATTGTCAATCCCACGTGATGGACTCAACTGTCCAAGATGAGTCTCTTGCTTCTCAGCTAATGATGACTGTCTAAATGCACCCTAGGAAACATCCAACTCAAGATGCTCTACATAATTAATGCTTCCATAGGCTCTACAAACACTTAAGAGTTAGAAAATTTTCATTCAGCATCATTGTCATTCCTACATGATGAACTCAATGATAAAAAATGAGTCTCTTGAACTTCAGTTAATGACATCACCAAAAGTAAACCCAAATGTAATCTCACCCTATTTGAATTACTTCTAAAGCAATATAGACAAATAATTGCTCCATACATATTTATAAGTTTACATTAATAAATTCACTATGAAAAAAAATTGTAGAGTTGCATCAAAAGATAACCCAAAAAATGGGTCCCCAAAATAGAAAAAACATTTCATTTTTCATCCTCATTTGGTTTCGGTTTTGTTAAATAAGTTTAGGAAGGTTTATGTCAAATTTTCACACAATATCATGCACAGTCTAAAAATTAAGATTTGTTAGGCTCGTGTGGGTATGTTATCTAATATGTATCCATATCGTATCCATACGGATAGGATACGTGTGTCCAAGGAGGGGCAGATTTCTATCTAGCTACTATATGTTTAGGAGAGAAAAGAATGTGTACTTTGTAACTACAGCCACCCCCAATTTGGCAAAAGAAATAGAAGCAATGGAAATGAATCTTTTAGGCTGCAGAGCTAAACAACCAAAGAATAGCACCCAACAAACCTTGTTTCCAAGCTTGAAACACTATTATGGGAAAAGTACTCAAGCATATTGTTCCAACAGAACACTTGTACCTATCTATTGTATCCAACTTTTCTGAGGTGCCTTCAGTAACATGTGTAGATTGTGTAGAAGGGCATCATATTTGGCATCAAAAAGTGTATTTTTCATTTTATTATTTCACACCATGAGTTTGATTTGTGCAATAAATGTGACCATTCATGGGTGACTAGTGGTAGACAATGCATGCTCCTATCCTCTTCTCTCCTTCCTCTTCAGGTAATAGTTGTAAGTGCAAAAATGATTGTGGTAGTTGATTTGTCATGGAAATGGGTGAATGGATCATATATAAGGTTTAGTTTAGGATTTTATAAGGGGAAGAAGCTTGCAGGAAAACCAAAGTATCCAACTTCCTTGGGGTGCCCTTGGGACCACTTGTAGATTTTGTATAAAATCTTCATATTTCGCATCAAGGAAGGTGTATTTTGAATTTCAAGATTTAAAGCCATGAGTTTCATTTGTGTGAGTAAAGTGAATACTTTAGGGTGACGTGTCATAAACTATACAAGTCTCCTTCCTCTTCTCCATACTCTCCAAGTTGAAAGCTGTAAATGCAAAAAGGAATGTTGTAATTGTGAGTGGCATTGCAAATATGTGTGTAGGTTATATTTAAGGTGTGTTTAGCATTTCATAAGTATCATAGAACAATATAGAAGTGTTTGAACTTTGGAGTTCATCTTTTGAAATTTTTGTATTGGATTCATTTGGCTCCTGACTTTGGAACTTAATGAAATTCAATAATGAGCTAGAACCAAGATCACCGATTAGCAAAGCTCCTTCTGAACCTAAGCTAGTAGAAATCTGAAGAAAAGGGACATTGATGCTCAAAATGGCAGAACTAAAGATACTAATATCAGAATTCCCAGAAAATGGAACATCCACATGACATAACTCACTAACAGTATTTGAAATATGATTTTCAGAAATAACAGTATCAACAATATGATGATCAGTACTTGAAGATTCATCAAGAGGATGGTCACAGATATTATTCTTTGTTTTAGATCCTTCATGTGTACTATCTAGAGTTATTTCAGTAATAAACCCACCAGAATTCAAAAGATCATGAGTGCAGCTCAAAGACCTATTAATTTTCTATTCAAAAACTAGAAAACCTGTCACATTTTTGGCGAAACTGGGAGACACTGGATCATCACAAATTTTGATTGTTCTCTCACTGAAACAAGGGATAAGATTCACTTCATCTACCAAGGAGGTGACTTGATTCACATTATTTTCAGAGGAAAGATTGATTCCTTCATAGGAGCTGCCAGTATTTGAGTTGACATAATCTTGTAAAGCCTTCGTACCTATAATGCAATAATTCGAGAGTGTACATTGATAGCCATGCTTGCCATCCATGGGAGAATTCTTTGCACAAACATATGTTGAGATGCTACATGATAGATGGGTATCTGAGTTGTTTGCTTCAGGTTCAACAATAGAAACAACTAGTTCTCTAGGTTCAGTTGCATTAGAAACCAAAATCTCTGACATTTCTTCTGTTGCTTCAGAATTAGTCTTCTACAAATCAATCACTCCTAAAGCAAAGGTTTCAGAAACTTTGGCACTAATAGAAGAACCCAACATTTGAGATCCAGAACTGAAGTTTCTTGCCTCTTATATATTTACATCAAAAGATTTAACTTCATCCGTCTTGAATGGAATTGGAAAATTAGATTTAGTGCTGCTATTTGGTGGCTGACATTCTTGCTTGTGACCTTTTCTCCAGTGAACTATCTAGCACTTTCCAGAGCTACAAATATAGAAAGAAACTGTAAGACTATGGTAAAAAGGAAGCAAGTGTTTTTTTATTTTTTAGGCATTTAAAAACTGGAGGTAGGCCTCCACCTCATGATGGAGTGCTCACTGAAGCAGCGTTTTACCATTTTTTTCTATAGAAGGTTGATATTCAATCATTTATAATCTTGTACAATTACATGGCCTATCACTCAAGCAGGCCCATGTTCTATTACCAAATGCCTAAGGGCTATCTTTGTTGACCAAATTAAGGCCACATTCTACTCCAGCCATTACCAATTTATATTTTCTCTCTCTAAAGACAAATAATAATGGATTCTAATGAGGGAACTTGCATATAAGAAAGACCAAGAAAAATAAAAGGGTGTTGTACCTTAGGATTATTAGAATTATTTTAATTGCTTTTTGTACACCAAAGTTCACTTTCAAGAAAAAAAAAATTGGTGTTCTAATAAACTATCAACATTGCATGGGTACTTGTACCCATACCCTTGGAACTCGTACCCATGTACCCAAGTACTAGGTACACATATCCCAAGTAGTGGGTAATCGGTAGAGAGCATGATAGCTAAGGACCTTGATTGAGATTTCTGAATTTTTTTCCAATTTTTTGTTTGTGTATCAGCTCATTGTTTATCAAGCTTAATTCAATACCTAATCAGTTTGAAACTTTGATAGAATATTGATTAACAATAAACTTTATCATTGTTCAAGCATAAGTTTATCATTTCCAATATGTCATCATCATATGATTAATGATCTTGTTCATGTTTAAGTTTTTGCTTCTCTATTCTACTATTACAATCTACTTGTTATCATCATACATATTAGGCAGGTCACTAATACAACTAAGGCTTATTATAAATTGATTTTGATGCAAATATTCCACAATTCCTCAGTACAGTGTGGGTATTTGAAGCGAGTGCACAAGATGAAATCATTAAAGCTTTGATATTACTACTTTTTTACTCTCCTTATCCTTCACTGATATATTGTTTCAATCAACTGGCTCTCATACTTCAATCAAAAACTATTCCTATTAAACTCTCTCGAGTCTATGACTGAGACATTATAGTGAGAGATTTATTAAAGGTGGCAATAGCATATTACACAGTCTAATAAGTGAATCAATAGTATGTAGAGACAAGAAAATGTAAAAGTTTCTCACAAAGTCTCCTAATACAAATCTTTCTCCCAACCTGACAAAGAAAATACAGGATGCCTGCACTACAAGAAGCAGAAGAAACATTTCAATACTACCTATGACTAATCTCTTGAAATCCAGAACATGTCCCACTTTGCAAACATATTTTACTGAGGCCTATATAATGTTTGAAATTTCTTTTGTAGCAACCTTCAAAATGAAATGAAATTCAAAACCTTCCACTAGGACATTATGAATTTTAAAGCACAAATGAAGGATATAGAATAGCTTAAAAATCAGACACAGTCCACAAAAGTAAAATATGATTAGCTTCCCACTACAACAAGAACTCATGTTACAAAAAACTTCTATACAATCTCCAGATTAATGCTAAATTGAAGGCTATAGCTTCTTTTCACAGGTTTACATATTTATAGAAATATGTTATGTAAGTGATCTTATTCTCAAACTATCAATCTTGTCTTATATCAAGGTGTTTTGTTCCTTTTAGTTTCTATTCTATATGCAACTCCATCAACACCATAGTTGTTTATTAATCAAAGGAATCCCAATTGGTTATGTAGGTTGTTGACTATTATGTATGTGCAAATATCTAGAAAGTTAAAATAGTCACTCTTGTTAGATCTACATCTCTAGAAGCTTTTACCATGGCTTGATATGAATAATTGATACTCCCAAAAAATATCACAAATTAATAATCTACACTTTTAAGTACAAAAGAGCTTTACATATAGACTTCACAGAACAAGGTCTGCAAGGTGTGACAGTAATATGGAACAATGGAGGAACTATAAAGAAATGTCATTGATACCTGTAATCAACCACAAATTATATGTAGATATGTATTTGATGAATATGTTAGTTAATACCTACTTGTTGTAACTGACAGTATTTTTTCTATAACAAGAACACTAGAACAGGTCTATCAAACAAGAAAAATAATTTTATGTATGTTGTCATTGATTCTCATTGCTCACCATCTATTGTAGCTTAATTATTAGAGTTCCAAGTATCTCTTCATATAAACCAAAGCAAAATAGAAAGATATCAACAAAAAAAATGTGAATGAGTCAAAAGAGGTTATACCCATGCTTTAACTTTTACTCCATGGTTAATGCTATAGTGTCTAAAGTATACCTTATATTGTATCTGCTAGCAAATGTAAATTCTAATAATAACATAATTGAAAATCCTACACTAGAATCCTAAACTAACAAACACATTTTGTTCCCTAAGATGATTCTATTCTTAAGAGAAGCAACCATTCC
The DNA here is from genome assembly GCA_028749045.1 of Cupressus sempervirens. Taxonomy (NCBI): domain Eukaryota; kingdom Viridiplantae; phylum Streptophyta; class Pinopsida; order Cupressales; family Cupressaceae; genus Cupressus; species Cupressus sempervirens. The sequence goes on along the minus strand of CM053789.1, from coordinate 479,886,900 downwards.
TTAGCATTATGGAAATTTCACAACATTGTAAATATAATTATAAATAATAAACATAAAATATGCAAAAGATTGTACACCACACTCAACATGAGTAGAAATATAATCTGAATACATTGGACATAACAATTCACAATCCCTACAAAGAATAAATTGGGGGGTGGTAATTTTTTAGAAGTTGCATGTATCTGGTTGAGGACAGTTCACAAACCCTACAAAGAATAAATTGGGGGGCAAGTTTTAGAAGTTTCATGTATCTGGTTGATGGAGAAATTTTGTAGAACAAATGAAAATTTTTAGTAAACGTGGGAACAAAACACAAGCATACAAGGCCAGTTATCAAAAAAGAGCAAGAACGAAAACAAGGACAGGAAAATAAGAAAGAATAGCCAAACCTAGAAATATGACCATGCTTATTATGCCCTCCATTCCTACTTTTGAACATCATCTCTTGCTTTAGAAAACCCTGATCTACCTCCTTTGCTTGACTCCTATGCCTCTAGAATGGAGACTAGCAATAGGAAATCAGAAACATCGAATTGTGCAACCATTTTTGCCTCTTCATCAAACTAGCTCCTTCAATCTCAATCTCAGTTTCATGACAAAATTTTCAAATTAAAACTTAAACTCCAGCTCCTTCCCATGCTCAGTGAAATGATTTAAAGTTAAAGCTCGTGTTGGTCAAAATTTCAACCAACACAGGTTAGATTTTAAAAAAAGAGAAAAATTTCCTTCTACAATCCAACCAACCTAAACATTTTTAATTGATGGTCAAAATTTTTGGTTGAAAAATAGGGTCAAATGTAGTAGTGACCATTACATAATATATTCCAACAAATGCTTAACCTATAAAACTAGGTCCTTGGATTTTAATCCCATAGCTAAATGCCATATTGGGGATTCTGGTACTCTCCCCTAAGCTTATATTGAGTGTTTCAGTCTCCATAGAGAAGATCCTAGTTCTATCAGGGAGATTTGCATAGATATGGTAAAACATTCATGAACTATGGATCCTTATGCAATTACATGAAGAATTTGAGAGAGGAGAAACTATTTGACAGAATAGTGCATAGTAATGTACTGGTGTAAAACTTGACGAATGCCTTGCAAAAGAAGGTTGATCCAAGATTTATATAGAATTTCCCTTGACAAGTAGATCACTAATGGGTAAGTATATTTATTAAATTAATAGGAGTTATATTGGCTTTTGTATAAATTCTATATTAAATCTTAGGCTTATATTTATTTGTACATAATCGATGGTGCATTTTATCAAATCAACTTGGCTGATTACCTTTTAACTTGAAGGAGTCTATGCAGTAGGAAATAGGCCATTCACAAAGTTTTAATTGAGGTTTGTGGAACTTTCCAGAAGAGCTTCCTCTGTGCTAGGTAGTAAGTATTATGCAATTAATATGGAATTATTTTTTTCCTTTGCAGTGCTTCTCCTCTACTAAACTTTGTGTTAAATTCAAGGAGTGCATGATGCTTGGTGTATATTGTAGGCCAAATGGTGATTCCTTATTTCAAAGTATAATTTATTCAAAAACTTGCTCTACCCAATTTATAGAAGAATTGTCTCTGCACTATTTAGTAAGTATAATATGTAGTTGATATGAGATTTATACTTTATAAGTTTATTGTATTTCTTATATTACTGCCTATAATGAATTCTTCTTAAGTATTTTATTATCATCATAGATGCATTTTTCACATGAAGTCAACTACCTTATATCATAATAAATTGAACTCTGGTTTAATAGGAATTTGATAATTCAGATGACCTCCATCAACTTCTCTAAAGTGTATACATTTGCACTATTTTTGTAAGGTTTAAAATAGAAAAAGATAGAAATGGGAGCTCAAAGACCTCCAAGACCTCCAAAAGCTATGAGGTAAGTATTGAAAGCTTCACTAAAAGATTGAAACACATATCAAATTCGAATGCTTTTATTATCATATTTGAGAATCTGCAAAGTAGAGTTCACATAAAGCAACAAAATTAAATCTTAGGAAATTAAAAATCTCATATATATCTGAAAGTTACAATCTTCATAAAAAATGTAAAGAAATGAAGCAAATTAGTTAACTCTCTTCTCTTGTTGAAGAGACTGATTGCTTCTCTTTTTACAAAAATAATTTGACAACTATGAATTAGGGCCCAAAAAATGTATGGAATGTTGTCAGAGTCAACTTGTCGTAATGGTAAGCAAATATTAATTAACTTTTACTAGGACCTCACAAGGCTCACTAATAAGCCTTCTTAGGATTTACTCCAAAACCCTAGACTAGGATAATTCTATACTTAATCCTCCTATTCTTTCCAAGGATGTCTCTACCAATTTCCTACTTCAATATTTCACTTTAACAAGATGCAAGACTCAAAGCATCAAGATTCATTCAACTCAGCAAGGACTTCACTAGTGTTGTATTAGGATGGAGGGATCCCATACAAGTCTATTTGATTAGATTCAAAGTGTTGTTCCTCAAAAAATTCCATGGTTTCTTACTAATCTCCTCAAACCCTTATTTTAGGGCTAGTAGCCTTTTGCCCTAATTAGGCCTCCAAATTTTCTATTTTGGAAATATTTCAAAAAAAACTCAAGAAGATACCAATTAAGTTATGGTTTTAGAGAGCTTGAATATTTTCAAGGTTTTAGTTCTTCAACCCCTCCGTACAACTCATTCCTATAAAATAACCTACTTAGAAGGATTTTAAGACTTTACTTGTTGATGGACCTTACAAAGATTCAAAAGGAACACAAAAGGATTCAAATCCTTCTTCGTTGTTGGAAACTGTACCTTTAGATATTTCTATACATACTCCAATCCTTGATTGGCACAAACCAATTGAACTACTCCTCTATCCAAACCCTATAACCATCAAGTCACCTTGTCGGGTATGCTTGAATCCATCTAGGGATTGATTCCAAAAATAGAAGATCATTTCATATTGACCCCAAGTTATTTATAGTTCCCTAATAGATTCTTAAAGGTTGTTGTGTTCCAACAATTAGAAATCAAATTAGAGCAATTTCTATGATAACTATTGATGCAAAGGAAGGGTGGTTGGTATTAAATACACAATAATAGTTGCAAACTTAAGAGACTTAGATACTTGTGCCTATCAAAAACTTCAAATTTTTCAAGGAATCACAATATTCCTAGATGCTGACTTGGTTTCTTAGACACCCAATTAACTAGCACAAGGATCTTTAAGACTCTAAGACAATACCATACTTCTATAAATTTGGCTCAAATGCACAATACCCTACCTGTCAGGCCTATTGCATGCTTGGAATGGGGACAACTTTGGTTTTCCTCAAAATGTTTGGCAATCTAAAGACACTTCCTAATACCCTTTTTAAAGAGTTTTATAACATATCAAAGGATTGTATATGGTTACCATAGACCACTAGGATATACATAAATGTACCCCACATCTTTGCATGACAATTCATCAATTTAATAAGGGACATAAAACCCACTATCCTTATCTCTCCAAACTCACACCAGAGTTGTGAGATGACTATAAATGATTGACCTCTCAGGCCCTGCAACACCACAGTCCCTAAATCTTGACTCAAACCTGATTTGACTAGAGTTCCCTCAAACTCTTACCTCCACACACAAATTTGATATGTTATATATTTTTCCAACATAGGATTCACTCCACATTTGGGCAAAATATTCCCTATTATATACAAATTTCAATTCCAATATATCTTCAACTTGTGATCACTTCTACACCCCACAAAATTGAATATGCATTGTTAGCAATTTATAATACATGTTAACAATTTCATCTGATGAAGGTTAGGCCTCTATGTTCATGGGATGATCTTCATTCTACCTAAGGTGTTACTACAATAGCAAATTGAAATCAAGAGTAACTATTTTAAGTCAAGACATATCAAGTCAAGACAACAAGCCTACTTTAGGCTTGTTGTCTTGACTTAACTGTAGGCTTGTTGTGTTGACTTAACTATTTTAATTCAAGACTTAAAACAATGTTATGAAACGATCCAATAAAACATAGTAGTTCATGCATAAAACCTTGTCAAAGTCTTTTGAATACAAACCAATTGATTGGAGATCCAAAGTAATGGAAATAAATTGCAAAGAAAAGAGTTTTCTTATTGTTTCCTTTCTCCTCTATCCGTACACCCGAATGTCTCTCTTATAACAGGGACTCAAAACAAAAATATAGAAATGCCTAAAACTAACTCAAAACCAATACAACTGTCATCAGTTAGTTGAATGGTTTGGTTTTAAAATAGAAAAAACTCAAACTAATATCGACATATATTTTATGGAATCCCTTTAAACAAAAAGACCATTAACCAAATTTTGATCTTTTATGATCACTAACATTCCTAGACTCTAAACACTCCAATGTTATTTGTTCTTGGACAATGACAGTCCATTAGAATTTCATTTAGTCCTATTAAGGACATTACAAATATTTGAATCATCATATTAGTCTAATTCTTATAACTTGCCAATTAATTCCCTAATTTCCTCTTGTTGTCTTTGTGGTCTTCATAAGCTGCACCATTGGCTTGGTTGTGTGTGGGACTCCTGCACCAACTACTCTACCTAGGCCAGTGAACTAGCCAAGAAGAAAAAATTTATATACAACTACCAAAACATAAAATGGGAACTTAATTAATGCACTAAGAAATTACTTGGAATGATTCATCAAACAATTTGCTTTATTAGTCAATATTTCATACACTGGGAACTCCAACCCCTCAAAATTATTTCAAGTGAGCTTATATAATTCTATTGTCCATGTACCTACTTTCTTCATCGATCCCCATTTCTTGGTGACTTTCTAATATTGCTATCAAAGTTGTCATTGACAATTTTTGTAATTTTTTCACTTTGATGACTTGGAAATTCATGATCACTCCTAAAGGGTTGAGTTTGGTTTCAATAACATATCTAACTATTTTGAGACCCCTCCTACTGAGATTTTAAATGAGCGAACTAGAACATTTATGTTGAAAAAATACCAAATCTGAAGAATGCCAGTTATTTTATTTCTTTTTGGGATCATATTGATAATATAACATATGTTTTGACTTTATGGTACTCATTTTTGTGTTAATGCTCTATAGATAAAGTTGAAACATCTTGTAAGAAAAAATATTGCAATCGCAAAGAAGTTGCCAGCAAAAGATTCTAGCATGAGAATTCTTCTTCTGAGGAGGTTAGTCATTTTGTTGTGGATAATTATCTATAGAATAGAATCATGTTTAAGTGGAATCACAAGCTTATGGAATTTTGATGTTCAATAGTGAGCAAATGGTTAATTGAAATGCCTTATTTCAAAATGAAAATCAAACAAAAAAATTGGTGCTCTCTAAATGATGAAGACATTCATTGTACTTTCCTAGCATAACATTAATAGATACTTGTTTTTTATCTTTAAATATTTCTATAATATCATGTCATTTTTCATTTTATAAATTTTTTTTGTACTTTTTGAAAGAGAGATAAGAAATTTCTATTTAATATTTTTCAAAGTGCATTACAGGAAACACATAAAAAACCAAGTGCTTTAGGAAAGAATAACTCAATTGTAGTGAAGAATGGGTCAGTTGCAACTTTAAAAAATGGTAAAGAAGAATCAAGTGAGGATGAATCTTCTGATGAGGTACTCCATGGTTAATCCAAGTCTTCAGTACATAATAAAGCAACTAAATTTCATAAATTGTTTTTTTAATAATTGATTTATTTAAATATTTCCCATCAAAAAATACTTAGTACATCTCATCTTTTTTTTACACAGGAACTTGTAGTTCTAAAGAATTTGATAGTGAAGAATCTAAAGAAGATATTGTACCAAAGGTATATTTGGTGTTCTTTTGTAAGTGAAAATGTGACTAGAAATTTTGTATATTGTCATATTTCACATGCAGAAAGGTCAAATTGTAAATAGAGGTGAAGCCGTATGGATTTAAGTTTCTTCATCATTATTTATAATGCTCTTGATTTCTCCTTTGTAGCTATGATAATACTTGTTTATTTTCACCTTTCCAGATACCCTTTACCAAGTTCTTGAAGATTCAAAAATATCTTGGGCTGATCCCACTCCAGCATGTCCTAACTCCTACTTGGTTCACAGACCTAACTCATTTCCTTTTTCTCCAACTTTTGGCTTTACTACTATGGAAAAGCAAGGGGTGTTTTTAACCTTGAGGGTCTTCGAAAACTCCTTCTCTCCAACCATCATCACGCTATATGCATGTTGGATCTCCTTCCTATCTTCTGGCAGTGGTCTCATCGTGTATTCCTTCCCATTTTTGGAGATGATGTAAACATTGCTCCTTCCATCATGCTTAGAATTGACATCAAATTGTCAGGGCCTACCTAACAATAGGTGACAAGCATCCATTTTTGCAACATCATAGACAATCTTGCCTTTGTACTCCCCTATTTGAAATTGAACATGAACTTGTTCATTTACTATGACCTGTTGCTTCTTATTTAGCCATGAAACCTTATAAGGGTTAGGATGAGGCAACTTCTTCAATCCAAGCTTCTCTACCATTTCTACTGAGGCTATATTATTAGTTGAACCAGAATCTACAATAACTTTGCAGACCTTACCTCTTACCTTGCAAAGAGTTCTGAATAATGTCTTTCTTTGGGGAGGTTCTTTCTCTATGACAGTCTTTAGTAAGGTTCTATTAAACATTATAGACTCTCCTCTCTCTGGATCAACATTCCCTCTTGCCCCTTGGTTACTTTGTGCATCCTCATCTTGATCCAAATGGACTATCCTATTCCCTTCTTGGTTGTTGCTACCCATTTTCTCAGGAAATGCTTGTATGTAACAAGTGCAATATGTAGAGGTAGAGCTATAGAAGGTCAACTAAGTATTTGTTTCTTTTCATTTTTTATATTTCTTTATGTCTTTATCAATCTATCTCTCTATCTATACCTCTTTCTAGTTGTCTTGCTTTAGTATTCATTTCTATATGTGTCTTCCTCTTACTACTCCATTTGTAGGTTGCAAACAAATCATCCTTCTTCCACCAATGAGTCATTCTATTCAAGAAAGACCATGTTTGATGATATCAATGCACAAAAAAATAGGGATACAATTGGTAGACTATAGTCTAACTTAAAAAGAAAAGGTGATGGAAAATGTTATTGTCCTTGCAAAAATTGTAAGGGCTTAAAGAGTTGAAGACATCTAATCAAAATAGTTGAGGAACATTGTAAGAAACATGGTTAGATTGAAGGAGGAAATGAATATTGTCCATTGGTATGTATTTTAATAATTTATAAATTATATAAGACATGATTTAATGATGACATCATGGTCATGGCTAATATAAGGTCACCATTTTCATATAGGTCAATGTCCCTGAGTTTCATGTTATGGACCATGACAATTCAGAGAGTGCAAATTTCCAAATGAGGGAACATGGAGGTGTGAATATTGAAGTAAAAGGTAATGATAACATGGAAGAAGACCACGATGATGAAGAACACAATGATAAAGATGATCACGATAATCAAGATGATGATAATGATGATGATGTTGATGCAGAGCTTGATGTACCTATACTTGAGAAGGCACACGAGTCCCTATATGAAGGCTCTAAAACAACTCTTCTTGTTGTTGTATTGTTGTTGAACTTGAAGGTTATGAAATGTTTATCCAATGTAGCAATGACATGTATGTTAAGGTATGTCATCTTCTTTCATTATTTTACTCATAGTTCCCTTACAAATAACATTGGTTCATGTAGCAATTCATATTATTGAAATTAACAAATTATATTTGTGTCATAGGTTGATAGGTGAGAGTTTGTTACCACCATCAAACATTCTATCTCACTTGTACTGAGAATTATCTGCCATCATGAAAGATATTGGAATGGAGTACCAAAGAATACATGCATGTCTGAATGATCATATTATATATCTTAAATAGCATGAATTTGCAACACAATGCCCTATCTATCATACTAGTAGATATTAATTAGATCGATTAACAAAAAAGGTGTCTCACAAGGTTCTTTAGCATAGTCCCATTATTCCACGTCTACAATGATTATTCAGGTGCAATAGCTTGGCACAATTTATGGATTACCATGCATGCAATAGAAGTCAAGATGAAATTATGTGAATGCCTACAGATGGTTCATCATTTAAGGAAATAGAGAAAAATGGCCACACTTTAAAGAAGAACCTTGTAATCTCAAGCTTTCATTGGTAGCAGATGGTGTCAATCCTTTTGGAGAGATGAGATCTACTTACTCGGTGTGGCATATTTTTGTTATCAACAATAACATACCTCCTTGGTTGTCCATAAAGAGAGAGCACATAATGTTGACACTGATTGTTCCAAGTATTTTTTTGATGTAATGGTCATCTAAATTAATTTATTATTACTAATCCATCAAAATGGTCATAATAATTATGTAATATTTTTGTTCATTCAACTAGGTAAGTACCAAGTTAAAGATATAAATGTATATATTGAACCCCTTATCGATGACTTGATGGTGTTATGGAATGGGGTTACTATGTATGACATCTGTAGACCAATAGGACAAAGACAATTTCAATTTCATGTAATGCTTGTATGGACAATACATGATGCCCTTGGGTTAACACATTTTTTTGGCATGTTCTCTTCTTAAGACCTTTTTTTTGGTATTTTATAGTGACAACACAAAGTTAACACGTTTAATCCAATTATACACAATCTTGTAGGTCTTCAGACAAAGGGAAAATTTGCATGTCCAATTTGTGGTCCAAAGATGAAATCTCGTCATTCAAAAAGTTTAAGAAAGTAGGTGTTCAATGAGAATAGACACTTTCTGCATAAAAATCATAAGTACCAAATTACCAAAAAACATCTTTTCAATGGGAAAGAAGAGACTACGTCAAAGCCACAAAGAATGACACCTCACCTATGGAAGTTGGCATACAATAAAATAAATTATCGAGGTAATGTCATTCCATCTTATGGTTTTTTTTTCAAATTTATATTGTGATATTGTGTTTTGTTTACTGATGATGTAATTGATGCTTGCGAAGGTCGCCAAGGCATCAATGACCAACTTCCAACAGGACTAAAAATTTATCCTATGCAATTTACTGAATTGTCATACTATGAGCAACTCCCAATTGTGCATTTGTTTGATCCTATGTATATTGGAAAGAATGTAACAGAGACGTTATGGAAAATCTTGGATGGAAGGCATCACAAAGATCAAATTGTCAAAACTTGTAGTGACATTGAAGAATCCAACCATGCAATGAAAAATGACATTCAATCAAATAACAATGGAGACCAGATTGATACAAGTGCACTTAGTTGGTTATTGTCAGAGTAGCAAAGCAATGCTATAAAAGAAGTCATAAAAAAATACGATTTCCCACAGGATTTTTTGCAAGCATAAACAATCTCATATCAAAGAAAAGTGAATTTGGGCCAAGGTTGAAAACACATGATTGGCATACATTTATTAAGGTAACTCATGTTATTTTGTATTCACTATATATTTGTATACTACATGTAGTTTTAATTGCATTCTTTTATAAAATATTGACAAGATCATTTTACAAATATTGCAGTACGTTGGAAAATACATGAGGTGGTCATCATCTAAAGAAATCAATAAAGAAGATATAAAATATTGGAAGAGAAAAATTCCTCTTCTTATGTGTGAAATGCAAAAGTTTCTACCTTCAAATTTTTTCAATGCACAAGAACACTACCCCATACATCAAGTTGAGGAGATTGAATTGTATGGACCTGTACCAACCAGGTCAACGTGGATGGTTGAGAGGCACTTGAAATTTTTGAAAGGCTTAGTTTGACAGAGAGCACATCTTGAGTGTTCTATGGTGGAGGGATATATGGTATACCAAACCATGGTGCACATTAGTGAATATCTTCCTAAGTTTGTAGCAAAGATCCATGTAGATCGTATTTGGGATCCCAACTCAATTAACAAATTCGAAGGGGAGTACTTGATGGGAAAAGGTAGATCGAGGAAAGTGAGAGGTAAATATAAGATGTTATTTTAGTTAATTAATTCTTATAAATATTCAATATAAGTTATTTATAATTGGTTTATTTATTTTTTATACAGGTGGTCGAGAGTGGGATGCAATACATTTGTATATTGCGAACAATCTTTGATTGGATGATGGTATGGATTGAACGATGTCAACAAAATGGTTGCTCATTAACATGGGAAGGTGTTGCTTCATTGGTTACAAAAGCTCATTGTAATGGAGATTCCAATGGGAGATTCCAATGTTATGTTGATGGTAGTTGATCTAGTAAAGGGTTTAAGAGGTGGAGAGGTATGTAGAAATTTATTAATGATCATAATTCAACGTATGTTTCGTATCAACTCATGATGAAAATAATTTGCAAACACTTCAAAAATTTTAGGTCAAGCACCACAAAGCTATGTACTATCATGGCCACAAATTTCACATAAAAAATTTGGATGACACAAAGAAAACTTGTGATTCTGGGATAACTGCAGTTTCTGAGGTCACCAATATATCATCTAGAAATGACATACATCCTCAACAATCTCAAAATCAATACTATGGAATCTTGGATGATATAATTGAGTGTGACTTTAACTCCTTCAAAGTAGTTCTATTCATTATCAAATGGTACAGGTTATGACTAAATCAAAATGATCCAGATAGAATGGTTATTCAACATGATAATGGATTTACAATGATTAATACAAGGTCATTTGAGCCAGTTGGAGATGAGCCCTATGTTCTTCCAAGCCAATGTGAGCAAGTGTTTTATTTAGAAGTTCCACATAAACAGGGTTGGTCATTTGTTGTTAGACATGATCCAAGAGGAAGGCCAATAAAGTATAATGTTATGTAAGAAGAAGATATTGAAGATGATGAAGAAGTAGATGATGGTGATGATGATGATGGTGATGGTGATGATGATGATAGCGATGGTGATGGTGATGATGGCAATGATAATGGCAATGATGATGGTGATGATGGCGATGATGATGGTGATGGACGTGATGATGAGGACGATGATGATGAGGATGATGAAGAAGAAGATGATGATGATCATGTTGTCTTCTAAGTTATTTGTAGCATACACATATGATGCAATTTTTAGCTAACATAAGATAAATGATTAACATATGAAAGAAATATGATTACATATATATTCTATTCAATTCTAATGATTACAATATATGTTATTTATAATTACCATTATTTATTTTGTGTCTGATTATTACCCTTTTTGCAAACAGTCAATTGACTATAGACATTGTCACCCCTTCTGTTGACAATCTTGCATTCCATATATAAGGTAATTTTTTTCGTTTTTACAATGTTGCATATTGTTCATGTTGTCTTCTAAGTTATTTGTAGCATGCATGTATCATGTAATTTTTAGCTAGCTTAAGATAAATGAATAACATATGCAAGAAATATGATTACATATTTATTGTGTTCAATTCTAATGATTATAATATATGTTATTTATAATTACCATTGTTTATATTGTGTCTGATTATCACCCTTTTTGCAAATAGTCAATTGACTACAGACATCCTCACGCCTTCTGTTGACAATCTTGCATTCCATATATAAGGTAAATTTGTTCATATTTATGATGTTGCATATTGTTCATGTTGTCTTCTAAGTTATTTGTAGCATACAAGTATCATGTAATTTTTAGCTAACTTAAGATAAATGATTAACCTATGTAGGAAATATGATTACATATTTATTGTGTTCAATTATAATGATTACAACATATGTTATTTATAATTACCATTGTTTATATTGTGTCTGATTATCACCCTTTTTACAAACAGTCAATTGACTACAGACATCGTCACCCCTTCTATTGAAAATCTTACATTCCATATATAACATAGATTTGTTCATGTTTACGATGTTGCATATTGTTCATGCTGTCTTCTAAGTTATTTGTAGCATATGTGTATCATGTAATTTTCAGCTCACTTAAGATAAAAGATTAACATATGCTAGAAATTTGACCCCTTTGGCGTGGATTGTGCACATCAACATGGATCAGCAAGTATAAGTCAATAAATAGACATAATTTTCTTATATTCTTCTTATTTATCATTGACCATGTATGTTATAAATAGACATATTATATAATCATATAATGTATATATAGACAAAGAAGGTCCATATAGAAATATAATTGTATAATCACTTTCAACTTACTACATTTTATATCTCTCACATATAGACAAGGAAGAATTGCACGTATGAGTCATGACTTGATTATTCTATATATATTATTTAAATATTATCAAATTTCTATTTGATGGATTACAGGTGCCACCAAATAGGTACTTGTTAGATCTATCTACATCGAATGAGGGAAATGAGAAAATGGTAGATGAAAGCTCTTCATGTAGTATAGCTAAAATAGGGAGATCAACTAGAGGTCAAAAGATTAGAAAAAAATTGATAAATGCATGCATTTTTTCCTTGCTAATGGGGAGTCATGTTCTTATGATGATGAGACCAAAGGCGACATCAAGGTGTTAGCATTGTGTTGCATTTTTCATTAGTGACAACACTTATTCAATCCTGTATGGTTACCAAACTCATCACTCAATCTACAATTTATACCAAGAAATCTAGTGTTAACCATGTTTCTCAGTTCACACTAAGCATTCCTAAAGCTACTGAGTGGGTGTGCATTTCAGCAGTGTTTACCAAGCTTACAGTGTTCACCGAGTAGATAATGGTCATCGAGCTTCATAGTGTCTACCGAGTCATCAATTTGTGTAGCATGAAGTTAGTGGTTACTGAGTGATGGATGTGTAGTGTTTACCAAGTGACAGCAAGGTAAACAAAGGATTCAGTATCTAATAGGTAACACTATATCTACCGAGTCTCCAATGGTTACTAATTTCTAAGCTACATTGTGTGACTATTATGGACAAAGCTTCTACTTCTATCGAGTGCATGATGATGCCAAGTAATGCAGTGGACGCTGAGTATCAAAAGTTCACCAAGTCAGCCTTCAAAACTCGAGTTTCTACTATTTGGCTAACTCAGTAATATTTTGTTTACTTTTGTTTTAGCCAACCTTGTAATTGTAAATATTGGAATGGTATATATGTAATATATTTTATCATTTGCAAAACATGGATGTATGAACAAGTATGCATGAGAATATGAAGGAATGGATATGTAATGCAAATCAATAGCAGAGTAGAGTATTTAGCAAGGTATATAAGGAGTAGCAAAGATATATCAATCACAAGAGGTGATATGTACTTCAAAGATCTAATTAGCAATCAAGTTGTAAGTCAAATCTACTATTTCATCCTGACAGGTGAATCAGTTCTCTAAATATTTTAATAGGGTAGACTTAACAGTCTTTGTATAAATATTTTAATAGAGTGCATACTTCATTATATGTTTGTAAAACCTCTAACAAGGTGGATCTAGCAATCAAAATTGCTCTTAACAGGGTAGATCATCAAAAGTGGTCAATATAAGCCCTAATAGGCCAACTTTATACTGCAATAGTGAATTTTTGTAGGTATCATCCCCACCCTAGTTTTACTTTCTTTTTGGAAGGTTTCTGCGTCACCAAAATAGTGTGTTCATGTGTTATGAATGCTTATCTTTTCTCATGCATGCAGTAGATTACATGAATGAATGGTAAATGATTTATACTATTAAGTGTTGAATTGATTTAAAGTTTTTTGAGGTTACTAATTCACTTCTCCCCTCTCAGTAACCTAGCTAGTCTTGATTATTTGCAACAATTAGTATTAGAGCTTTTTGGTTCTTAGGATAAAGTTTGATAGCTTGAACAAAGATCAAGGACAATGGAGATATTTAGACTTGACAAAGCTATTGATAATGAAAAGCTAGATCTGGAGATGGCCATTGCTCCACTCAAGGAAGTAAAAGAGCATCTTTCCCAATCCCTAAAAAGAAGAAACTTGCAAAACAAATGAATGACCATCAGTAAGTTGAAGAAAATATTGAAGACTTCTTCCCCTTAAGCAGTTTAGATGAAGTAAATGTGGCAATCAAAGAAATCCTAGAAAAGAATGGCTCCCTACAAGAAGAGGTAAGAAAATTGAGAAGAGAACAAGAAATTCAATCAATAAGAATGTGTGAAATCTTGGAACAAAGGAATAAGGCAAGTGAAGACTTGGAAACAAGAAACAATGCAAATCAAAATCAATCCCTTCAGCAAGAAATTTTTATCAGTCAGCTCTCAAATGCAAATGAGGAAATCATGAATTTGAGATCTAAAAATGAAAGTTTAAAGAATGATTTAATCACTAAAAGACATATCAATGAAAGATTGAAAGCTGATCTAATTTCTGAAAAGTAACTCAATGAAAGGATGATGAAATCCCAAGTAGACATGGATCAATTGAATTAGCAAAGTGAGCAGAATCTTTATAGGCAAAAAGGAAAAGTAGGACTTGGATACAAAGAAGAAGGTGAATCTTCCAAGCAAGGTACCCAAAGGAATCAAAGACCTACTTGCAATCATTGTGGTAAGTTAGGTCACACATCAAACAAATGTTGGAGTAATGGAAAGGAAAATTTTAATGGAAAATGCTACAATTGTAGTCAGCATGGTCATAAAGCTAATGAATGCAAGGAGAAACCAAAATTTGAAGGTAAATGTCATAAATGCAAGAAACAAGGTCACAAGGCAACCGAATGCAAATCCAAAACATTCAATCTAGCTAAACAACTTGTCAAGGCAATATTTGGTTGGGACTACAATACTTGGTGTAGATGTCACTATTATGGAGAATATGGACACATTGGCATAGACTACACAAGGCATCACTTGAGAAAGAGGGATACAGTAGTAAGATGTTATACATGCACTAAACTTGGTCATATAGCAAAGAACTACATGAATATAGGAAGAGTTGAAGATGAAAAGAAAGCTAAAGCTGATAACATCAAGAAGCGGATGAGACAGTAGTGGATTCCCAAATCTACCGAGAAAAATAGTTCAAATGATGGCCATGTCACTCAAGAAGTGGGTGACTCCACCATTTCCAATTAGATTCATGAAGGAGGAACTGGAACTATATCATCAAGTCATATCTTGAGCAGTTCCAAATGAAAATGCAGAAGATCCAAATCAGTATTTCAAATATAGAAGGACCACATGAAATTAGATCACACTGAGAAAAGTTAGTCACAAACTCAACCAAGCTAGGTCGAGAGTAATGAAAGTTTTGTTTGATCATCGAGTCACAAGTTTCTATCGAGCTGCAACCCTCTTCATCAACTCCAGAGTCATCTACTTCAATAGTATATTCTATGTCTAGTTCTACATTTGTGCCAACTTCATCAACAGCATGTACAGTAAGTGCCCCATCATGTTCTATAGTTTTGGCTACTACAGCTTTGATAGCACCTTTTGTTCCAGTCAATTCATCTATTGTAAGTACTCCAATTTGTGCTTCACGTATTTTTACTTCATTCTTGGGTAGCACATCAGTTTTGGATATAGTTAGCACTTCTTTCAATTTTCCTTCAATTGGACCCATTCAAATTTTCACTGCAAGTCCAGCAATTTCTACAATTGTTTCCATTTCTAAGTCCAAGAAAGTAAGCTCAGAAGTAAAACCAAAGACTCCTCTAAAACTTCTGCTTACTGGTAAAGAAATTGATGAAGACATTGATTTGGACAAGGAAATTGTCATTCCTAAGTTGGATCTGGACACTGCCACAGTTGACGAAATGAGACTGGTCAATCAGCTTTTGGAGCAAAAGGCAAGGCAAAAATAGATAAGAGTTGAAAGAGATAGAGAATTTACAATAATTGAAAATGCTAAGAATATAATAACTAAGGCTATAGGTGTTGATGTGGACTCATCTCAACACATTTTGTTATAGTTGGAAGAAGTTGTAAATAAGTTCAATGGGGATACCTCTAGCCAAGAAAAGCTTATTGAGAAGGAAGAGAAAAAGTTTGATAATAAGTTGCTTGAGCACATTGCTCAACACATTGCTATAAACTAGGTTGAGCTATCTACAATTTTGAGCAATCTTGAACATTCTTTTTCAAATGTAATATCACTTTTTGCCAAGTTGTGTGATGTGACCAAGTTTACTAAGGAGATAAAGGAGAAATTGAGCAAGATTGATGTAGATATGAAGGCTATAGCTTGACCCTAGTTCAAGCTCAGCACATCACATCAAGGTGAGATTTTTGTCAGAGATGTAGGTAGAATTGCTAAGAGAGGAAACCAAGATCAGGTCCACACTGATTGATATCCAAAATATGATCCTTCTAGTTATGGACTCAATGTAGAAACATGTTCCATATTCAAAAAGATTGGTCCAGGGTAATAATTTTTCCATAGCAGATCATATGATTAAACTTTCTGTAGAAGTTCAAGTGGCACTCTCCACTTGCAAAATTTTGCAAGGCAACTGGGATAAGACATTGGCTCTTATTCTCAAGGTATACTTTGAATTTCTCTCACATTTTTGTGTTTCTATTTGAATATTTTGCATATCTCTTTGGCATTATTGTCAAAAATGGGGAGTAAGAGATGATAAGAGACTTGTGGAGATAATAAGGGAGAAAATAGATTGATATATGTATAGAAGAGTCTATTTATATACTATGCCATATATATGGGGGAGATATGTGAGATATGTATATATAACAGCTTCACAAAGATCAATTTTGAAAAATCAAAATCAATATGTCAATGTACATAAGGCTTATAAGTGTTTTTGTCACTAATACCAAAGGGGGAGATTATTGGCATTATGTTGTATTTGTCATTAGTGACAACACTTATTCAATCCTGTAGGGAGATTATTGGCATTATGTTGTATTTTTCATTAGTGACAACACTTATTCAATCTTGTATGGTTACCAAACTCATCACTTGGTCTATAGTTTATACTAAGCAAGTCTACAGTTTATATTGAGCAATCCAGTGTTAACCATATTTCTCAATTCACATTCTTGAAGCTACCGAGTGGGTGTGCAGTTCAGCAGTGCTTACTGAGTTTACAGTGTTCATTGAGCAGATAATGGTTACCAAGCTTCATAGTGTCTACTGAGTCATCAATTTGTGTGATGTGAAGTTAGTGGTTACTAAGTGATGGATGTGTAGTTTTTATCAAGTGACAGCAAGGTAAACAAAGGATTCAGTATCTACCGAGTAACACTATATCTATCGAGTCTCCAATGGTTACTGAGTTCCAAGCTATGTTGTGTGACTAGTATGGACCAAGCTTCTACTTCTACTGAGTGCATGATGATGTCGAGTAATGTAGTGGACATTGAGTATCATAAGTTCACCAAGTTAACCTTTAGAACCTGAGTTTCTACTATTTGGTCAACTTAGTAATATTTTTTTTACTTGTGTTTTAGCCGACCTTGTAATTGTAAATATTGGAATGGTATATATGTAATATATTCTATCATTTGCAAAACATGGATGTATGAAAAATTATGCATGATAATATCAAGGAATGGATATGTAATGTGTATTAACAGTAGAGCAGAGTATTTAGCAAGGAATACAACGAGCAATAAAGATATGTCAATCACAAGAGGTGATTTGTACTTCAAGGATCTAATCAGAAATCAAGTTGTAAGTTAGATCTACTATTTCATCCTAACAAGTGAATCAGTTCTCTAAATCTTTTAACAGGGTAGAATTAACAGTCTTTTTATAAATCTCTTAACAAAGTGCATACTTCAATGTATGTTTGTAAAACCTCTAACAAGGTGGATCTAGATAAGATCATCAGAAGTGGTCAATGTAAGCCCTAACAAGGAAACTTTATACTATACTAGTGAATTTTTGTGGGTATCATCCCCACACTATTTTTACTTTCTTTTTGGACGCTTTTTGGGTCACCGAAATAGTGTGTTCATGTGTTATGAATGCTTATCTTTTCTCATGCATGTAGTAGATTAGATGAATGAATGGTAAATGATTTATATTGTTAAGTGCTGAATTGATTTAAAGTATTTGAGCTTACTGATTCACCCCTCCCCTCTTAGTAACCTAGCCATTTTTTATTATTTCCACCATAAGGTGCCCTTTCGGTACACACACATTGAGAAAGAATGGGTACCCAATGAGCTACCTCCAATTAACACGGATTTTTGTGTTAATGAGAGGATATATTGCATTTCTCCATCCTCATTACATGGTTTGGGCCTATTTTCCATGTGGGATAAAGGTATGTTACGAAAAAGTTATCAAATTGTTCAAGTATGTCGGTCCATGTTACAATTACAGTGATTGGATGCGGATTGTTCGATATAAAAAAAGTATGCATAAGTATGCACTATCAGCTAATTATATACAATGGAAAGAAAATGATCAAAGTAAAAGATTTTCTATGTACATTTATGGGAGACCAAAAGCAATAGGTAATATTGTAGGTTTTATAAATAGTACACAACCTTCCTCAATTAGTAAGCAACCCAATTTCATATTTGAGGCACTTGAAGTGAATGAAGTTTTTGTTTGTGCAATAAAATCAATAAGTGTCGGGGAAGAACTACTAATAGATTACCATTTAAATCTCATAAATACAAACAAAGTTACTATCATGAGGGTTATAAGTACTATATACCATTTTGTTAATATTTTTTTTTGTTGTTTTCTATTGCTTTCAGTTAGCTAAAGTTTTTATGTTTAATCTTTGTGACAGGACAATATGGATCCAACAGATGATAGAGGCCACGAGGATGCTACTCCCACCCATTCTTTAGTAAGGGTAAACCTTATTGAAATTGTACAAATTAGATAGTTGAAAAAATTTATATTATTATGTTATTTTATTTATAATTTTTGAGTTTTTATGATAGTTTTACTGATATTCCTGTCACAATCTGATGTTCAGGATAAGGGAAAACCACCTGTAGTAAGTACAAAGCCACTAGCTACCCCTTCTGATGACGATATTGCCAAAACTCCCAATGTAACAATAATGTTGAAGAAAAAAAAAATTTAATTTAGAAATAATGAAAATTTTGGATGAGGCAAATATTTCATCCAAGGAGATGATGAAGAGGCTATCTAATTTGAGAGCTCAAGCTCATCGTTATGAAGTAAGCAGTAATGAATCTTTAGTTATAACAAAAGTTCAATAAAGATTTATATTTAATAATCTTTTATGTTGTGAAGTAAAATATGTAATATGTGTTCTTGTTATAGGATTTTTTGGCAACTAATCCAAAACCTAGTCAAGGACAACGTAGTGAGGCCGATAGTAGCAAAGCTCTGACTGCCACTAGTAAAATAATCTTTTAGTTGACAAGTTACAAGGAATTTTTTATTTCAAACATTAAAAAACTTGTTAACTCTTACTTTTATTATTTCAGAATGTCTTTGCTAACAATGTATTGTTCAGGTCATCAGGTGCAGGAGACTCCTAGGAGGTCGATAAACATCCATACAAGATTACTAACTACAATGTTGGCAACAAGAGGACATCCAGCTGGTAAATCCTTGTTTTTCTATATTTGGTTTTGTGTTAATTATGAGTTGATAATTTGTACTTTTATCTTGGGTGCATCACATAGTGGATTTTTTTTTTTGGTAGGAGATGCATCGTCTACTATGCCAGATACAGATCATAGTGCAAGTATTGGTGATAATTCACCATCATTTCCTAGAGCTACCTATGTTTCTAGCACGGGAGCTATGCAAAAGTCATTGTTGATTGACGATGATGAATCGATGCTTTTAAAATATCCTAAGATTCCAATTACTTTAAATAATTATTTTTTATATTGTAATATGCACTTACCTATTCATAAGAAGCTTTGGATTGATTATCCCATGACATTTTTTGTAGGAAACAATACATTTTATAGGAAGATTTATGACCTCACACTACAAATATTCAGGCCCACCATACGTACAAGGTGGAACATCATAAGTGAACTAATTTTATCCCACTATTTTTTTTTCATATCATTAATTGGTGCAACATTTTTCCTTTCATTTGGGTCTTTTCTTTTAGTAGCTATATCTAACAATTTTGTGTTTTTTCTTAAAAGGTGGAACTTTCAAGATAAAAAATTAAAAGATCAGCTCATCAAAGATTTAGAGCATGAGTTTCGTAATAATATTTTTTATCATAAGAAAATGTTACAAAAAGCTTGCAAACATCTTAAGGTTGTGAGGGACTCATATAGAAAGAGTCTCATCCTAAACTCAAAGTACGAGTGCCCTCCCTTTATTACAGTGAGGGAATGGAATGAGTTCATTTTAGATGCAAAGGAGAAAGGGGATGATCGAAGAGAACTTACACCAACAAGTGTGAGAAGGTATGCAATAGCATTAACTACTAGTACGTTAATGTAATAATGCACTAATTAGTACTGATTTGTATATCTATATCATCTAACATATTTCAAACTTTTCATAAGTTTCAGAACACATCAAAGGCAAAAAAGGCTAGGCTTGAAAAGGTTGGGCAACACAAACTTGGCTCTGGGGGATATTCTAAAATCAAAGCACAAGTTGTAAGTAGCAATAAATGAATTGTAGAGAAAAATTATTTACAAAATGCAAATAAATTTTTTAATTAATAAAAAATGCATGGTGCGAATTTTAATCTAGAGTCCACAGAAGAACACAAAAGAATTGCCTTCAAGCAAGGCTATGTAGCCATGGCTAAACGCCTACAGCAAGCTTCCATTGCCCCAACCGAATAGTCTCCTGCATCATGTGCATAGGTAAATATGCCAAAAAATATATTAGAAATTGAATACTTGAGCAATAATCTATTTGATAATAATGTGCATGACATTGCAATGTAGCTTGTTAATCATGACAGGGATCATACGCCACATCATGAAGCCCCTGATGTGCATCGTACTATCCATGGATGTGCTCATTTGCTATTCAAAACTAATTATGTAATTATTGATACAATTCAAGATCTTTAATTGAAATTGGTGTAACCTTTTTGTGTATATTTTAGAGGATATAGAATTATGTTGTGTTGAACGAGTGCCGGAGGATGTTTAGACTGATCAACAGGTAGCTCATGTTGCACATTCAAGTAAAGAAAATCTATGTTTTGTTCTTTTAAATAATTTTTTTGATTTATAATTCTTTTACTTAAATCAAAACTTGTAATTCACTAATATAAAATGGTGTGAATTTAACTCATGAAGTACTTGTTATTGCAGTGGACCCCACTTTGGTGTAGCGGCCTCATGATGTTCCTAAATGGATGAGGACGAGACGTGTTAGAACCAGTAGAGAAGGGGGATGACGAGGACATTGATATTTCTCTTAGAAATTTCATGAAAAAAAAAACAGCAAGAAAGCCAAAAAGAAATGATTGTTGTACGTTAATGAATTTTATGTGTTAATGACTTATTCATGAATGTTGGGTGTTAATGAATATTGTGTTAATGAATTATTCATGAATGACTTACTCTTGAATGTTGCGTGTTAATGAATTTTGTGTTAATGAATTATTCATGAATGTTGTGTGTTAATGAGTTTTATGTGTTAATGAATGTTATCATGTGATTATAATGATTGAATGTTATATTTCAAAAATGGATGAATGAATGAATGTTATTAAATGTTAATGGTGAATTTAGAGTGATGTTGGGGAGGAGGGGGGGGAGGTGGGGATGAAATGAGCTTCCACCTTCATGTGGTTGGCTTTGTTTAATGGAGAATATTAAACTATTATCGAAACCAAGTGAAGCTCAAACTTTAAAAATAAGCTTATAGTTAATAGTGACAACCAATTAGAAAGTCCAAATGAAGTTCTTCGTTACAGGTACCTTTTTAGTTTTTAAAGCACGATGTCATGTTTTAATATTGTGTAGTTTTTTTCTTAAGTCAAATTATTATTTTACTATAAGAATATAATTTATGACCATTTTAGTAACTATTCTAACATCACTTTATGATAAATCTTGTTTTGGAAAAGATCGTGATAAGTGGTGTTGTCTATTCCTTGAGAGATTGGATTACATAGGTCTATATCTCAAAATCATTTGCATGTGGTAGAAATGCATACTTACAACCATTTCATTCTACATTTAAAAAAATTGATGACACTCTAGACACAAAATAATGCTAAGTATGGAGATAAGTATTCATAAACAAGATGGTGAGAAAGATAAGTATTCATAAACAAGGTGGTGAGAAAGTGAGTATTTTGAGTGAGTAGTACTCTCTAATCACATGTTTTCTACTTCTTCAAAGATTGGGTTTTTATACTCTTGTGGTCTAATTGGTACTTTTTTGTGTTTGTAGGATGGAGAAAGTAGACATTAAGTCTACAAGTAGCCAGTTCAAGATTGTGGGTATAGTGTTGTGTGTGTCTGGAGCCATGGCCATGAGCTTCCTATGTGGTCCTACTATAAGCTAGCTCTGGCCTTCATCAAACCCTCCCTCAGAAAACATCAATTCCCTAACTTTCTACATGAGGGGTGTGGGATTTGAGAAAAAGTGCATAATAAATCCACAAAGCCCAAGAAAACCTGCATGCAGAAAACCTATCAGAGAGAAGAAAAAGACAAGAAGAGGCAAGGGTTTGATCTGAAAAACTCAAACAAAGAAGAAAAATATTATTCAATGGATTCAAGAATTTACAAAGAGATCAATCCTTATAAATGAGATTGAAACTCAAAAAGGGTAACCTAAAGCCTAAAAAAGCTAGGGTTGCATATTATAATTAATAAAATATTAATTATATGCACCTACAAGATAGCTTAAGCAAACTAGAGTAATAGGCAACTTTATTAATTAAATCAAAGTGATTTGATTAATAAGTGAAAACAACTAATTACTCTAACACCCCCCCCCCCCTTAAGAGAAGCTTAGGAGGTAAGCTAACCTAGCACAACTATGAAAGCAGAAAAATGGGTCCTGGCAACAAGGCCTAATTAGGCACCCAATACAAGGAAATCTCTGTAAACTAGAGAAATAGAGAAAACCACATGGGAAACACCCTACTCCAAAAAGAGATAGCAAAGATTGTTCTAGAAGATAGGAACAAAGATAGATCATGAAGAGAACCACTGAAGCATGAAAAGCCGCAAAACTCTGTCAAAAGGTGTTGATCTGTAGAACCTCCACAAAAATAGAAGGCACAAACCAAGCATAACTATATGGTAGATGATCCATCTCACCGAAATGCATAGGTATCCAAACACTACAATCGCCTAGTATGTAGGATCAGGTACTAAATACATAGCTCACACTAATGAACCATCAAACCAAGGAAGCATTAGAACCAACAATATAACCCTACCTTAATGCAAACGAGGTGAGGTGATAGGCAACTGAAAAGGTGGGCCAAAAAATCTCCCACAACACATGAAATAGACACATCGAGAGTGAGATATAGACACCTATAAAGGCACATGTCACTGACACTACATGAGGTAAAAGAAAAAGAGGGCACAAAATGGAAAACAATTATCCCCCCCCCCCCCATGGCACTTTATAAAATAGTGCGAGTACAACGAATCATAATGATGAAAAGGATACCAAAATGCAAGAGTGGCACTTTATCTCAGTGTGTTTGCATAAAGATTCTTACAAATGATATCAACAATGATCAAAAAAAGTGTAAGACTAGTACAATAGAAAGTACAAGCCAAAACAAAACATCCAAAACAACAAAATCGATCCCCGGACCTGAAACAACCAAGGTATCCACTAGAATGCAAAAATGCATAAGACTGAATAAAAAGTTCCTAGAGTAGAATCTAAAACAACAACTAGCATCATTGGAAAGATCACAAAAATAGCTTTCCAACAATATAAAGAAGTCCAAAATCGAAGATTGGATGCTCAAGATATGCCTCCCGAAGTGTAAAATAGAACATCTAGATTTGACTACCAAAACAAGCAACCAAACTGCATCAAAACCCAAAAATACCTATACCAACAAATCTGTCTTGGAACTAGCTTTTGAATGCATTTTTTGGATTGAAAAAATACATTTGTATGCTCGAGTTACGAGAAAAAAACCTCCAGGGCCTCCAAAATGCATGAAATTTTTTTTTTTAATAAAAATAAAATAAACACTCCACCGCCGGTAGAGTAGTGGCCTGGCAGTGGGTGGGCAATGTACTACTATTGCGGTGGAGGTGGAGCACAGAAAGGGTAGCTAAGCCGCTAGCGGCCGACGGTGGTGGAGCCGCAATAGTCACCAAGCCGCTAGTAGTCTGCAGGACCGCTGGCGATAACCGCCGATGGTTTACCATAGCTGCTAGTGGTTTTGGTGATCACTAGTGGCTTTCCTAACCGCCACGGCCAAAAACTACTTTTTTTCAAAAAAAAATTGCAATTATTCAATTTTTGCCTTGATCTGCATGCCAGGGGTTGTACGGCCTTGTCAGGCAAAAAAAAATTTGCCTCCCAAATCAATGTTGTCCAAATCAAAAAAAAATAATATCAAAATGGGGGTTTTGACGCCTTCTAAATCCATCCATGATGTCTATTTGGCCTCAAACTACTCCAAAAATTGGTGACCCCCCTGCTTTCTCAGAAAAAACTCAAAAAAACACAAGATCTAATCTACCAAACCCTTGTTCTCCCTTTTTCTTGAAACATTGAACAAGCTATAGTAGATCTAGCTCTGATACCATGTAGGATTTGAGAAAAAGCACATAACAAATCCACGAAGCTTAAGAAAACCTGCATGCAAAAAACTTGTCATGGAGAAGAGAAAGAGAAGAAGAGGCAAGGGTTTGATCTAAAAAATTGAGATGAAGAAGAAAAATATTATTCAATGGATTCAAGAATTTACAAAGAGATCAATCCTTATAAAGGAGATTAAAACCCAAAAAGGGTAACCTAAAGCCTAAAAAAGCTAGGGTTGCACATTATAATTAATAAAATATTGATTATATGCACCTGCGAGATAGCCTAAGCAAAATAGAGTAATAGAAAACTTAATCAATTAAATCAAAATAATTTAATTAATAAGTGAAAACAACTAATTACTCTAACAAGGGGAATCCAGACAAAATCATCACTGGATGCATTTATCTCTTAATAGTTGTGACAATCATGTCATTTGCCATGATTCTATAAGTGGAAGCTAAGATCAATTATTATTATCTTTCATGATTAATTGAGTTGAGAGGCTCAGAATTCACAGATATGTTGTCGACTCTTGCCTTGGTTCTATTTGGTTTTGTCATCCTCTTTTCCTAGTTTTTAGTCTTTTCTTACTATAATAGAAACATATAGTAGTTGTAACTTTGAAGTTTGAGGTATCTAATGAGAGACGGTTTAAACATCACATACTAAGACTTTTTTTCTAAACTAAAAGTATTAAATAGTCAAAATTGTCTTATTTTCCACACTCAATTTTCATATTAATGTGAGATTTTTTTAAATGACCATTTAAGAACTGTACAATATCTAATTTAAAAAACCCTACATGTTTGAAATGTGGTACTCTTACTAATACATTTTTTGTCAATGCATTCTAGGCAAAGGTTGGTCGTGATAAAGATTTTAAAGAAGCATTACAAGCTCTTAGGGGAAGCCAATGCGATGTGTCTTATGAAGCAACTGAAATCCTGGTGTGTATCTTTGTCTATTCTAGAAATATATATGTTTTTCATTCATTGATATCAACTAGGTCAGCTTCCAATTTCAATTTAAGCTAAAATTTGAGTAAAACTTTGGAGCTAATCAATTCCAATGAAGACATTAAAAAAATAGTTGATTGCTACTAATATTAGATTATCAATCTACTGGATATATGGGTAAGTGCACCAAGTTGTGGTGCCAAAAGGGGGGTATAAGTGGACACCTTTTTCCTAAAATCAGTAATTTCTAGACTTCAACAAGAATTTGAAGATAGTTACACTCAAAATTTTAAGATATGACAAAAACAAAAGTCATAGTCCTTTGAATCTAGTTTCTAAACTACTATTTTTTTCCAAAATGGTTTAGTTTTAGGTCCTCAAAAAAGGGGGCCACAAAAAGTGGTACTGTTTATTCCAAAAAAACATAACATAGTACAAAGTGTGGCCCCCCTAAAATTTTAACTTTTTTTTTGAAAATCTTTAATCGCTTTGGTCAATAGTTACCTAACACTATGCAGTTTATCCCAAATTTTTTGGGTAATTTTATAATGTGTATTTTTTTAATGAATTTTTTAATCAGACACATCCCAAAAATGTGAAATATCTATGTGCTCCCCCTAGAAATGATTGAAAACTAATCTAAAATCAAAACTTCTTTTTTTCAAAGTGTGTACAATGGAGTCTAGTTTCTAAAAAACTAAGTTGTTGCAAAATTTGATGAACGAGCTAAAATCTACAACCCAATTAGTACATGTTGGTTTTTGACAAAAAATGGACATACATTCAAAAGAAATTATAGATGAAAGGCTTGAAATAGTTCAAATAAAACATAAATTATATGGTTGTGTAGCTAACACAGAGACCTACAATGTCATGTAACCTAATTTTATTGATGCTCAACCACGAGGAAACTGGAAGGAGAGCACACAAGAAAAATCAATCATTTTTTGTATGTTTGTAGCAAAACACTTCTCAAACCAGTTTATAGACTCCAAAGCGTTGGGTTGGATCCCCAAGGCAAAGCCAAACATTAGGCTTGGTAGAATGTAAAGCTTTAAATAGCACATGCACCCTATAGTGCGTGCGTGCTATAGCGCACACGCGCTATTTAAAACCTTTTAAATTTACTTTTAAATAGCACGTATGTGCTTTGTAAAAAAAAATTGAAAAGTGCACATACGCTTTAATGCGTACACACTATAGCATGTACGCACTATGGCTTGGCACACCCCAGCCATAGTGTGTGTGCGCTTTGCAAAACTAGAATGAAAAAAAAAGGTGTCATCTTTTTGGCACCACAACTTGGTGCACTTACCCATATTATATAGGAATATATAGAAGAGTTGGAAAATCTACCCAAGACCAAAATACTTGATTTCTTTCATAGAAACTATGCTCTTGCTATCATTGTAAGAAATATACTCAACGATTTGTTGGTTCTCCATAATTTATCTACTCATCCACAGTTCCTTCCAATAATACATTCATCATTTACAACTTGATAATATGTATTGTACTTGATGAAATTTTGTTTGTTGAATCTTAATTATTTATCTAGTCAACCTTTACAACTTAGCAATTGTATTTTCTATATCAGGTTGGTGTTGGGCTAGTGGTATGCCAACAAATTGGTGGAATAAATGGTGTTATATTTTACGCAAGTGCAATCTTTGAAGCTTCTAGTGAGAAGCTAAGTTAGGATATTAGATGTTTCTCTTTCATTTCTACTGATATAAATGTGTTCTTTTCTATTTTAAATCTAATATAATTTTTTTGATTAGATAAAGTGGGATAGGGTTCAAACCTGTACAATAAAGAAACAACAAGATCATAAAAAGTAATATCAAGTCGAAACTACAAGCACAAGGAATTCATAAGAGGTCAAAAGACATTTGGACTTTAATGTAATATAATTAATTTGGACTTCATTTTAGGCTATTCTTCAAGTTAGACAGCATCAATTGCAATTGCTATAGTTCAAGTGCCAACAATGGTCAATTCCAGATAAGAATATCTTATTTAGTTCCTCTCAATGATCAAACACATTTGTCTTACTTATTAATTAGAAAGTGGTGCTTGGCAGGTGCCAATGAAAGCAGTAGGTGCATTGTTGATGGACAAATTTGGTAGGAGACTGCTTCTAATGGTATGAGTTAGGTCTTGAATATAGACTATTATAAGGACATTTACTGTGTATTAATTTGAACAATAATAAAGAAAACTTTCTTCAGATTGTTGCAAGAGAATGAGTATCAGTTGCCTTATTGTTGGATTGTCATTCTACATACTGGTAATTACACTTTCCTGTCGTTATAACACTTTATGTCCACTAACTCAATTTAATGGGATTTAATTTCATTTACCTAATGCTCATGCAAAATAAAATAACCATTTCTCTTGTTAAATCATCTAAGACTATAAAGGGAATGCCATTGTTGTGTCAATGTGTTTAAAAATGGAACTATTGTTGACAAGCATATATTTTCTATTTGATAATTGAGTTCTAAAATTACTTTAGTCCACAAGTTGGCAATTGATTCTTCAACATAATTACCAAGTACATAAATTACAAAAAATGACAATTAGATAGAACATCAAAATTTTGATGTTTATTTTGAATTATTTCAATCTACCTTGTTCTACAAGAACACTCTACACAATCTATTTTATAGTTGATTGGGAGTAGGCTAGCTTTGATTGGTCTATTGGTGAGTATTATATCATTAACCAGGCAATATTTTATTCAGATATCAATAATTCAGTATCCATTTCTGATAAAAATTATTGTTTATAACATCTTCTTGTATTTGTGTTGTACAGGCCTTTATTGCAACATTTTCATTAGGGATGTTGGTGAAATTCCATGGGTTATAATGTCTAAGGTTAGTTCTCATTAGAAAAGTGAATTGACTAGGTTAAGAAGAAAATGCAGAGATGAAGTCAATTTATCAGTAAACACAAATGAATCAAAACTTCCTACTTTATCATTTCTTTTGAGTTTAGTACCCAACTCTTTTGATTACCAAAGGCTAGACATTATTCTTGAGAAGAATGGACCTCATGATCATTATGACGAGACTTTTCTTTAATGAGAAGAACCAATGTCTTACAGATTAGTTCCTCTGTACACCCTCATCCTCACTCACCTTGAAAATATCTAGAGAGCTTTTCTTCTAAATCATTCTTTCACTCAGACTCTTCATTCTCTAAGGCATTTAATGTTTATATCCAACTTCAATCGTTCTCAACACCCTAGTGTAATCCTTGGATCATTAGGAATGTCTACCCCTGGCTACAGATGCATGTACCCTGCCACTATATAATCTCTCTATCAATAGTTGAGCTTTGAAACATGGGTTATAACTTAATTCCTAGGCCACATTAATTTAAAACAAATCCTTAACTATGAAATAGATAAAGCAAGTTTTGGAGCTTGCAAGTGTTCTCCAAAAGTTTTACACCACTAATATAGACTGAAAAGACAATTCTACAATGAAATTCAGGTAATTGAACTTTAGTCTTTAGGTCACATTAGTCAAAATTGAACCCAACCTTCCAAATATTAGAAGCAATTATATCAATAATCAATGGTTTATTTATATTGATAATCAATTTATATGAATTTCATAATCTATAGATTTATCTATGTTTGGTTTGATTAGATATTTCCTATAAATATGAAGGGCAACGATGGTAGCTTGGTGTCTTTTGTTGCTTTGTTTAGTGGTTGGCTTATTACAATTACTTTTAATTATCTCTTGTCTTGGAGTCCAATAGGTCATATCAATGAAATAATTCACTCAACTTTTCCTATTTTGATACTATCTCTCATTAGTTGTAAGAGTGCTTGAATGGAGAAATGTTAGATGTGTTTTGATTTCTTTTTGGGAGGTTTCCAAATTTTGTTCTTACAATCTATTAGTATAGCTTTATTCCTTTTTGATTTACTATTTTGATGCATCACAGAGTATGCTGTCAAAATTTTGTGATCTATGTATCAAACTTTTCTTATCTAGCTCAGTTTCTTCAATATAGATAATAATTCAAATATTTAACATCTCTAATGTAGATCTATAGAGTATGACTGCCAAATTTATTTTGAATTTGAATTCTCTTGAAATTGTTTGCATATATTTTATCTATATCAACATTTTCTATGATCCATTATCACCTTGTCTTTTCTAGATCATTGTTTCAATAATGCATTATAGAGTATGATCCATGTTCTTACAATCCATCATCGGGATCATTTTTTTTTTTTTGATTCATTATATTGATGGGTGCTTGAACTCTTTGAAAATCTTTCTTATAGACCAAGAAAGTAAGACTGCCTAATTTATTTTCAGATTCAGTGATTTTTATCATTTTTTCCTATCAATATTTTAGATCATGTTCTATGATCTACCATCACAACTTTTGTGTTCTCTAACTTCCTATCTTTATCATGATAGATAATGGAGTATGCACCATTGCCATAATGTCTTGTTAATAAGTCATAAATATTGATGCAAAAGAGATTTATGAATTCATATCAAAATCTTTGAAATTCATTAAATTCTAAGAAAATTAGTGTACACTAAGTAAACTACTTATAAACAGAATCTTTATTCGCTCTGAATTTTCATCTTTTGAGTTGATTGTGTATTTTTGTAAACTTAGAATTAGAAATCATAGCTTTATCTATCATCATAACTTTTATCTTTTCTAGCTTATTATCTTGTTCTATCCATTATAAACCTAACCACACTCATATGAAAAATTCTTAATTTGTATCTTAAATTGGAAAGCTTGTAGACTTGTAAGTATCTCTGAAATTATATTTATGATCTAGCATGATTTTTTGTTTCTTTTCAAGTTCACTATACTAAATGATACATTATGGCAATTCTCTTTTTCACTAATTCACTGTCTAGATTATAGATTCTAAAATATGAATTGCAAAGTCGATGCAAAGATGTTATACATGTTCAAAGTGAATTGTCCTCATTCTATTCATTTTGTTTTGGTGTTTATTTTATAGGAAGAGTATTTGGGGTCATTAAATATGATGACATTGTTCAATATGATGACATTCTAACTTGTGTCTTTTCAAAACTTGTTTAAACTAACCAAGTAAAAATGAAGCTTAAAGGCCACCAAAAGAAAATTACAAGCTTGGAATTTTCACACACTTTGAATGTATTGGTATCTTCTAGGGCCAATGCCCAAGTTTTTCTTCATTTTGTATATCCATTGCCATCTCATTTTGTACATTCAAATGTTTATAGATTCAAATTACTAAATGTTTGGCCAATGTTCTAGCAGCTCTATTTCTAGAGCATTGATAGATGGGAGAAGTGAAAGTCAAAATTTTTACAAGTGTAGAGAGGAAGATCATCACTACTGGTTGGGGATACAAGAGTACAATTCCATAATGATCAAGTTCACTTGTTGGTTGTTCACAACAGCCAGCTTGTTATTTGTGATGCCTCTAAGTTTGACCGTTCAGATTATGTAAGTCTTTGTTAGCAATTTAGAATTCAAATTTAGTAAGTGATAATGATATAAGCTACTTTCTTTATACAAGTGTAAACTAATATCACATTTATTTGTACTACAGTGGACACCTCATGATTCTCTATCTGCTCCCATTTCCAGTGTGGTATATTCATGGTATAGCCTTCTCATATTTTATGATTTAACTCAAAATGTATCCTTTGATTATTCATGCAGTGTATATCCTCTAGTAATTGCGTCACATCCATCTGACTCAAATCAATTCACTCTTGAAATGATTGACAGAGGAATTTATGTCATTGAGCCTTCAGAATCAGCAGGAAAGTGGGGTGTGGGACCTCCTCTAGATAATGGTATCATTGGATCAAATCCAAAATTAAGCAATCAAGGTTTAGAACCAGCTCCAAGGTAGTTCATCATATTACAACATAGAAAATGGTGCCTTATACTACCTTTTTATGTTTATCACTTACCTAGTTGCAACTCCACAATCGATATTGATGATAGTCTCTTGCCCTCACCGTGCTTCTTTCAATATATCAGTCTTGTAACATGTATATATATCTTCAAGAGCATGGTGCTTCTTTGCGAATAAGTTTGAGCTTTTAGAGAAAATTATTCACTTATGAACATTCCATCAAAGTTGATGTATACTGAGGAATTATAGCTTTTCTAGCAATTAAGTGGAAGTTTCACATTTTTTGAACATTCAAATAACTTTACTTTTATTGATGCAGTTGAACTACGAGTGCCTTTTGTGTTCTTGAAAAATGGTAAGCTTTCAACTTTTGTGAAGCCATTACGGATGCAAATGAACTACAACTGGTGAGGTATCAATTTTAAGGCAATTTTTGTTTCTATAGTACAGTTCAATTGCTAGAAATAGGCTCAGTGATTTATTGTGTTTTAATATTATATTCTGGATGCTCTTGCTAAGGAATTGATCAACAAGTAGCCAAATAAGGGGTTATAGTTATATATGCGCTCTTATGATGATGTGATTGGGACTGTAATTTTTTTTGTCACATTTATCTATTTGAAAAATAGAGATTAGTTAGTGTTATTGACTTTCATTCCTGATAAATAATTCTTTCCTAATTTTATTTTTCCTCGCAGTTTTCACAAGTAATGGTGTCTCAAGAAAAAAAATTTAGACGGGCTATGCCAATTATTGTAAAAGGCTTTGCTCTCATAGGAGTCTTTTAAACTGCACAAAATTTGATTCTAAAGCACAATTGTTCAGTGGAGACTCAGGATATTTTGCACATTTCTTCCTCCTTGCCATTGTTTTGTATGAAATAAATCATGTGATATGAACGAAACAATGGTGTGGAGGTAGAAATGTGCATGATACCCTAAGTCTCACATCGAGCAATTATGCTTTAGAATCCAATTTTGTGCAGTTTAGAAGGCTCCTATTAGAGCAAAGCTTTTGTAATAATTGGCACAGCTCGTCTAAAAATCTACCAATTGTTGGTCTCAATTTTGACCAACATGTCTTGCCTTTGTCGTCGCATGTATGGTACTGCCATAGAAAATTAAGGGGTCTCGGTCACAATTTCAATGATGGTTGAAAGGGATCTTGGTCACAATTTTGATGATGGTTGGTCTTTTTTGTCATCGAATGTTTGGCTTTACCATCAAAAAATTCAAGGGTTGTGCATCAAAATTTTGACCAGCAATGGACACAAATGAGGAAACAAGAGTTCAGGCTGGACTAAGGAAATCGACGAAACTCACATCGGTAAGTCAACCTTTTTTGAGTTAAAATTTGGATGCATAATTACTGTGATGAAAAACTAACTAAAAAAGATCGACGATAGATTTAGTCGTCTATTTGACCAACTCTAATCACAATTTTGACCTTTTCTCGTCAAAATTTAGGGCTAAATTTACTATTGTCTAGTATATATGTAATGTGAGTACTTCAATTTTTGGTTTCATTTGTTGGATTAAATATTATATTAAGTTGATTAATAGAGGTAAAATATATTATAGAAATCTATGACAGTGATCAAAGTAGCTTAGAACTATAACTATTTTCCCTATATTGAACAATATGATTTTTCTTCATCATGTATCAACTTTATTTTACTATGCTTAATTTGGCATTTTTGTTTGTTTGTTGGGTTAAAACATGTATGTTAAATTGTTTCATATGGAAAGAAACAAAATCATATTAAGTGAAGGAGTCAAATAATGCAAAGATATTTTTATAAGATGGTTTCTATCATTGTTGAGTTTACAATAACTAAGTTTTTGATGTGTTCAAACTAAGCATTAAGTGTTGTCAATGACACAGAAATTTGTAGATGGACTAGTTTGAAGAACATAACTGTTCAAATTTAGAATCAATTGACATTAGCTACATGAAATAGTTGGATTTTAAAGAAAGCAATGAAATTGAGATATATTATAAAATTCATACATTTTCATTTCGTTTCAAAAAAATTATTTGAGCATATTGCAAAGAAGTTATAGTTAATTCACATGTTATGTTATTATAGTCAAATGTCAATATGTTATGATGATCTCACCTCAATTTCTATGTTTCATGTTTAATTATAATTGTGTTTAAGCATAAATTAACCCAATTTGGTGAAAAATATAATTTCAATTTCCTTTATGGTAAAATGAAAGTATTGATTGATATTATGGAAATTGAAATTTTCTTCTTAGCAATTCGGTATGATTATTATTCCTCAAAATGCAAGACCTTTTTAAGTTGAACTTATATTAATAATAAATTACAATTACATTGTTTAAATTACTACACTTATATTTTATGGGGCTTAATGGAATAATTATGAAAATAATTGGTTTGCTCTTATATCAAGGAAAACCGTAGAAGTGACTTAGAAGTGTTATGCTCTTTACTTTATAATATTATAAATTTAGATAAATAAGTTAACTTTATCTATTCTTAAGAATCTCTGATTCTAAAATTATGTTAAAAAATTTTCAAAATCCTTTTTAAAATTTCTTCAAAATCCTATAATATTCTAGTCTTTGTTGGCTTAATTTTACAATTCTATATCTAATTATTTTTAAGCATACTTCTATTTTTTTTAATTTCTTCAAGACTTGGATTGAGTTATATTTTGGAGTTGTGTATAACGTAATGGAAGTGGTTACAATATTGACCCTTTTAATTTTATCAAGGGCTTTAGTATTTGAGATTTGTATATTAACTATTGGGAATCATAATTGATTTTGTGGATAACATAATTGATCATTTAAAGTGTTTGTTAAAGTTGTAGTGTTTCATTTATTGGTTTGAACTAGCATACTTTCAAAAAGGATGGATTATGTTCCTTGGAGATTGATCTGTGTTTGATTTTGATTCTAATAAACATTTTAATGTTTATTTCTATCTAATTGTGGAAAACATATCATTGTATTTTTAACCAAAATGTAATTTATGTTTTTTATTATAGCAAAAACTAAGTGATAAGCTTGTGGTTGTTGATCAAACTTTTTTCTTCACCACTTGATGTCTTGAACTATAATATCTAGAGAGAGATAAAAGATAAAGAAATGGGTACGATAAGATAGAGATAGGTAGGGTGAAAGCAATGTTTACATGTGTGAGTAAGAAAAACATATAGGTAGTGGCATGGAGGTAGATAGAGAGCGTGTCTAAGATAGACTTATGGATATATAAATCGAGAGTGATAGAAATCCATAAATATACCATAATATTGATCATTTGACATATATTTTACTATTGGTGTACCCCTTGTACCCTTTAAATGTGCAAGTGCTAGTCAAGATGCTCATGATTTGAAAACAAACTTTTCTACCATATCAATTTGCTTCATTTTTCAATGTTATATCAACATAATGTGTGTTTTTTTGGTTAATTGCTCAATAAATGAATAGAGACGGGTATAGTTAATCCAAACAAGGGCCCACTTGTAGTAGATTGCAAGCTAACTTTTATCTTGATGTATATTTTGATAGCATGGATTATTGTAATTATAATAAAAACTTATTTGTTATTAATTCATTAAAACTATTAGGAATTTTGTGACAACTATCATATATCTACAATAATTGTTATGTAATTAGTTAATGAATCTATGAGATGGATTTCCTATTTCAAAATTTCATTCATTCTTTATTTCCAACATAGAATATGCCCAATATACAGCATTATATATGAATAGGTTCAAGAAGTTAGATTTTTTTTCTACTTTTTAACATTTTCGTGATTAATCTAAGAATCTAAAGCAAGCTTTGAATTTTTAAAAAGTTCACAGTATAAATGTAGTATGTCAAGTATTATGGGTAAGTTCACCAAGTTATGGTGCCAAAAGGGGGGTATAAGTGGACACCTTTTTTCTGAAATCAATAATTTCTAAACTTCAACAAGAATTTGAAGATAGTTTCACTCAAAATTTTAAGATATGACAAAAACAAAAGTAGTAGTCCGTTGAATCTAGTTTCTATTTACTACTAATTTTTTTTCAAAATGGTTTAGTTTTAGGTCCTCAAAAAAAGGGGCCACAGAAAGTGGTAATGTTTATTCAGAAAAAACATAATATAGTACAAAGTGTGGACCCCCTACAATTTTAAATTTTTTTTTTTGAAATTATTTAATCACTCTAGTCAAAGGTTACCTAACACTATGTAGTTTATCTTAGATTTTTTGGGTAGTTTTATAATGTGTATTTTTTTTATGAATTTTTTAATTGGACACATCCCAAAAATGTGAAATATCTATGTGCTCCCCTAGAAATGATTGAAAACTAATCTAAAATCAAAACTTCTTTTTTTTAAAGTGTGTAGAATGGAGTCTAGTTTCTAAAAAATTAAGTTGTTGCAAAATTTGATGAGCAAGCTAAAATCTATAGCCCAATTAGTACATGTTGGTTTTTGACAAAAAATGGACATACATTCAAAAGAAATTATAGTTGAAAGGCTTGAAATAGTTCAAATAAAAAATTAATTATATGGTTATATAGCTAACACAAAGACCTACAATGTCATGTAACCTAATTTTATCAACACTCAACCACGAGGAAACTTGAAGGAGAGCACACAAGAAAAATCAATCATTTTTTGTATGTTTGCAGCAAAACATGTCTCAAACTTGTTTAGAGACTCCAAACCTTTGGGCTAGATCCCCAAGGCAAAACCAAGCCTTAGGCTTGGTAGAATGAAAGCTTTGAATAGCATGTGTGCATTATAATGTGCACACACTATTTAAAGTTTTTTTAAATTTAGGTCTTAATAGTGCGTATGTGCTTTAGTGCTCACACACTATTAAGACCTAAATTTCAATAGAGAGGGAAGGAGAGAGGCAAAGAGGGTAGAGAATGAGAGAGATTAGAAGATGGGAAGAGAGTAGGAGGTGGGATAGGGAGAGAGGGTGGGAGGGAGAAATAAAGAGAGAGAGAGAGAGAGAGAGAGAGAGAGTAGGGGATCAGAGAAGGTGGGATAGGGAGAGAGGGATAGAGAGAGAGAGTAGGGGATGGGGGAGACAGAGAGTAGGGGATGTGAGAGAGAGAGTAGGGGATGGGAGAGAGAGAGAGAGAGTAGGGGATGGGAGAGAAAGAGAAAGAGAGTAGGGAGATAGAGAGAGAGAGAGAGGGATGGGAGTGTGTGTGTGTGAGAGAGAGAGAGAGAGTAGGGGATGAGAGAGAGAGAGAGTAGGGGGTGGCAGAGAGGGAGTAGGGGATGGGAGAGGGAGAGAGTAGGGGGTGGAAAAGAGAGAGAGTGAGAATAGGGGAAGGGAGAGAGAGATAGTAGAGAGAGAGTGAGAGAGAGTAGGGGGTGGGAGAGAGAGAGTAGGGGATGAGAGAGAGAGAGAGAGTAGGGGGTGGCAGAGAGGGAGTAGGGGATGGGAGAGGGAGAGAGTAGGGGGTGGAAAAGAGAGAGAGTGAGAATAGGGGAAGGGAGAGAGAGATAGTAGAGAGAGAGTGAGAGAGAGTAGGGGGTGGGAGAGAGAGAGTAGGGGATGGGGTAAAGGGAGAGAGAGAGAGAGAGAGAGAGAGAGAGAGAGAGAGAGTAGGAAGTGGGAGACGGAGTGGGAGAGGGAAAGACAGAGGATAAGAGAGAGAGTAGGGGATGGGAGAGAGAGTGAGAGAGAAAGTAGGGGATGTGAGAGAGAGAAAGAGAGTAGGCAGTTAGAGAGGGAGTAGGAGAGCGAGAGCGAGAGAGAGAGAGAGGGGGGGGAATGGGAGAGAGAGTGAGAGTGAGATAAAGAGAGTAGGGGGTGGGAGAGAGAGAGAGAGTAGTAGATGGGAGAGAGAGAGAGAGAGTAGGGGGTGGGAGAATGAGAGAGAGACTAGGCGATGGGAGAGAGAGAGTGAGAGAGAGGAGAGGAGGGGATGGGAGTGTGTGTGTGTGTGTGTGTGTGTGTGTGTGTGTGTGTGTGTGTGTGTGAGAGAGAGAGAGAGAGAGAGAGAAAGTAGGGGACAGAAGAAGGGAGAGACAGAGAGCAAGAGAGAGAGTAGGGGATGGGAGAGAGAGGAAGTGTGAGAGAGAGTAGGGGGTGGTAGAGAGAGTGGGAGATGGGAGAGAGAGAGAGAGAGAGAGAGTAGGGGATAGGAGAGAGAGAAGAGAGGGGGGAGAGAGAGAGAGAGAGAGAGAGTAGGCAGTGGGAGAGGGAGTGGAGGAGAGAGAGTGTGAGAGTGGGGGGGGATGGGAGTGTGAGAGAGAGAGAGAGAGACTAGGGGATGGGAGAGGGGAGAGAGAGAGGGGAAGGGGGGATGGGAGTCTGTGTGTGTTTGTGTGTGAAAGAGACAGAGTAGGCAATTGGAGAGGGGGGAGAGAGTAGGGGATGGGAGAGAGTGTGAGAGAGAGAGTAGGTGGTGGGAGAGGGAGAGAGAGAGGGGGGGAGATGAGAGTGTGTTTAAGAGAGAGATAGAGAGAGAGAGAGAGTAGAGGATGGGAGAGAGTGTGAGATTATGAGAGAGAGAGAGAGAGTATGGGTGGTAGAGAGAGTACAGGATGGGAGAGAGAGAGAGTGAGAGTAGGGGATGGGAGAGAGAGAGAAAGAGAGTAGAGAAGGAGAGAGTGAGAGTGAGAGAGAGTAGGGGATGGGAGAGAGAGAGAGAGAGAGAGAGAGAGAGAGAGAGAGTGAGAGAGAGTAAGCAGTGGGAGAGGGAGAGGGAGTGAGAGAGAGAGAGTAGGTAGTGAGAGAGGGAGTGGGAGAGGGAGAGGGGGAGAGAGAGAGTGAGAGAGAGTAGGTAGTTGGAGAGAGAGAGAGAGAGTAGGGGATGGGAGAGTGAGAGAGAGAGAGAGTAGGTAGTGGGAGAGGGAGTGGTAGAAGGAGATAGATAAAGAGAGAGAGAGAGAGAGAGAGAGAGAGAGAGAGAGAGAGAGAGAGAGAGAGAGAGAGAGAGAGAGAGAGGGAGTAGGGGATAGGAGAATAGAGAGAGTGAGAGAAAGAGAGAGTAGGGGATGGGAGAGGAGAGAGAGTGAGAGGGAGAGTAGGAGATGGGAGAGGAGAGAGAGAGAGAGAGAGAGAGTAGCCTAAGAGAGAGAGATTAGGAGATGGGATATGTCCAGACAATGAGAGAGAGAGTAGGTGGTGGGAGATGGAGTGGGAGAGGGAGAGTGAGAGAGAGAATAGGAGATGGGAGAGGAGGGAGAGAGAGTAGCCCGAGAGAGAGGGATAGAGTAGGGGATAGAGTGTGAGAGAGAGTAGGTGGTGGGAGAGGGAGAGAGGGAGAGAGATACAGGGGGTATGGGAGTGTGTGTAAGAGAGAGAGAGAGATTAGGGGATGGGGGAGAGAGAGTTTGTGAGAGAGAGAGAGAGAGAGAGTAGGCAGTGGGAGAGGGAGTGGGAGAGGGAGGGGGAGAGAGGGGGGGGATGGGAGTTTATGTAAAAGAGAGACTCACAATAGAAGGTAAATGGGTGATCATACACCTCATTTTGAACATGTTTTTTTTTATGGAAATAAGGTAATCCTTGTTTGTAAGGTCAAGGAACTTGAGGTCACCTATAAACCCAAGTTGCCTTAGTCCTAATGATTTTTATTTTATTTTATTTTTTTGTTAATAATTTGACTCAATAAGTGTTTTAAAATTCATTACACCTTACATAGGTCCTATGTGCTACCAAAAACCACTTGGTTAAGTTCTAGGAAGAGTTAGTGCAAAAATTGCATTTTGCAATAAAAGTTGCTAACAACTTTTTGGCAATTTTAGCAATTTTTTGGAAAATGTTGAAATTAACCTTGTAACCAATCAAACCAACTGGTAATTGGTTAGAATAGATGTCAAATGATGAAAATACCCTCTATGGATTTAGAGGAGGCATAAGGTGTTGGTGATTATTAATTTTTTTTATATGGCAAGGAATCATTGCTGATGTTAAACTTGTATATAGGATCATTGAGTTATTGTCAAATATCATTACTTCCTATTTGGAATAGCAAACTTGTACTTTTTCAAAATGAAACACCACTTTAGCTACATGTTATCACTAAATGGAGTTAGTGGAAGAGGTTAGGGATCTTCTTAGTTGTCTTAATAGCCATTTCATGGGTTTGAAACATAATCACTTCCCTTTGTGAAGAGTTGTCTAAAAATCAACAAATTACATGTTGCAAAGAAAATAGAGTCATAGGATGTTGGAAGATTGTTTTCACTCATAGGATGTTGAAGAATCTCTTGAAAGGATGGAATAGATGGCATATTGAAGTTTGTGAGATAGTTATTAGGTGTTTCTTGAAGTGTCTAAGGTGTTAGTTTGAAGCAAGAAGTTGATTATGATCCATTTCTCAAATTTGCTCATTTTTCCCTTATTGCTTCCCAAGTATTGAATAGGGAAAATGATCAAGTAGTTTTTTGAAGTTGGGTAGAAGTTTGTTCAATTTTGTAACCAAGTTGGAAAGAGTCTTTGAAGACACTTAGGAAGGTGACAAAGGTAGTTTTCCTTAAAAGTGTTCTTGATGGGAATCCAATAGCTTTTGGTGTGAGCACTCTACATCATTTTGGATGAAAATTACATTAAAATGAAATACATGTTCAATGTACTTAAAACTTAAACAAGAAAAAAAAGATATATATTATGATAACCAATAATTTTACGCATGAACAAACATATAATATATTATGATAACCAATAATGTCACACATGAACAAACATATAATATATTATGATAACCAATAATGTCATACATTAACAAACATATAATATATTATGATTACCAATAATGTCATACATGAACAAACATATCATATATTAACCAATAATATCATAAGTCTAATAATGCCATGCATCAAATATATGTCATACATCAAATATAAAATGTCATATATACATCAAATGTATATCAAATATGTCCACTAACATAAAATCCAATATATATGTCCACTAATGCCTAAACATGTGTGTCTATCAACTATATCTTCTCCTTCCCACGAGGGGAAGGAAACAAATCCCTAGAGGTCTTTGGTCGTCGTGTGGAGGGAGATAATGGGGATGATTGGGTCTTCCTCACATGCTCGCTCATCCTCTTGTTTAGGATCTTCTCTAACTTGAGCTAATACAAACAAAGTAGATGTGAATCAATAATTATTATACATTAAAATCAAATAAATGTACACACAAAATGAATTATTTTCTTACCGCCATCAAATAGTCACTTTGTACGTCCACCTCAAAGGCTTGTGGACAATTGGGTGTAATAAGGCCCTACAAAAATTCAATAAATATAATCATTTACAAATAACATTTGAAATTTCAATACTAACTATTATAAACAACAACTAAAACCAAGAAAATTCTTTCATACCTCAATCAATGGCTCTGAACTAGCCATCATTGCAACAACTCCATGATCGATGGACTGGCGAAGATGAGGAGGAGTCTCAGACGTCAACAATTGCATGTCATATAATAAAATTTACATGTAACATGAAACATGAAACAAATATAATCAAATGAATTAAATTAACATGAAAAAAATGTACCTCTATGAAGCTCGTATCATGCCTAGGCTCAGCATCCCTTGTGAATGTCGATGATCCAGTAGAGAACTAATGCACATGCATAATTTTTTTCGTCAATCATTCATATGATTACTTAATAAATATATTTATTAATTTAAATTATTAAATCAATACATACCTCTTGACTTGTTGACGACACGAAAAATGGGACCAAGGAATCTGTACTAGGGCCAGCAACACTCTTACCCTAAATTTTGAACAATGTCAATACATGCCAATTAATTAGTCATTCACTATACATATGAAATGTGATCAAATTAGTTTATTATAATTGTAATTTACCTATGTGTCAATGCCAAATGTATCACTCAGGAACTCATCAGTGACAAGCCCATCATCCATATTGTCTCCAGCATGACTGCCAAATGTGAATAAGGATCCACATGATGTGCACATGTGACCATGACACACAGAAGGCTCCTCCTCAACTAATGGACTGGTGCAATGAATGAGGGTCTGCGTCAAAGAATTGATAGTCCCTAGAGTGTTGGTCTCTACATGTTCCTTCGCAATTGAAGGAATAATCACATGCTCACCCTATGGCTTGACAACAGGTGCCCTAACTACATTAGGGTCACGATGTGCCCGCAGCCTCTCAAATGATGAGCCCCAACTCTACCCTGAGATTCTAATATATCAAAATAATCGGGGATCTCCCCAAGGACAAATTCACAATACAATTTCTTTAAGAAATACATTGGAGCCTTGTGATTATTATAGGGAGGGGCATCAAAGACCATCCACCATCTATCTCAAAAGTTATTTCTAATACCATCATGTATGCACCAATGGATGGGGAACCTTTTAGTTGTATGTTTAACAGTATCTTGTTCTCGAGGCTTTTTAAACAATACACAAATGCTACCTTTTGCTATTTCCTTTTTTTTTACATCTTGATGTGATTTTTTTTTGCATAATATCTTCTTTGTTCATCCCTCTTAACATGCCAAATATCCAACTGACCACTAACAGAAGCTACATGTGTCATAATGGACTCAAGGGAGGATGCCAATTATGCTCTCATCAAATTGGTTTGTCCACAAGCTTTCAACCTACCAATGAGTGCTTCTAATTCATTTTTCCCTCTTTCTATGTCATTCATTATGTTTTCTTGGGTGCCAGGAGGAGGTCTTCCAATCAATGGAGGTTGCAAAATTTATTGCTCTTCTTGTGGAGGGTTTTGATTTTCATCTTGTGAAGGGTTTTGATTTGGATCTTGTGGAGATTTTTCATTTTGATTTTGTTGATCCGGCTAGGGATTTGGCGGTTCATTATTCACATTTCCTAATAAGAAACCTATGGCAATCTAAATAAATAAACAAATTTAAAGAAAAATTGAAAAAACCTACAAAACAATGTAAAAACTTACAAAACAATGCAAAAACAAGAGTAGAAAACATACTATGTGATCTTGATCTTAATCTTCGGTGACGAGAAGGCATTTTGAGGAGGCGGGTGACAAAATTCTTCAATGTTTCCAATCCACGTGCGCGTTGTTGAGGAGAAATAATGCAAAACCCAAAAAAAAAAAAAAAATGGGCCACGAGTTTGCAGCTCATATATTTAAAAAAATTGTTTTATAGCGTGCACGCACTTTGGAATATTTAAAAAAAAATTATGTGACATGTTTTTGGCACTACAACTTGGTGCACATACCCTTATTTCAAACATGTATTCTATTATATTACCCAAATTATGTATATTAATTTTTGATTTTATACATACATACATACATACATATATATATATATATATATATATATATATATATATATATATATATATATATATATATATATATATATATATATATATATATATATATATATATATATATATATATATATATATAGTACTTTTTTTAATTCACTTTTCCATAACCATACCATACGTGTGTATGACAACAATATTGTCACTAATGTACAAGTATCTTTCTGAATCATTCAAAAAAGACATGCAATATATTAGAGATTGATGAGGATTTTTTTGTAATTTATTAAAAGAATTATTTTTGTTGGTTTGATTATTATATCAAATACCTTGTAAGACCTTGCCTCCTTAGTGACTTCTAAGACCATTTTTCTTAGGAGAATTAGTTTAAATATAATATGATGTCATTATAGCATTAAAAAACAATTAATTAATGATTATATTTGTGGTAGGAATATTCATAGCGTCATTAGCAAACATGATGTGGTTTATATATCAAGTTTCAATGGTTGATTCTTATTCTCTAGTTAATAACATGATTAAGGAGTTTCCCTTGTGATTCACTTAAATCTAATTATCTAGATTTCATACATCATTGGATAGGATTCACTACACTTCATAGGTCTTCTAGAACCATTTTGGGATTAACTCTTTGATATGAAAATGTGTACGTGGCACTTTTTATAGAAGGCTTGTCCTTACATAGAAAGGAATATGTTGGAATTATTAAACTTATGAAAAATTCTCCTTGAATAAGACTTTAATATCATTATTTAGTGTAATTTTGTACACATGATAGGAAATACCTATTTTAGGAAAGGTAAATTGTTTTGCAAAAATAGCAATAGACTTGTGATCAACTAGGAATATTATTCACAATTGAGGGTGTGTGTGTGTGTGTGTGTGTGTGTGTATCATTGAGGTACTTGGGTTAAAGAATATAGTTGGTAAATGGTTACTAATAGAGGTCTAATAAATTTAAAACTTCTCAATCTGATGACATGACAATGCATATACAATAATGATACATTACCTTGAAAAGGATTGAAAGCATTAGATATGATATATTTCATGCTATGATGGGTTTTCTAATTTATGTTGAGATAATCATGCATATATATGGATTAGCTAATGCAATTAACTTTATGGATAAGCACATTATCACATATTATCTCATAATGATAATTAGATACTTTTAGTAATAGCATTATGGCCAATTGGATTGAATAAATGTTGTGTTATAATGAATATGTTCTATACAAAGTGACTCTAAAATGGTAATGGTTCTAATGTGTATGTTGTATTTTCAAATATTAAAAAATAGTGAATTGATTTGTTTGGTTGATGATACAATTTATTTACAATATATGTGTGTATGATTTTTTCTATTACTAGTGTATAAATTGAATTGTGTAGGAAATTCATCAAGAAC
The DNA here is from genome assembly GCA_028749045.1 of Cupressus sempervirens. Lineage (NCBI taxonomy): Eukaryota > Viridiplantae > Streptophyta > Pinopsida > Cupressales > Cupressaceae > Cupressus > Cupressus sempervirens. The sequence goes on along the minus strand of CM053789.1, from coordinate 479,842,696 downwards.
TAACACTAAATCTATGTGTGACAATTGGGTCTACAATACCTTATAGAAATGTGAATTGTTTCTAAATGAGACCACTTGGAAGTTTTCTCAAATGTGAATTATTAATTATGTAATTATGTAATAGGCATGCCAAGTGGAAAGTGTGATGTGTGATTAAGGTGTTACTTGACACTTGTAGTTGATTAGGTGCTAAATGAAAAAGTCAAATTGAGGAAGAGTGGGTTGAAAATAATGCTTTAGGAGAGTCATGTATATTTTCTATGTGAAACCCTTGGTTATAGAGCATTGAATAGGGTAAAAAATAAGTTAAATTTGTATGTAAACTTTAGGAGGGTTAAAGTGACTCTCAGGGATGGGTTAGGACCTATTTTGAAGGCCCACATGGTAGACCAAGGGGTTAGGAGCAATTTTCATCTTATAAACCCTCATTATGAACTTAGGGAACCACCCAAAAGTTAGTTTTACCAAGATGGCTGAAAATGGAGGACATTTCTTGTGGAATGTGAAGATTTGGAGGACAAAAGCCTTTTCTTGAATGTTGTGTAAGTAGGAAACAAACCAATGACATTTTTTGCGAATGGGATAGGTGGGGAGGAGAAACCAATTCCACCCACATGCTTCCCAAGAAAACTTAGGAGATGTGGAGGGAAGGAGAGAATTTTGAGAAGAATATGGGAAAACATTCTCCTTGTTCACGCACTCTTCATCTTGAATACAAGTGGTGGAGTTAGTAAAATTTTAGGAGGGGGGAGAAGGAGAGATGGAAGATCTAGTATTTGGAGATGGAGAACAAGATGGAGGTTGAGGGAGATTAGTATTATTAACCCTTTTCTTCTATAGTGTTTCTCTTTGAGTAGGGTTCATGTGAATCTAAAATGTGTAACAAAATAATGCAATTTAAAGAAAGTGTTAAGGAAATGCTCTTATGTTAAGACATAACTCATATGATAGCATCTATGATCCTTTGATACAATGAGTTCTCTTGCTTGGAGGTATGGCTAGGATCCATGAGATCTTATGATGTCATTATGGGTGGGTGGAAAAGACCAAGGTTGCTAAGTGTATTAGCTAGTTTTAATATGCAAATTGTATTTAAAGTATTTTAGTCAATGAAATGGAAATGTAAAGAGTTGTATGTGTGTAACCTTGATATGGTTTTCTTTCTAAATATTAGTGAATTGTCAAGTGTAATGAAAGAGAAAGAAATTTGTTGAAATTTCTACTTACGTTTGCATCCTATATTCATAACAAGAAATGGTCATTGCATGAATTCTAGTTGTCATTAGAGTACTTGTAAATCTATTTCAAAAGCTATTCAAATATTGCAGATCTATGAAAGTAAATTTAGAGATATAGATTAATCTTGTGTTATTTTTATTTAAAAAACAACAAATATAAAAACAATAGTGTGGATTTTCTTTGCTAGAATTATTGGACATGACATATCCCTCATTTACAACCACCATGATTTTATCTAAACTAATTATTTGTAAAAATGTATAAAAAATTATGTGAGTCTATGTCACAAAACTTTTTAGAAAAATCAATTACATATTTAAATACTAGGCATTATCATCCATAATGGTTTTAAGTTTCATTAAAAAAATAGAAAAAAATAATCATATGTATGAAGTTTCCTTTATTTTCAAAGTAACATTACCATGTAAGCATAACTCCAAGGCTAAGGTTGGCTTGCATGCCTTTCCAAAGCCTAAATCTAAAGCAAAATGATAGTTCAAATTTCAAATTTATAAAATGAGTACTTGTTCGTATAATAGAACAAGTGCTTCCTTTTTCATAATTCTAAATAAAGAACAAATGCCTATTTTACTTTTTGCTCAAGATCTTGAAGCATGATGAGTATGTGTTATATACAAAACAGTTATTGTTTTTGGGACAGGCTAATCTCCATCCAAAATGCACTAAAGACAAAACAAGTCAAACTTTTTTTTCTAGATTCATGAAAACGTAGTGATTTTTTTCCAATTTTTTTTTTGTTTTTGACTAGAAACTATGCAAATCATGAAGATCAAATGCTGAAAATTTTAGAAAAATCCATGATGTTTTTTATTTTTTGAAAATTGGTCAATTGTACAGTTGGGATGGAGGATAGTCGTGTCCATTGTTTTTGTTGACATTATTTCAACATTTTTTCTAAGGCCAAAAAATTTCCTCTAAATTGAATCAACTTTTTGTACGCCATGTAACATAGAATCACCATACCAAGAAAATATGTTCTTGGATTGATAAGTTTATATATTTAAGTCGATAGGCTTTGTGTGGGAAATTATATTTTCTAATGGAAAATTTGTAAGGCCATTTTCTAGGTAGATTCTTTTCCGGCATTGCAAAATGTTAAATTTTTTCTTCCCTTTTTATAAATGAAATTTATCAAAAAATAATTTTGAAATAGTAAGTTACCTTTATTTTTAATAATTCTTTTGTTTTATGTTTTCCATCTTGTTGAAAATTGGAAACAATTGAAGCTTTCAAATCAAATATTGCAACTTTGGATAAATGAAAGATATAAATACAACCATATGGATCACATTCATCATCTTATCATTTTGACAAAATTCTCAGATTTTTTAAGAGTTTTCGAGGAGCTAGATTGAGCATCAAGCAATAGAAATATAAAAGAGTTCTTGTAAGAGATGTTTCCATTTATTTTTTATTGTTTTCTTCTTCTATTTGATACGTATATCAGAGCCAAAAACCAATTGAATGAAGGACAAGATCATGTTTCGTAGATCACTTTTGAAAGGTGTTTGCAAATCTATGCATACTCTAAAAATGTTGACGGTGACAACTGGTCTTTTCTTATTCTTCTTCATTAATTACTCTATTTTGATTCTGTTCTTTTTGTGTTTGTCATTTCTCAATTGTCATTCATAGTTTTTTCTAGCAATATATTATATACCTATATGCATTTTATTGTTAATTTGAAATTTTTAATGAATTTTGGTCATTTAATCTCATGCTCTTCAAAATTTGTGGTTTTGTTTCGATATGTATATTTTTGAAATCCATTGATTCTTAGGAATTTTAATTGGAAGCATGTAATTTCAAATGTAGACATGATGGTTAATTTTGCACATTTGGATTAAAAGCATATCCATTGAATAGAATTGTTGTCAAGTTATATTTAATGTAGCATGTGATTTAAGATAAGAATTTAGAATTATTAAAAAAAAGTGTCAAATAAACAGAATTTTCTTTCAAATTTTATGTTATCAATTGAATACTTTTTAATTGATATTTTTGCATGTATATATTTTAATTAATTACCATTTTAGTTGTTCAAAAATATCATTATATTTTTTAAGAACTTCTGTCATTTATACATTATCAATTATTACATATGTTTTAAGACTACTTACTATTTTTTAACATAGATTTACGTTATTTTAGTCTCTCTCTTTTTCACTTTTGAATTATTTATAATAGTCTAATTATTTTATCTTCTATACAACCAACATATAATTTTAAATTTAATTAATATTTGTTATACCTACATTATTTTCAAAATACATTCAATTATCTTCCATAGAAAATAGAAAAAAATAAAGAAGACGTTCAAATACAAAATCACATTAGCATTTCCTTACTTCTTTAAATTTATTTAATTATATTAATAATTTGGATTTAGAGTTTTTTAATGAATAGACCTTTTCCATTAATTATAATATAAAAGATACATATTCACAAAATAAGGGGTTGGAGGATACAAGGTCACCCCGCAAGTTCAAACGGCACAAGGTCGAATTAACAACTATTCATATATATATATATATATATATATATATATATATATATATATATATATATATATATATGTATGTATGTATATATATATGTATGTATGTATGTACGTATGTATGTACGTATGTATGTATGTATGTGTATGTGTATGTGTATGTGTATGTGTATGTGTATGTGTATGTGTATGTGTATGTATATGTGTATGTATATGTATATGTATATGTATATGTATATGTATATGTATATATGTATATATATGTATATTTGTATATGTATATATATGTATATTTGTATATGTATATATATGTATATATGTATATATATGTATACATATGTATGTATGTGTGTGTGTGTGTGTGTGTGTGTGTGTGTGTGTGTGTAAAAGAACTAAGTAGAAAGCCCTCAAGCTGCAAGAGTAGTGCCAGCCAAGGGTGGGTCTTTATCATTAGAACCCTAGAAGTCCTTAGGGTCGCTTAAGGGGAGCCCAACCATCATCAGCAACAGTATTAGTATCTTTATCACCCTCTTGTCTAGGTGGAGAAATCGCTAAATCCAACCGAGGGAAAGCCCATTTGGGGTCACGTTGCACAGACAACCAACCCGCGTCAGGGGCAACAGGAGGAGCCACCGGGGACTAGCTTGAGCCCAACCTCTATGGAGGCGAGGTCAAGCAGCGATCGCCATCAAAACCACTAGGAGAGTGGTGATGGGGTTGAGACCGAGGAGTATGCAAGGGGCACGTAGATCTGCTCTGGCCTCACCTATGACCACAAGGAGGAGTGCAGTCACTAGATAAAGCATCTAGAGGCACGTGGGCAACTGTATAGGGCACATTTCCCCAATGAGCTAATAACTCCTACAGGTGAGCCACCTCTAGTGTGACTTTGTCAATTTGTACTTGAATCTGCATCATGACATTATTACAGATACGTGCTTTAGAGTACATAGCAACATGAATATCAAGAAAGCTATGAGACAATAAAACAGCATTGCAGTCCTTCCAAATAGTAAACAAAATCTCCAATCTGAAAGCATGTCAAATCTGGGCATATCTAAAAGGAAGCCTAGATGGATCTCCAAGAACAACCATATGCCAAGTTAAATTCTTTGGATGAAAAGGCTTCAAAAAATCATGAATCCAAAGCCAATACTTATGGGCTCTTCTGCAAAACCAAAAAATGTGTAAGAAGCTCTCAGGCTGGCCACAAAAAGGGCATCTAGGATCTGGGACTCCCAAATGTTAGAGCCAAGGGCCCAAAGGCAAGCTCTAGAAAAGGAGGCACCAAGAAAATCGAGCAATATTTGGCTCCATAATGGAATGCTAGACAGTGGTAAATCTGTTACTGCAAGTCTTATGAGAAGAATGCAAATGCTAGTACTGATTGAGAGTATCAACCATCAGAACATGGGGCATCAACCACTAATGCCTTAGCTTGGGCTTGTAACTAGTCATAGAAGTGGCAGGATACCACTTCCAATCTTCCCACCATGGGCGAGATGAGTAAATACCAAGCTTGTGTAACAAATTGGGAGTCACCGCAAAAACTAGAAGATCAATTGTTTGTCGATCTACACGGATAAGCTTGAATTGCACCTACAATTCCTCCCATGAGTGAAGGCTCATAATAACTTAGGAAAATAAGTCCTTGGAAGTTTTGATGCCCCTTCGAAACAAGTGCAAAGTGCTAGCTCCTTGTATATTGGCTAAAGGAACACCTTGAGCAACAAACAAGGGAGACCACCAAAGATTTTGCTAGTTCATTAAGAGGCCATCTCTAAACCCATTACCTGCCCAGCGAAGCCAAGGTTTGAGAGCTTCCCAAGCTTTCCAAATGCTCTTAACAACAAAAGTGCCCTAAATAAGAACAGGTTCAGGAGTCGCAAGAAGGGTTTGAAAGCCAATCCCCTTTCAAGCAGGCCGGTTAACTAGAAAGCCTAAAGAAATGTAGTGTTGCAGTAAAATTTTCCAAGCCTCATCTCCAGTGAGCACCAGAATGACCCACTTAGCACATAGGGCAATCCCCTGCTTGCAAGTGGAAAGCAACCCAAGCCCACCAGAATCTTTGGGCAAACAACAATAATCCCAAGAAACTCTGTGAAATTCATGATGGACAACATCAGAGGCCCAAAGAAAGTCTCGGAGGAGACGCTTGAGCTTGAGGTATGAAGCTTTGGAAGGGGGCCAACATGAAGAGTAGTAGACATGCATAGCAGCAAGCACTTTAGAATAGATTTGAAACTTGCCCACAGGGGAGAGTGGCTTAGTGATTCGATATTTCAGCTTCTTCTCTAATTTTAATATAATCTAAATTTTAGTAAATTAATTATAAAACATATCTAAACTTAATTTTAATTGAGTATTACATTTTATGCATTTTTATTGTTTACATTGTTTCTATATTATAATTGATATTTTTTAATACATATTCATTTATAAAATTAGATTTAGAAAGTAAAGTTGGAGTTAGAAAGTAAAACTAGAGTTTAAAATTAAAAAATAATAGAAAATTTAAATTAAATTTGAAATATAAAAAGAGGAAAGAAAAGTATAGTTATTGAATATTGATTTTCATTTCTTGTCCATTTAAGTTTATATTGGGTATGTCTTTTTTTAAACCAAATTAATAGTACTATCATTTATCAATTTTCATTAACAATACAATAGTTTACTAAATGATTGTTTTAATATTTTATTTTATTAAATTTGAGTCTATGTGATTTAGGCTTTCCCTAAATCTATTGATTTTGTATTTGTTAAGTTATTATAATTATAATATAATTCAAATAATACTTTTTTAGATAATCTTAATTGATGTATAAAAAATGTTTTATTACACTTACGTGAAAAATTAATCCACAAAAAATTAATTAATTGATTGATTATTGATGTTTTTCTAATGTAATTTTTCTTTGATGATAAAATAGTGCTACTTTCTTGGCAAAATCATTCCTATTTTTTTTACCAAATCAACGCTCAATTGTTTCTAAAAGGTGGTTATTCATTTTGTAGCATATTTTACAAGTTTAAAATAGTCAAAAAAATTTATATTACAAATTTTGGAGAAAAATATCTATAGTTTTTAAATACTTCATGTCTAAATTCTTCGAAGTTAGTTGTGAAACTACCAATTCTAAAAACTAAATTATTCTCCAATGGATTTTTTAAGCTCTATAAAATTATATTCTAATACTTCCCTTTCTTGTTTGGTTGCTTACTTTTCAACACTAATGATGCATTTGATGAATTTAAAAGATTGTAATATAAATAGAAATATAGTTAATAAATCTACTAATACAAGTTAATTGTAATGCATTATGTGTATTTCACCTTATTAATATATATTGTGTATGTGGCATTATAAATTTAGACAATTGTCATATATTTGCAAAATTATAAATTTTAGATTTTCTTATAAGCAAACCATTATACTTTATCAAAAACTAATCCTCCTATTGGCTCATCGTTGCATGCACAAAAGCGCGGAGCTGCTAGTAAATTATAATTCAATGGCTTTCCTAATCAAATATAACAATATTATTCCATGAAAAATTTAGTTGCATACGTTTCTTGAGATTTGATAACCATAAAAAAATTGCATTACTGTTGACAATGGTGTGGAGATTTAGAAGTTTTTATGCCTTCAAATAGTTTGTTTTGATTTCTTCATATTTATATTTATTTCCTTTAACTTAAGACTAGTAATTAGGGAAAATCCCCCAAAGTTAAAAATAATAATAAGAAAGAAAAAATACCATTCACTGACATTATGCAACAAAAACTTTGGACATTGTGTTTGGGGTGAGAGACTAGTTTGGAAGAATCTTCTTAAACATAAAAGGTATTCAAGCAATAGTTTCTCAAGGTAAGGTTCATGTAACAAACAAACATTTTAGCCTTACAAAGTTACATTTAAAGCAATGGGCATATGAATGATCCTATTATAAAATAAGCAAGTTTCAATTAGTCAAACAAGAAGTTATTAGTAGTAAAAAAAAAGCATATTCGTACCCCATTATGTCCACAAAAAAAAACTAAGATTGTTGCATAATCCTTTAAAGGTTTTCTATGGTCAAACCACCCTGATGGATGATAAGTAGAAAATTATGTTGATCTTGTTACTTTTTCAAACATGAATTACAACTAGAAAAAATTTCCTCCCTTAATTTCCATTGCCAAATCACTAAGTACATAGAAAAAAATTTGCTTTCATTTAACATCCTCTATCGAAGCATTGATTGTACAACAAATGCACATAGAACAAAAAAAAAATCTAGATACCATCAAGGATATTGCCTTGAGGTGGTTTACAATATAAAAAAGATGTAGTGACTAAAATGGTGAACCACGAGAGAGAATATGTTAAAGTATTAAAAAATTTATATAGGCAAGGATATGAGAGAAGAAAATGTATTCATAATTGACTTTGAAAGAATATGAACCCCTTATTTTCTTGTAAAGTGTGTGTTCTACCTACAAATGACACATTAAAATGAGCTATTAGAAAAATTAGTTAAATGTATATTCTTAACAGAGTCAATAAAATTGTATAGATTGTATGTGACTAATTATAGTTGAATATATTTCCTAACAATTGTTTAATAATGTTTGTAAGATCTACTAAAGTTACATAGTGAAAATGACTCACAACCTTAAAAGCTATCTTCTAAAATGACCACTACAAAAATCTTTAAAGTAGATCTCGTTAATAATATGAAGGATGTGAAATTAGATATTATGCCATATGAAAACTCTAATAAGAAATCGATTGTTGGCATTTTTAAGAAAGTTGGTGTCCTTGCTAATGCTACACGATTAAATTTTGTAAGTAATATTGTTGGAACTGTTAGGATTGTCCCTAATGTGATTGACATTACTATCTCACTTTCTCCTTTTCTACTAGTTTTGTCTCACTTTCTCCTATTACTTATGTGCCTACTACTTTTGTTGGTCCTTCCTTGGTATCTCATATGCCCTCTCATGGAGAGGGTACTCCCATAATAGGAGCCACTTCTTGGAAGGATATTTCTACAAGGGTGGAAGTGGGTTGGATTACTGTAACAGTAGAAAAACTAAAATATCCTCAATCCTCTTTTGGCATGACCCTTAGATCTCATAAGGGTAAAGACGAAATGACAATCATAGTTTGGTTATGTTTGGGCTACAACATGGAGTCCATTGTATTTGTTTTTGCTTGCAGCTTTTTGTTTTGGTGAGGAAAGTGTTTTGGCATGTTCTCCTTATGTTTGTTTTCTTTTGTCTTTATGCCAGCGCCTCTCTAGATTTGTTGCTTTGTCTAAGTAGTTCTTCAATGTTTATTTTCTCTTGTTTTTTGTATCAGGGTTTAGGGACCCTTCAAAACCTTTCTCCTCTTAAATCAAAAACTCTACTAAACATGCTACATGCAAAGGAGCAAGACAAACAAGTTGTGTCCTTAGTTAAGTACGACCCTTATTGTCAATGAAGAAACCTTGATTGTAAGTGTTAGCATGTGGCTAAAATGGCTAAAGACAGGCATGCAAAACCAAAATTCAAGCTAATGGAGGGTAAATATTGACACATACTACTTCACTTCCTAGTTCATTTCATGCTTGCAACTAGTTTAATACTTCATAGAACAATAAGCCTCCACCTCGGCAAAACTCGATGTCACCTAATCAAGCACCTCAAAAAGTCATGTCAACCATGGTCATACCAATCACATGTAGAAAATCAACAACGGTCACCATCATACAACGTATGGTAGTAACAATGACAAGCCCAAAGAGTTGTCCAACCCCAATTTTGACTTCCAAGAACAACAACCTTTGACTCAACAACCAACAATCATACTAAGCAATATGTTGCTCCTATACCACCCACCACCACACAATTACCAACCCAACTTACACCTAAACCCAAATATAAGTTGGCTCAGCCATCATATACTAACGGGGTGTTTTAATATGTAACCTATGTGGTCAAAGATTCAACTTCACTTTCCAAAGCTTCTTCACATACCAATTATTACAATTATCATGGAACTCCCCCTATGAATCCAACGATAGACTCTTGTGACAAAAATAAATAAATAAATCTTATTATATCCATCAAAGATGGAAATCATTGGCCGAACTCCCCATTTCTTGAGAGGTTAATCACAATTTTGTGAACCCAAATTTGACCTATGAGAACAATTTTTAAAAATAAGTGTCAAAATCCATGTATTTCAGTCATGCAAGGTTGTGTCAATATACACCACAACTATTATGGAATTTTCTACAAATCCAAGGCGAAAGCATAAAGAAACTATGTGAGCTTTACAAATTATAAAAAAATTTATTAAGTTCAAATTGAGAACAATCACAATATTTTGGAAAACCAACAATTATGTTAGTGAAATGGTTAAGGTACAAAATCCAATACATTTTTTGGTATTTCATTCTTGAAGTTATATTTAACATGTTCCTTATATAATTATTACAAACTTAAAACAATCACACTAAAATTTTGTAATGGCCCCATCTTTTTAACAACAGAGAAGAGTTCTTAGCCTTTACGTTCTCCAAAGGCTAAGTGGAGAAATAAGAAATTGATTAAATTAATTTCTTATAAAGTCATTAAATAAATTAAAATTAAAAGGTGACTTTATATTTAATTAATTTAATTAATTATTGTATTGCAAAGAGAAGCTTCTAGACAGTGCATTAATTATTGGAAAGGGGGAAGCCTCTAATAATTTAAATTTTCTAAAAACACAATCAATTATTGTATTGCAAGGGAGAAGTTTCTAGAGAGTGCATTAATTATTGGAAGGGGGAAACTTCTAGTAAGTGCAATTAATTAATGTTTTAATTCCTTCTAGAAAGGTGAAGGAAAAGGATAAATAGGGGTGAGTCTCATTGTTTAGCATCGAATTATTGTGAATGGCATTTGGTAAGAACTTGGATGGTGAAACAATCCTCGGTTGCTCTTGCGATTTCAGAGGTTGAGGCTAGTGTTCCTTTCGTGCCGGTGGTTGCGGAGGTTGCTTTGGCGTCTCATCCTGTGGATGCAATGGCTATGGGCAGCGTTCTTTCCAAGCTGGTGGTTAAGGATTTGATCTCTCCCCCTGCTTCGGTTGACCCTCCTAGGGGTCAGTTGTCATCTGTCTCTCATAGGGTGTTTGTTGAAGCCTCTACGTCCCCTGGGTTCCACGAGTCTTTGTCCTCTGAGGATTGGGTGACCGAGGCAGCGAAGTTTGAGGACGGTTGGATTGCGATTAAAGGAAAGAAGGCTAAGCCTTCTGCTCCCTCTTTAGATATGACCCTTCAGTCGCGTAAGGGTAACCTCATTTTAAAAGGATAATCTTTTGTTCCCTTATGCTGACTGGTTCTTCTGGGTTGGTGTTATGGTCTTGTTTCTGGTTTTCTGGTATCTAGTTTGGATAGCCTTCCTGGTTGCTTTGCTCCAATCTGTTTGTCCTTTCAAAAGCCAGAGTTTTTGGTTAATTTTACTGGTCATATCTGCTGGTTTCAGGTCCCTGCAAAACCTGGTTTAGTTGTTTGGTTGGTTTCAGGTCCTTTTAAAACCTGGTTGTGCTTAATGGTTTATCTTTCTCTTTGATGTAATGGGTTTCGGGGCCCCTTCAAAACTTGCTTTTACCTTAATCTAAAACTTGGATGTGTGAGTTACCGATTTGTTCTTGGCATTAGAGGATGCCTGTCCCCTCTTGTGACATTCTAGGCATCATTCCCTTGGGTTTGGCCTTTGGAATTCATTGCTATCAACTCATTAACAGGCAGCTTGGACGCATTTCCAGTTACAGTCAAATTGGGTATAGTTAGTGAGTTGAAGAGTTTTGTTATGTATCTGATTTTATGAAGTTGGAGTAATTAGTGAGTCTGCTATGTATTTGATTTTATTAGTTTGAGAACTAATATTATTTCAGTAGTGGTTCAATCTTCAATTTGCATAAATTCTTTCTTGTTCATGCTATATGGTTTCAAAATCTATGCAAAAACATTAGAATCTTTATCAGTAGTTGATTCAGTTCTTGGGCATTTCCAAGGTGCATATTACAATTTTCCAGTTAACTTACAGATCCAGTACATTTTTTGGTCTTTAATTTTCAAGTTATATTTAACAAATTTTCTTATATGTCATACATTAGAAACAAAAATATTTGACCACTCAAAAATTGGGCATCCCAATTTGTCTTTTATTCTGATAAGTATCCAACTATCATAAAAGTACCCAGGATTCAAATACAATTTCCTTCCATGCTCTTATATATCGTAAGACTAGCAATTGCACCTATGTGTGTAATGCATACGTTGAAGGAGTGTGGAAGTTCAATTAAGAAAATATCATCTTTTTTTGTACTTTAATTAAGTAAATAAGGTCAAAAAGTAGATTGTAAAGATGATGATATCTCTCCATCTTTTGTGTCTCTATCACTCTCACTCTATATTTACTCCATCTCTACTATTATGTATATGTATATCCCTACCTCTCCCCCTTCCCCCCTCCTCTTCATACCCATCTCTCTCTCTCTGTCTCTCTCTCTCTCTCTCTCTCTCTCACACACACACACACACACACACACATGTTAGAAATCAATGGTCCACGATTATTGAGAGCTTGTGCAATCTTTCATTCTCCCCAAATAAGTATGTAAGACTTTTCATTTTCTCATTTTGCTTACAGACGAAAGTATATGTGTCATTTGAAAAGATTTTTTTATTTTCTATTATAGATAGGTGAAGAAGTTATTAAATATAATATTAAAAAAAAATTAAGTATATATCCCTTTTATCTCTCTTTTCCTCTTTATTGATATCTCCTCATCTATTTTTCTCTCTTTCCCATTCTATAACTACTTTCTATTACTATATCTTCCTTTAAAACTCTCTCTATCATATTTCAAATATAACATGACCTTGTTAATAAACAAAAATTAAATAAAAATCATAAATTTATACCTATGTTGTTTTTTATAACAGTTATAATTACGTTAATTTAATAATTATATATTAAATTTTAAAAATTTAACTCCTTATAAAAAAAAAAGACTTGTCCACCTTACAATGATACGCTTTAACTACTCATAGAACACTAAAATAAAAATAAAAGCCTTTGAATTCCACTTATCAAACACTTTAGAAACATTAAAGATATGTTTTTCACTTCCACACATCTTTCCTCGGCAGTTTTTTAATTCATTCCTTGATCACAATCGGTACTAATAGAAGAGCACTCGCACATTTCCTTCACAAATGCAACCCTCACAATTTATTTTGAAAAAGGAATTGTAATGCAGACTCTTGCACATTATTGCCTCTGAAAAGGTGCATAGAAAAACTTGTAACACCAGTTAAGATCATATGAAAAGAAAAAGGGTGATAAATGAGGAAAACATAAAAAATAAAACCAGCTGAAAATGCACAAAAACATGAATCGTCTTGCAGTCTTGTAGCGGCTCTGAGTATAGAGCAGCCAATATAATATATATGCAAATGGTAAGGTATGGCAGTTGGTTAGATGACAGAGTACAAATGTGGCGGTCTATTAATTGACAGATTCTAATGCGAACCACGTCAAACCGCAAACCCTGTTATATCTGTACTACAAATTCCCTTCAGTCGGGACAATTCATGTCTACAGAAGACAGTGGTATAATATTTTTTTTTTTTAATTCTGATCTTTGAATTATTATTCAAAGTATCATATTTAAAATTGTATAAAAATATAACCTAGCATAAAAACTTTTCAAGCTATCATATAAGGATCAAAACTACAAAAACGGCCTCTAGCTAGGCCCATGTGAAAGCAAGACAGTGAATGTGGCATCATAAAAATATAATATACGAGTAGGGAAAATACATCTGGAGTTAAGCGCACTCAAGTTGGAGTAGTACTGGGATGCGTGACCTCACTGAAAGTCCTAATGCTTCACCTCTGTGAGCATCACTGATCCAATGAGTGCTAAGTGTTCCATTTCTTCTTATGACAAATAGATTCATGTTGAATCACTACTTAAGAAATATGGATCAATGAGTTTAACTCAAAACTACACAGTAAAATCCTAATAGCATAAGGAAACATATCAATTAGATTTAAAAGATATCATCTTCATTGCCACTAGAACAGGAGGAACAAGACTGAAGAATGATAATGCACGTTTTGTGGAAGACATCTCTTTTAAAGAGGAAATCAATGAAGCATTGCTATTGACTTTACACTTGGATCCCTTGGTAAAAAATACATGTTCTTTTTTAATATGATTAAAAACATAAAACAAGTACAAATCGACTTTGCCTTATACCTTCTCTTCTGCAAGGTTGGTCTTAGCTTGCCCTGCTTCGCCATTGTTGTCCGCTGTCATTCCATTTGGAGAATAATTATAAGAATATTGTCCATTTACATGCCCATTTGCTTCCAATTGTTGTCCGCTGTCATTCCATTTGGAGAAGAATTATAAGAATATTGTCCATTTACATGCCCATTTGCTTCCAATTCATTTTTCATTCTACTATTTCAGAATTTATGTATTCAAAATAGCAAATTGTTGAAATCGTTGAGGACTTTCGAACCAGCGAGTAGACACAGTAAATTTATGGCTTTGAACTTTGGCAGTTTCATACTCATGCACTGAGCCTCCTCACTTCCTTCTTAGAGAAAGTGTATTCACATAGAAAAAATCAATAGAAAGTGCATTTAATTTTTCACCAACCTTGAGTGCACTTCAAATTGTGTAGAGACATTGCATGGTGATTTTAGAGTAAATAGGGGATGCTCCCAAAGAAAATCTTAAAGCTAGCTTGTTAAAAAGTAAAGTCCATCAAGATAACTGAGGGGGGTGAATCAGTTATCCAATTATTAAAGCATTTATTAACCTTATTAATCAGCAACTATATGAAGATACTCATACACAACAACACTAGATATGTACTAATATAAAAAATTCTTATAAGAGGATGGACTATGTTAGGAGTCAATGAAATAAATTCAGTATATATTAGTCCCTATTAGGAGTTGTAGAAGGCAGAATGATCCACCATCCCAACAGCTTCAAAAGCAAGACCACTAAACTCACTGTCCAACTGGGCTCTGTATTATATCTTGCAGAATAATAAAAATGAATGAACTTGAACTCCTTTGTCCTCTTGACCGGACCAATCCTCTTCTAATCTCAATACCAAATCATGAACTTCGCAACCAAATAATCCCTTGAATCACTTACTCACATTTACCAAATACTTTGTGTATCACAATCGAATACACTTCTTAATTACTTTATTTTTATCACAAGGAAAATAACCTTCCTTTATAACACATCATAAAATAATTCCTTCAGTCGGCCTTGAGGCTTTCCTAATTAATTATAATAGGACCTCACTAAGATATTACAATAATTTTACAATTACACAACACTGACGACTCAAAGTCTTCACAACTTCTCACACATGCAACCGTTGACCTTGTGCACTTACTAGCATCATCATCAAGTTGTCTATTGTCACTATCTAACTGCGCTCATCACGATTCTATCCTTGTAAAGAGATACAATCCAAACATCAAAAATCACTTATCAAGTACATAAAGACACAATGTAGAATACATCCTTAACTGCGCTTGACCTGATTATCAATACACAACCCATATGACCTCATTCTCTCTCTACTACTCTATCAGTCTTTATAGAAACAATACTATGTTGACATCAATGACAAACAGAGTAATGAATGCAACATGTCAATCATGTACAGTCTCTCCAATGCTTAGGATACTCCCCCAAAATAATACCATCAACATTCATGCTAACATAACCAACCTTGAATGATCATCCACACCCTTGCAACGCTACGAACCATAGATCTACAAAGTTAGAGCCCGAACATCCCATATAGGGAAATACCCTTGGCATAGATATGTCCTACTCTCATGAAGATAAATCATACTCTTATACACACCTTTCAATATATGACGAGCAAAACTACTAAAAATGAAAACTAATACCGCCTATATAGGGCATGCCAGCCAGCTATTCCAATGATAAGTGAAAACAAAAGGCACAAAAGATGAAATAAATGGTACTTATAGAATATTAAGAAATAATGCTACTTATTAAGAAATAATGATACAAACAAAATATTCCATAGACATTATTATTACAAGGTCTAGACACCTTATCCGAACACATATTGCTTACCCAAGCCCTAATGTCTCATCATTACCAATCCGAGTGGAAGACTTGGGTACCATTAAAAAGATTATTGTGAGGGTGAAAACCCTTGAAATTTACAAGAATGCAGACAAGATTTTAAATCCATGCCGCCCTATTAAGGCAATGTGCAAAAGTAAGCAAGACACACAAATAGGAGAAACCAAAACCAATCTCTCTTGCTCACCCTCTAAAAGCAAGAACCCCTTGGGTATCCATTTTCACCATTACACGCATTATTTTATTCCTAAGGCTAAAAAAATTATATAAAAGAGAACATCAACTCACTATAAAGACAATCACATGTGTGCTTGTTAAAGGTTTTAGCTTCAGGCCTCAGCTAGCTAGCCTTTATGTTATCGTTGGGCGCTTCTGTATAGGAAATTGTTGTTTGTGGCATTCGTGCAAGAACTTGTTTTACCTTTCATTTTTTCAGAGTAAGCAGAGAAGGTGTAGGGAGAGGAGAACTTGTTTTTCATTTGTGAGAGGCAAGGAGACGCAACGACAATATTCAAGACAAATCCAGGGAAATTTTCTTATATCAAGTGTTCCTAAAAATGAATTAATTGTCCTAAGATGCAATAAATAGGAGCCACAATCATTTCCACTACTATATACAAGAAAGCATCTAATAGATGACAGGAGGTGGTCCTTAAACTGGACTGCCAGGTTCAGCATCATGAACAAAACCTCCTATAGTCTCGCTAATTCCATCTAGCAATGTTTAAGGCCCCTTACTACCATAGAATATACACTCCTTGAGCTCAGATACTCAATTCAAGCATCAAAATAAGGTCAGAAAACCATATGAATTACAACTACGGACAAGTGTAGAATCACATTTTCCTAGTACATGACATGAAATCATTTAGGGTTCAGGGTAGTACAAATAGCAAAATGGAATCAAACAAAAGAGAACTGTGTAATACGGTAGCAAGAATTAAAACCAGAAACCTATAAATCAAATCTGTCCTAGAGTACAGATTACTGATATTTTCTCCATTAATGTTATAATTTTGATAAAATAAGGGATAAACACAAGAAACTAGAACCCTAATAAAAAATTATGTCCAAGAGTGCAAGCAACTAATATTTTATCCATATATGTTATAATGTTGGCAAAATTAAGGATGAAGCCCAGAACAAAACCTATAAAAGAAGTTGCTTTACAAATGGATTCTTGGAATCTGATAATGTTGAAAAAGCTACCTCTCGACCCACCTAAACCAAGAGCAAATCAACCCACCTTAAACATCTACCAACCACAATCTTCACAACAGTAAGTTGCAACACAACAACTTAGATAGAGAAAGAAAGAAACCCCATAATGGGGTTCGGCGCAAATCCCTACCATTCTAATGGGAAAATCGAATTTGTCTAAGAGCGCAATTTTCTCCATAAATGTTAAAATTGTTGAAAATATAAGTGGAGTAACTGAGGGGGGAGAGGTGAATTAGTTACCACGAAAACATATCCAAAATCCCTTAAGATGTCAATACAATTCAAAACTAATACTCCACTGAAACTGAAATGTTGTTGTAACTTGGTTAACACAGGAACACTTGGTTAACACTAACAAACATTGAAATAATTGCTACTTAAGATGTTTAGTGTGATTAACCTTAATTAACTTAATTAAGCAAATAACCTGAACACAAGAGACACCAAGATTTAATGTGGAAACCCAATTTGGGAAAACCACCAATTGCAACTAGTTACTATTTTTCAATCTTCTGAAATGAACCCTGTTAGAAGTCAACCCTGTTAAAGGTTACAAAACACGCTATTAGGTGTGACCCTGTTAAAGGATTTAGTTCACCCTGTTAGGAGTGACCTTGTTAGAGATCTTTAGACACTTCAATCTAAAAATGTCACCTTTTTAAAGGATTTCGCAAATAGCTGTTAACCTAGCTCTGTTAGGAGATTTGATTCACTGCTATAATTATTAGAGAGTAACAATGATATGACCTGATTACTTATGCACCTCTCTTTGCTGATTTCAGATCTCTGTTTTGACTTGAATACTCGATCCTCCTTGATCAGAATGTTCTTAGTAGCTCGGTCAACTCGAATATTCTGATATCCTTCCAATTCGCTTCCTTGATTTATCTTTTCAATCCCATGCTTGTTCACAATTCAATCCTCAACTTCACCTTATATTTATATGTTTTACCTTGTCAAGTCAGCTTGAATGCAATTTCAAACAAATGAAATTCATCCCATGAGTCCGCTAGAACTAACCAACAAAACTGTCAAATCAAATATACTAATAGAAGAAAATCCTTCGTTAGCCGACCCAACTCGGTCAAAACTTCCTCACAAACGGCTTTGCTTCAGACTTCCTTTGGTAACCAAGTGAGCTTGGTTAACACTCGTTCCATGCCAACTTTCCTTAGGAGACTTAGTGAGCTCAGTAGATACTGACTCTGAACTTGATTAACTTCAAACACTCGTCATACACTGGAACTTCCCTTGACTCCTGAGTGAGCTCGGCACACACTGATTGCTCAGTATATATTGGACATTTGTGTAACATCGAAGACAACATACAATTGAATGATTGTATCCAACAATAATGTTATTGTCAAGTACAAGAAGCACATTGTTCTCTGTGCAATCTCTCCCCTCTCTACATCCCTTCCCCGCCTCTTTTTAGTCATTCTGGGTTTGCAACAATCTCTAATGTTCTGTTGATGGGTCAAGAGTGATCCATAAACATTGAAAAAAAATACCCACAAGTCAAATCCAAAAACAACAGCAAGAAGCATTATAGATTGTGGAAAACTATATCCTTAAATAGAACAGAAAAAATCACAACTTGGTGAAACTGAGCTTAGAAAAAATAGAGTGAAAAGTTCACAAAATATTGAGACAATAAATAACAAAGATATTTAATCATAGGGCAAAGGCATCAAAAACAAAAGAAAGAGGCACACAATTATCTTCTTTCAAACCTTGAGTATTTCTTGCCATCCTAATCACATTTAGGAAGATACTAATTATAGCTAGTACATACTAGAACAACTAATGGCAAAAGCAAACAACCATCGATATAATTATTAGGATAAAGCTAAGAAGCCGATTCGTGTCTCCCAGGCATGGCATCCGCATCGGAGGTAAACAGATTCCAGAGGCGCCCAGAAGCCCTGTGGGTGTTGGCCGAAAGCCAGCTGCAGGCTACCAAATGCGCATGGAAGCTGAGTTGGCCGGAAGCCAGCCGCAGGCTGCCAGATGCGCGTGGAAGCTGAGTATCAGTTGAGTTGGCCGGAAGCCAGCCGCAGGCTGCCGAATGCGCATGGAAGCTGAGTATCAACTACATGCACGTGAAAGCTAAGTATCAACTTCCACACGCATCCGGTAGCCTGCAGCTGACTTCTGGCTAGCACCCTCAAGGCTTCCGGGCGCATCCATGGGCCCAACGCCTTGCAAAGCAAAAATAAAAATAAAAAACATTATTTTTTGACTTAAAGTTAGAATAAGACATGTGATGGAATGAATTTTAAAAGTGTTTTTTCACTATGAAACCCTAAAACAACCCTAAAAGTCAATATAGAAGCATTCACAAGAGTCATTTTAGAACTTTGTTTGCACCTACAGCCACTCCTTCATTGTGAAGCTAAGTTCAGCATTTTCGAAGAGGATCGATCGAAGAGGGAGAGAGAGCTTTCTCAAAGGAGTTTAAACCATTCAAAGTAAGTGATCAATCCTTTTCTTGAGCATTTAGATGATTTTTTTTGAGTTTTTGATTAAAAAATTCTCAAGTTCTTGAAGATTTTTTTAAAGTTTTTTTTCTTTTTTTTTTTTTTTGAAAGATATGTAGAAGTAATTTTTTTTTTCTTCCTTCTTTCCACTTGTATGCATGATCATTGATCTTCATAGTTCTTAGGAACTAATTAAAATTTATTTACTTTCTTATAAAATAGGTTGCAAAAAACTAGGCAAGAATGGATACCGGTGGAAGTTCAATGGGGGGCCAAGGAGGGGAAGGGACTGATAATTTCAAAATTGATGTAGGTTCTCCTTTGTGGAGACATACAACACGGATATCACAGGTTTCAAGAGGTGGCTCATATTATTGGAAGTGCAATTATTGTCAAAGTAACAAAGGAAAACCTTTCAATAGCTCACATTCCTGAGTGAAGCATCATTTTATGGGCCCTACTGGCAAAGGATTTGGAATGTGCAAAGGCAAAAATCGTACTAGGATAACTAGTGTGGAAATACTTTCATTTGTAAGAGAACAAGAAGTTGTTGATGCATCTATCAATAGATCAAAAAAAAAGCTATTATCAAAGTCCTTCCTCAAAGAGCAAGCTACAGACACCCATTGAACCAATTGCATCCTCCCAACACCCATTCTTGCAAGTACCTGTGCCAGGAGAGGATGAGGAAGAAGTGGGAATTTCAACCCGCAAAAGAGGCCCATTGCACACTGCATTTAAAATGGAGGCAAGAGACCGCGCTGATGAAGCTATTGCACGTTGCGTCTATGTGAATGGGCTTCCTTTCAACTTAGTGAGATCGCCATATTGGAAGGAAATGGTGGCAGTAATCAAAGAATCACCAGCTGACTACACAAGCCTGGGGTATGAAAAAGTGCGTACAACTCTATTGCAACAAGAGAAGGCACATATAGAGAAAGACCTTCAACCAATCAAAAAATCTTGGAAAACTTCAAGTCTAACTATTGTGTCAGATGGTTGGAAGGATACAAGAAACCGGCCATTGATTAATGTGATTGCAGTTTCCCCCAGAGGGGCAATTTTTTTGAAGGCTATTGATTGTGAGGGGCAAGTGACGGATTCCAAATTCATTTCTAGAATTCTCATCAAGGCCATTGAGATGGTGGGTAGTGAGAATGTGGTACAGGTGGTCACAAACAATGCCAAAAATTGTAGGGGTGCGGGTGCTTTGGTTGAGAGTCGATATGAGCATATTTTTTGGACCCCATGCACTATTCACTCCCTTGATCATGCAAGGGATTGGCACTGAAGTAGATTGGGTGAAGAAAATATATGAAGAGGGGGAGGACATACAGATGTTTGTGACCAACCACCACATGTCACAATCCATTTTTAGAACATACTCCAAATTGGAGTTGCTGAAGAAAAATTAATTTTTTTAAATTACTAAGTTTCATGGTTTTGTAATTTAGTTTAAAATTAAAATTTATAATTATATTGTCAATTGACATATTGTTAACTTGCTTAGGTTGCTAAGACCCGTTTTGCATCTCATACAATTGTTATGAGACGACTCCTCAAGGTAAAAGGTGCATTGGGCCAAATGGTCATCAGCAATCAATGGGGTGTATGCAAGACTCAAATTCAGAAAGAGCACAAAGGATCAAGAATTTGATCTTGAGTGAAAGTTGGTGGGCTCATGTGGCATATGTATTGGATTTCACCGAGCCCATCATGACTATGCTTTGTTTTGCTGATACAGATACACCTTGCTTGGGGGATGTGTATAATGGCATGGACACCATGGTTGAGAAGGTAAAACATTCTATACAAGCACACGAGAGTGACCCCACACAATGTGAAGCCTTATGCACACAAGTGCAAGCAATTATCCACCATCACTGGAATAAGATGACTACCCCATTGCACCTCCTTGCATATGCCTTATCTCCTAGGTACTATAGTGAGGAGGTGGTATGTCGGGTAGAGTTGCACCATTTGCAAATGAGGAGGTTGCTGAGGGGTGCCACAAAGCTCTTACAAGACTCTTCCCACTGGAAGAAATGCATGAAAAAGTGAGGGAAAAATTTGGGTTGTTTGCTTCGAGGTTGAGGCATTCTCCACTTGCACTGCAGGACCAAAATAGAATGGGAGCTATCACATGGTGGTACATGTATGGTCAACCTTTCAAGCATCTTCAACCTCTTGCAATCAAGGTCCTATCACAAGTAAGTTTTTTATTTCGTTTTGTAAATTTGTTTTAAACTTTTATGTTTACACTTGCATTTTAGAATTTAGTGTTTCACACATTCTTTAAAATTAATTTGCTTTTCATTTGTATTTTTTGTCACAACTATATAAGTTGCTAGTTCTTCTACTGCTAAAAGGAATTGGAGTACATACTCATTTATCCATTCAGTGAAGCGCAACTGGTTGGGCTCCAAGAAAGCTGAGGACTTGGTCTTTGTACACACCAACTTGCATCTTTTGTCATGTAAAAATGATCATTACAAGGAAGGGGCAACAAAGCTTTGGGATGTAGCCCCTAAGTGTGCAAATTTGGATGCAACGCTTCATGATCTTATTACAATTGGAGACGGTGATGATGATAGTGTGGTACGTCGTGCACCTAGCATAAGTGGAACCATGCTTGGCTCAAATAATCTTTCAGCAGTTGGAGATGATGATGAGAATGTGGATTTTCTTGCGAATCCCTATGATTCAGAGCCAAACTCTAATTGATTGAATATTTAGATTTCAATCATTGACTATGTTTTTATTTTGTTGGAATCTTGAATATGACCTATTTGAACTTATTGTTTAAAAATTAAGACTAAACGCTAATGTTGGACAAGCACATATTGATATTGATATATCATATGAATTTTGAAATATCTTGAATTTTGACAAAGGGTTAAGTATCGTAGATTCAGTCATATTATCAAATGATTTGTTTTTATATATTTCTTGCATTTCTTTGCATATATATATATATATATATATATATATATATATATATATATATATATATTTTTTTTTTTTTTAATTTTTTTTTTTTAATTTTTTTTTTTTTTTATAAATTTTTTTTAATGTTTTTTAAATTTATTTATTTATTTAATTATATATATATATATATATATATATATATATATACACGTTTCCTCACGCATCCGCATTCAAAAAAAAAATCACCACATCCCGTATCCACTTCAGGAATCCATTTCGGAATCTGCATCCGAATCGGTAACTTAGGGATAAAATCTCAAGGGCTCCAAAATTATACAAGGCTATGGCTTGGAATCTATTGTGAAGTGCTAAATCTTTTAACGTTTCCTTAATATTAGTTTGGCTATATTGTTTGGATAGCAGAAAATGCAACAAAAAGGCACATTCATTCCCAGGCGGTAGGCTACGATCACAATGTAAAATCAAGGAAGGTAAAAAAAGGAAAGGAAAGTCTATTTTATAGTCCACAACACCAGCCATAGGTATATGGGTTAACATATGGTGACAGTGTATGGGACTACCTCGTACTCCTTGCGGGAGGTGCAGTTAGGTATATGGGTTAACATATGGTGACAGTGTATGGGACTACCTCGTACTCCTTGCTGGAGGTACCTAATTGCACTACGAACGAGGCATACATATCGTACCCCCCGGTGGGATTTGAACTTGTGACCTCCCTTTCGAGAGTACAATGAATCATCACTAGGCCAACTCAGGCTGTACAAACATCAAAAGAACAAAATATCTAAATTGTAATCCAACCTAAAGGTAACATTCATGTATATGAAATATAATAACCAGATCAAGAAGAAACAAAATTTGTACAACTTAAAAAACAAAATTAGCCCAAGTATCTTGCTGCTATCATAGTCAATAGTTCAGCATCATATGCTCAAGCAATGTCCTGTAATCACAATTCAACCAGAATCTAGAGCCCAGCAATAAAATAGTTTGTGGTGACTATCTATGTAACATTTTAAAATCTGAAGTGTAATCTTGCTTCATTCAAATCAAAAATATAGTAATAAGAGTATCCAATATAATAAATAGAGATATTTCATTCTTGTTCTGCTTTTTGCCACTGGTGCAAGATAATATATTTGACCAATGACAAGAAACAGAGAAAGGCATGATTGGTAGAAGCATTAAATGTAGGCCAAAGTGACGAGGGATACAATTGGGAAGAGTGAAGCAAGAAACCTGCCATCCGTTGTACTCATTCAGGAGGTGCCAGGATCCAGACAAATTCTTGGAGCTGCTTATCTATTCAATGGTCACACATCAAGAAAGCAACTAGCAGTCACAAATGAGAAATCACAGGAGATCTTGGATAAATTTGATGGGTTTAAGTCTGCCATCAAGTTACATGAATCAAGGTAGTGAAATTCATCCAAAGATTCCACATTGTGCACAAAACAGAACTTGCAGGGATTGTAAGAATCAATGGTTTAAAAAATGACTTGCTCAACCAATTAGCTTCAATTGGAAAGCGAATCATTGAGCTGTTGTAGACCAGAAATTGCTTCAGACAGTGATACTAATGACTTTCATATGATGATTGCCTATATGCGACAATTCTGAGACACAATAGTATGAATGGAGTACCCAAAATAAGGGGGCTAGCAAGATGCACCTGATTTGGAGTGTGTTCTTCTTGCTGAGCATATTAGTTCAGAGAAGAGTGCATTGATGCAAATAAGGATGGAATACAAGGTAAAGGCCTTATCCTGAATGTTGAACCACAATGAAAAAAAGTAATCTCAGAAACAGGTAAGGATTGGCCAGCCAGCTATTCGTTCCTTAGCACAGTAGCCCTGGCAGGATTGCAGGGCTCTCTAGCTAGGCTCTCGACCAAAAGGAACCAATGAGTCTTGATCCCCTCTACTCTAGGCTCTAGCCATTGACTTAAACACGCCAGCATCTCATTCAGAATCCAATATCGGATTACACAATCCCTCTCCTTTGCTGCCTCACTACCCATTATTCTCCCTCTAACCACCCCTGGCTTCATCAGCACCATTAATCTATTGAACTGGGAGAGAGCATTTAGTAGGTTGGTTCAAGAGCTTTAGGGTTGAAGGAATACAAGGTAGAGAGGCCTCATCATGAATGTTGAAATGATAGTGAAGAAGAGTAATAACAGCAACAAGGTTTGCCATATTTGGGCAATTGTTGCTAACAGCTTTTTCATTATGTGTACATTTGTGGTCCTTTACTGAATTCAGCAGCGGACGTCAAAAAAACATGAAGCTGGTGCTTAAAAGTTGGAGATTGACTAAATTTGTTTTTGTCGACATATGGAACAGAGGTAGGAATATTGTGGAGGCAATTCAATTTATTTTTGCCAACATATACTCATCGATAAATTCATTTTACTTTTGTCAATGTATACTCGTTGATTACTGTTTTATTTTGAAACTTCCTTCAAAACTTTCATATGGAAGAGGAGCAGGAAAGTGACCTCAACAAATCAAGAAACAAAAATTAAATTTCATGCAAAAGATCTTAAAGTCTTCCAAACTTTTGGAAGAATGTTCTCCTTTCACTAAAGCAAAGTTCAAAACTGAACAGCTAGAATAGTCAATTTTCTAACTTGCTTCCGCATCATGCTGACCTGTCTCTCCCAAAATCTTTTCTCTCTGCTCTCAACTGTCTTGCATCTGCTTATCTTCTTGTATTAACAATGATTTAGACATCCTCATTATTAAAAACAAATGATAAAACTCTTTTAAGTGTTCTTGCTGTAAGAAATATTAAAAACAATCCAACTCTAAGATCAAAGTTCGAAAGGGTTCTTGCTTTTTGAAACATAAAAACAATCCAACTCCAAGATCAGTTCTAAATTTAACTGCTAGACATTTTAAGCTCTTTCCAATATCAATTTTCCCACAACTTTTTAATTAATAAGATTTTACTGTCCTTTGGTCTATCTTTCAATTAGGATTATCAATTTTCTACTTCGCTTCAGCATTGTACTAAGCTAGGTATTTCTCCCAAAATCTCCTCTCTCTGCTCTCACTATCTCCTATATCCTTATTTTCCCCACACATCTGTGCTTTATTTGACACAAAAAACAGTTGACTGCCTAATTTTATCCATTTATTTTTTCTCTTTTCTTTCAATTTTTACTTGTCTATTACTTTTATTTTATCTTCCTAATTTAAATATTGTTACTGCTCATGCTGCTCCTCGAAATTTTATGATCTGCTACACCTGTTCCTAACCCTGTTTAATATCATTTTTTCCCACAACTTTTTGATATACTAGGCATATCTAGATGTGAAACCATATATAGAATGCATGGTCATGGAATTCAATGATGATTAGAATGTAAATCCACACAACAGATTTGCATCATCCTCCCATCTGAGCATAAGACTGTACATACAGAAATTGGCAATATGACTAATCTTAAACAATTGTGATGTGAATATCAGGATTTAACTGTGTGATTTTTGAGTCAAACTCGATGACCCATGTTTCATGAGTAGTGATTCAACATGAATCCATCTCTCATGAGAATAAATGGAACACTTAGCACTCATTGGATCTAGGTGATGCTCACAGGGGTGAAGCACCGGGACTTCCCGGGAGGTCACCCATCCCAGTACTACTCCAGCCTGAGCGCGCTTAACTACAGAGTTTCCTCCACAGTTAAACCCAAAGCTTGCAACCCCATTTGCAAAACCTTCACCAAGTGTTGTGCCTTATGAACCATTCATTAGAAAGCCTCTTAATCATAAGGCACAACACTTGGTGAAGGTTTGGCAAATGGGGTTGCAAGCTTTGGGTTTAACTGTGGAGGAAACTCTGTAGTTAAGCGCGCTCAGGCTGGAGTAGTACTGGGATGGGTGACCTCCCGGGAAGTCCCGGTGCTTCACCCCTGTGAGCATCACCTAGATCCAATGAGTGCTAAGTGTTCCATTTATTCTCATGAGAGATGGATTCATGTTGAATCACTACTCATGAAACATGGGTCATCGAGTTTGACTCAAAAATCACACAGTTAAATCCTGATATTCACATCACAATTTGACTAGCTGTGGAAATCATCTCCTACTTATTAATCTTAAACAAGTCAAACAGTAGATATGCAAAATAATTAAAAAGAGCTAAACATGACAGACAATTAGTTTTGTACTTGGGATCTCAAGAAAACTATCAGCAGCATTGGAATAATTTTATCATCCAAACTATTTCCCATAATACTGCCAATATAGGTCCCTTCCTGAGTTTAGCAGCAGAACCCACAAAAAAGATAAAGCTGGCCTTCGGAATTAAAGGTTCATTAAATTTGTGTTGCTGTACTCATTCAGAAATATTTCTTTTATTATGGATTAGGTTGGGGTGAACACTGATGGCATAATAAATGCAAACAATGCACGGGCATTAAATGAAAGCAGACTGCTAAGGTTGGGTGTCAAGAATAAAAACCAGAAAGCTATACTGAGTCATATTTTGAATTTTCTAAATACAAGTCATAAAATTTGACTCAAAACATACCATACACATCCACAAATTGGTGCAGGAATAAAAATTCACAGTCGAGTCATATTTTCCAGTGTTGCACCCGTGCAGTGGTGCAACGCTGTGAGGGCCATCAGAACAAGTTTCTGGTGCAGGAAAAAAGGGCCACAATTTGGGGACAGCAAGGGTGTGGAGAGGTGGTGGCGGGGGGCGGGGCATGGGTGGGGTGGGAAGGTTGCATAGTATACGTATATGTCTTGAAATGCTAATTATGAAATGATACTTCAATATAACATACCAAATATAGTTGAACAATGAATATAGAAAATTGAAGCACGATTCACGGACCATAAGTTCAAACTTCAAACTTCATACTCATAGTAAGTTGTAGCATTAATAAAGTTAAAGTTCTAAACATACTGATAATGATAAATAAAAAATATAATACTACCATGTTGCAAAGTCAAATTTTAAAACATAGTACCATGTACCATGTAAGTTGTAGCATTGATAAAGTTAAAGTTTTAAACTAAGTTACCGATTCGGATGCGGATTCCGGAAGCGGATACAAGATGCGGAGATTTTTTATTTTTGGGATGTGGATGCGTGAGAAAACGTGTATATATATACATATGCAAAGAAATGCAAGAAATGCAAGAAATATACAAAAACAAATCATTTGATAATATGCTTATGAATCTATGATACTTAACCCTTTATCAAAATTCATATGATATATCAATATCAATATGTGCTTGTCCAACATTAGCGTTTAATCTTAATTTTTAAACAATAAGTTCAAATAGGTCATGTTCAAGATTCCAACCAAATAAAAACATAATTAATGATTGAACTCTAAAGATTCAATCAATCACAGTCTGGCTCTGAATCATAGGGATTCGCAAGAAAATCCACATTCTCATCATCATCTCCAACTGCTGAAAGATTATTTGAGCCAAGCATGGTTCCACTTATGCTAGATGCACCACGTGCCACGCTATCATCATCACCGTCTCCAACTGTAATAAGATCATGAAGTATTGCATCCAAATTTGCACACTCAGGGGCTACATCCCAAAGCTTTGTTGCCCCTTCCTTGTAATGATCATTCTTACGTGACAAAAGACGCAAGTTGGTGTGGACAAAGACCAAGTCCTCAACTTTTTTGGAGCCCAACTGGTTGCGCTTCATTGAATGGATAAAGGAGTATGTACTCCAATTCCTTTCAGCAGCAAAAGAACTAGCAACCTATATAGTTGTCACAAAACATACAAATGAAAAGCAAATTAATTTTAAAGAATGTGTGAAACACTAAATTCTAAAATGCAAGTGTAAACATAAAAGTTTAAAACAAATTTACAAAACAAAATAAAAAACTTACTTGTGATAGGACCTTGATTGCAAGAGGTTGAAGATGCTTGAAAGGTTGCCCATACATGTACCACCATGTGATAGCTCCCATTCTATTTTGGTCCTTTAGTGCAAATGGAAAATGCCTTAACCCCGAAGCAAACAACCCAAATTCTTCCCTCACTTTTTCATGCATTTCTTCCAGTGGGAAGAGTCTTGTAAGAGCTTTGTGGCACCCCTCAACAACCTCCTCATCTGCAAATGGTGCAACTCTACTTGGCATACCAACTACCCTCCTCACTATAGTACCTAGGAGATAAGGCATATGCAAAGGAGGTGCAATGGGGTAGTCATCTTATTCCAGCGATGGTGGATAATTGCTTGCACTTGTGTGAATAAGGCTTCACATTGTGTGGGGTCACTCTCGTGTGCTTGTATAGAATGTTTTACCTTCTCAACCATGATGTCCATGCCATCATACACATCCCCCAAGCAAGGTGTATCTGTATCAACAAAACGGAGCATAGTCATGATGGGCTCAGTGAAATCCAATACATATGCCACACGAGCCCACCGACTCTCACTCAAGATCAAATCCTTGATCCTTTGTGCTCTTTCTAAATTTGAGATCTTCCATACACCCCATTGATTATCAATGACCATTTGACCCAAAGCATCTTTTACCTTGAGGAGTCGTCTCATAACAATTGTATGAGATGCAAAATGGGTCTTAGCAACCTAAGCAAGTTAACAATATGTCAATTGACAATATAATTATAAATTTTAATTTTAAACTAAATTACAAAACCATGAAACTTAGTAATTTAAAAAAATTAATTTACCTTCAGCAACTCCAATTTGGAGTATGTTTTAAAAACGGATTGTGACATGTGGTGGTTGGTCACAAACATCTGTATGTCCTCCCCCTCTTCATATATTTTCTTCATCCAATCTACTTCAGTGCCAATCCTCTGCATGATCAAGTTAAGGGAGTGAACTGTGCATGGGGTCCAAAAAATATGCTCATACCGACTCTCAACCAAAGCACCCGCACCCCTGCAATTTTTGGCATTGTCTGTGACCACTTGTACCACATTCTCACTACCCACCATCTCAATGGCCTCGATGAGAATTCTAGAAATGAATTCGGAATCCTTCACTTGCCCGTCACAATCAATAGCCTTCAAAAACATCGCCCCTTTGGGGGAAACTGCAATCACATTAATGAGTGGTCGGTTTCTTGTATCCTTCCAACCATCTGACACAATAGTTAATCTCGAAGTTTTTCAAGATTTTTTGATTAGTTGAAGGTATTTCTCTATATGTGCCTTCTCTTGTTGCAATAGAGTTGTACGCACCTTTTCATACCCCGAGCTTGTGTAGTCAGCTGGTAATTCTTTGATTGCTGCCACCATTTCCTTCGAATATGGCAATCTCACCAAGTTGAAAGGAAGCTCATTCGCATAGAGGCAACGTGCAATAGCTTCATCAGCGCGGTCTCTTGCCTCCATTTTAAATGCAGTGTGCAATGGGCCTCTTTTGTGAGTTGAAATTCCCACTTCTTCCTCATCCTCTCCTGGCACAGGTACTTGCAAGAATGGGTGTTGGGATGCAATTGGTTCAGTGGGTGTCTATAGCTTGCTCTTTGAGGAAGGACCTTGATAGTAGCTTTTTTTTGATCTATTAATCAATGCATTAGCAGCTTCTTGTTCTCTTACAAATGAAAGTATTTCCGCACTAGTTATTCCAGTACCATTTTTGCCTTTGCACATTCCAAATCCTTTGCCAGCAGGACCCATAAAATGAAGCTTCACTCGGGAATATGAGCTATTGAAAGGTTTTCCATTGTTACTTTGACAATAATTGCACTTCTAATAGCATAAGCCACCTCTTGATACCTGTGATATCCGTGTTGTATGTCTCCACAAAGGAGAACCTACATCAATTTTGAAATTATCAGTCCCTTCCCCTCCTTGGCCCCCCACTGAACTTTGACTAGCACTACCACCGGTATCCATTCTTGCCTAGTTTTTTGCAACCTATTTTATAAGAAAATAAATAAATTTTAATTAGTTCCTAAGAACTATGAACATCAATGATCATGCATACAGGTGAAAAGAAATGAGAAAAACTACTAAAATAGATACCCAAAGTTGCTTCTACATATCTTTCAAAAAAAAAAATTTGAAAAAAAAACTTTAAAAAAAAAATCAAAAACTCAAAAAAATTCATCTAAATACTTAAGAAAAGGATTGATCACTTACCTTGAATGGTTTAAACTCCTTTGAGAAAGCTATCTCTCCCTCTTCGATCGATCCTCTTCAAAAATGCTGAACTTAGCTTCACAATGAAGGAGTGGCTGTAGATGCAAACAAAGTTCTAAAATGACTCATGTGAATGCTTCTATATTGACTTTTAGGATCGTTTAAGGGTTTCATAGCGAAAAAACACTTTAAAAATTCATTCCATCACATGTCTTATTCTAACTTTAAGTCAAAAAATAATGTTTTTTATTGTTTTTTTTGCTTTGCAAGGCACTGGGCCCGCGGATGCGCCCGGAAGCACTGCGGGTGCTGGCCGGAAGCCGGCCGCAGGCTGCCGGATGTGCATGGAAGCTGATACTCAGCTTCCACGCACATCTGGCAACTTGCAACTGGCTTCTCAACTTCCAAGAGCATCCGGCAGCCTGCAATTGGCTTCCGGCCAGCACCCGCAGGGCTTCCGAGGGCCTCTGGAATCCATCCGCCTCCGATGCGGATGCCAGGCCTAGGAGCCACAAATCGACTTCTTAGGTTTTAAACATAGTACCATGTAAGTCAACCATTGACCATCAAATGATAAAGATGGAAGATTCAAAATTCATTGTTCTAGTGATTACAATGAGCAGAATAGCATGAAATAGTGAATCAAAATAATGTATCATGGCCATATCAAAGTGAGTACAATCCATGAAGTATCAATAATGAGAATGAAAGGGTGGGAGCTCTCTAATCTTCCCCTAAACCGAAGTCATCATCACTAGAACTACTAGACTCCTCATCGGTAAGATAATATAAAAAATCTTTTAAAATTTTGACTTTTCAACATGGGTGTTGGACGCACCCTTCACGTCCCCTGAAAGCACCCCTCACGCACCCAAGATGCACCCAGTGCGCTAGGGTTTTACCCCGGTGCACCACCCAAATAACACTAATATCTTCTCAAAGTCATAATATAGACAAAATATGCAATAACCAACTATTAGTAGTATATTCAAAATGAGGGGAAAACATCTAGAGTAGGTATTTTAATCATATCAGCAAGCAATCATTTTATTTTATATTTACATCGTTATTTAATACTTTTATGTGCATAAAGGCATTATTTGCTTCCCACGATTTTTTATTTTATTTCCATTGTTAACTTAAATTTTATCTTGAATAGTTTATGTTACAACTATTTACGATTTTGTTTCTTTATTTACAAACTCCTTCATGAGGCTCACCTTAAACACCTATCAGAATAATACCATGAAAAGCTTGAGCAGATGACATATTGTGTCTGTGTGTGTGGCAGAAGGATCTTTCTAGCTATTTTCTTTCTGCTATTGAGGCGCTTCAGTAAGGATATGTTGTCACTGTTTAAATGGCAAGAAGGTCCCCACATAAAACTGCTATTTACTTTCACTCACATCCACAACTAAGTGAAGGTATCCTAAGGGGGAAAAAATACATGAAACCTTCAAACTCATTTAAGGCAATCAATATAGAAGGAACTTGCCCATATAGCAAGGGAATTAGAACATCAGAAGAACATCGGAAGGCATCTACAATCTAAATAGTTTATTTATCTAAGAATCTTAATTATTTTTGGTAAGGGATAATAGCAAAGAAAATATTAAAAATGTCTGATACATACTAAAATTCAAAACAACTCGGGATATAAAACAGATGGATCTTTATGAATATGAGATCAGTTAGGATCAGGTCTCAAAATTATACAAGGTTAAGTTGACTTGTGTAAAAAGGAACATTCATTCTCAAGTGATTTTACACAATCAAAATATAACTACTGAGTAAGATAAGTGCATATTTGACCAGCAAGAGTGGGGCATAAGTGCATATTTGACCAGCAAGCAAGACGGACATATTAAAGATCCTACCTAATGAGTCAGTAACATTTATGGGTGGGTATTAGTTATACTAACTGGTGGGTATTAGTTATACTAACTGTTGAGTTGTAAAACACACACACCCCATTGTAAATAAGGCCCCCCACTTTTTCGCTTAGTTGCTTGGTTTACTGCTTAGTTGTTTAGTTGTTTGTCAGTCTAATTCTAGGTTTGTAGCGCTTTCCAAGTCTCCAGGTTAGTGGTGTCAAGAAGTTTGAGCAAGCCTAAGATGCAAGTAAAGATCTTATCTGCAAGTCAGAATCTTGGAGTGAGTTAGAAACGTGAATTGTCAAGTCTTGATCCAGCACAGAGAGAAATCCTGATTGGGTTCCTAATGGAATTTCCCAAATACCATTAAACCTTCACTTTGAATTTGAAGCAATTGATCCAACAAAGGTGAAACCTCGGTTTTCTGTTAAATGAGGTCCTAATGGACTTGAAATGTTGCATTTGCCTCGATGAAATTTTAAAGGTTGGTTGAAGAGAATCTGCAAATCAGTAGGAAGGTCTGAGATAATGAAGACAGCCAAGTGCTGTTACAGATTCAACTTGATTTTCTATTATAAATGTAAAGTTTTCAAACAGCAAAGGCGAATTTCAATCAAGGAAGGCAATTTGAGCGAACAAATGATGTTTTCCAACTTAAAATGTTGATGAAAAACCATGAGAAAGCCTCAAAACGAGCTGAGAATCTGAATTTTGCATGGTGAAATTCTAACATAAAGCAATTTTATTTTATAAATCTCCTAAATCTAGAAATTCAAGACATTTCAGAAATCCGATCTGACTTGGAACAAATTTACAAGCTAGGTCGGAAATCTGACCTGGCTTGGAATTCATTTCCAAGTGCAATTTGAAACCCAACCTGAACAAGATATGAGAAATCTTGAAACAGAGGGTGCATTCTGGATATAATTATGAAATTTTAAGTATGTTTGATCCCTAATATCATTCCTTCAGTAAGCATGGTGAGGAAACAATCAATTTCTGAACAAAAATTGAACGAAATCATGTCAAAGCTATTCTATTATTGCAAGCCCTCGCCTTCTATTGTTGCCCTACTATTCTAAGGAGCTTTCTGACCTGCAGCTGGAAAGGGAATTCAAGAAACATAGCGAAATCTAAGTTTCTCGTGATGAAATCTGGGCAAAATGTGGCAAAGTTTCAATAAATTGGACTACTTGGAATAAAATTCCAAGCTAGGTCAGATTCCTGACCTCCCTTGGAAACTAATTTTCAAGCTACCCCCAATTTCCACCCAACAAAAAAAATGAAATCCAAAATACAACATGAACTTGGTGACTGTGAAAGCAGTGAAATCCAACCTTGGAGGTGGAAAATCTGGGTGAATTAAGAATAAAATCCAAGAGTTTGGCATGTGATTTGAATCAGATCTGAGTACACCAAGGTAACAAACCAAGCAATTGAGGAAGAACTTTAGTTCTAAATTCAGAAATATAAATGAAAAATTTGACTTGCAAGTGTGAAAAGTAAAACCAAACAGCTGAGGAGAAATTGATTTTCAAACCCAAGAATTTGAACGAGAACGGAAAATTGATGTTTTCTAGAAAGAACATAAACTATACAAACTTTGGAAATGAATTCCAAAGGAGGAATTCTGACCATGGGGGGTTGGAATTCCAACCACCCTAGGAACTCAGCTCCACACCCCCTTTAATTTCTGGCCCATGCATAGAACAAGTATGAACCACAAGAACCCAAGACCAGTCGGCCATAAGGGGGAAAATTAAGTTGCAAATTCAATGACAATTGAGCATATCAACCTTAAGAGTGGGGATAAAAATAAGTTACAATTTGAATGAACTCCCTAATCAGGTTGGCCATTTGATGAGAAATGACTTGGAGTGAACACCTATAAATGAAAGACAAAAAACTCCCCATTTCAAACACAAATCCAATTTAAAATAACACTGATTGAGGCAGAGCATACATTTGAATGTGTGAAAATCAAAGAAAGAGATAAAAATCAGAACGTCTCTTATCAAAGAAAGAGATAAAAATCAGAATGTTGGTTGGCATATAATCAAGTCCAAAATGCTGGAGATAGAGGGATTGAAAGCGAAAACCAAAAGAATTCTATAGGCACAAACTAAAATAAAAAATTACTGCAGACCTGAAGCTTTAAGAAACTCAGAATTCCATTTCGCTATTTTGATCGGGCATTGCTGGGAATTAGATTTGCAATAATAAATTAAGTTAGTCGAGTAGTTTACTTGGCATTTTCAAAGGGAAACTAGACGTTACAATCTAAATCAGGATTTACATGCTAACAGTTTTAAGAACAATTTTTCAAGCCAGATGCGATTCACAATTTATTTTCCTTAAAACTGATTTCCTTCTTGAAAATACCTCACTTTAACAAAAGGTTTTTCTCTTGTTTTGTAGGGAAGGAAAAAGGAGGATCAACTACATGGTGATGATCAAGCAAGTTTATGGAGAAGAAGAATTTCAGTACAAGGGAGGAATTATTGCAACATCATGCACCAGTTACAACCGCAAAGGTGATCAGATATCAACATGAATGATGGTTACAAGTTCAAGAACCAACATGAAATCTTGAGACCAGGGGCAATTTCAAGTGGTGTGCCAAGCAAAAGAAAAGATTCAAGGTCAGAAATCAAAATGAAATGAGAGTGCAATGGCAAAGTCAACAATACTAAGGCATAAAGGAGACATCATGACAATAGCAAAGCAAAATGAAAGAAGAAGATGCCACAAATTTTCAATGCTGTATATCCAAATTCATTGGAAGCCTAAACCTAAGATGATTGATGATCACATTGCAAATATACAACTCATAGAATGAGGAAAGTTAAGAAGCAAGTCAAGTCTGAAGTCATCAAGAAGGATCAAAGCCAAATGCCAGGACAAGTAAAAGATCAAAAATACCTCAATGAGAAGATCCCCAAAATTTAGAGTATGAAGAAGTGGAGTTGAATCAAATAATGCAGGATAGACATGTTGAGGCAGCACCCATTCATCTCCAGACAGTCAAAAAAATTCTTACATCACATGTCTACAGTCAATCAAGTTGTTCCAAGTGTACATGTGGATTGCATTTAATACTCAATGGATTCTCTCCTTAATCTATTTATAAATAGATATGTATTCAAAAGCAATGTAATTTTCTCATTGGTCGGCATTTAATGCATGTAGGTGGTAGTTACATTAGGGTTGTGTTGGCAAAACTTGGGTCACTGATTTAAAGATCAATCTGAGCCATCCATTGCACTTTAGGCCTCTAAATAAGGTTTGCTCAAATCATTTGTTAAAAAGGGGAATTGGTGAAATTGTAGCCAAAATTATTCCATTGTTGTTGATAGACACTCTAAACTCATTGCAAGCACTTAACTTCTAAACTCATTGCGAGCACTTAACTTCAATTGAGAATGTCCATTGAGAATTGGTGAGCATTTAATGCATGTAGGTTGTAGTTAGATTAGGGTTGTGTTGGCATAACTTGAGTCACTGATTTAAAAATCAATCTGAGCCATCCATTGCACTTGAGGCCTCTGTAAATAAGGTTTGCTCAAATCATTTGTGCAAAAGGGGATTTGGTGAAATTGTAGCCAAAATTATTCCATTGTTGTTAATAGTTATCATGGTGAATACTCTCTAAACTCATTGCAAGCACTTAACTTCAACTAAGAATGTCCATTTAGATTATATCAAACTTGAGTATTTAAATGAATGTTAGCAATACTATATATATTCATCCACGCATCCTTAGAAGATTGCAGCCTCCTCTGCACAGTTGTGGGTTTTGTTTCACCCCATCATCTAGTGTGTCTCGCATAAGTAGGTTACAGATAGAATTAGCTTAAGCTTCTAAACCCATTGTTTTTACACTATTTTGTTAGAAGCAGTTACAGAGCTCAAAACGACAACTCAATTGAATCAACAGAGTTGATGTCCATGAATAAATGACATAAGCCCCTGCATCAAACTGAGTTATATCCAACACAAAATTGCTAGCTCTCAATGTGAATCTTGGGGTTGCCTTTTTCACCACATAATCACCATATTGTTTCCTCATTTAAGATAGGATATAATAATTAGTATTTTATTCTGCATGTTAGAGTGGTCACAAAACTAACACCAACACTAACCAGGTCAAACAAACTTACAAGGAATCATGTTATTTACCATAACACTTCCACGATTACCATGCTGCTACCATCAAAGTAAAACAAATAAGCAGTCCGTCTCCTGTAACAAATTCCACCATAAGTTCAACCTAAGCTATCCATAAGTTTAGTTCTGAGTGCCAATATAACTTGGTCATTTATCTTGTTCACAAATAAAACAACTAACCATGAAATCAGAGAAAGTGTAGTTTGTTCATTCTTTTACTGCCTCTTAATAACTACAAATGCAACAACCTCTTTTAAGTCTTTGTACTGAACTGTGTTCCCTCTGTTCCATCAATACTACTGCTGGGTGTGATTGTCTTGGAAATTTTCTTAGTGCAACGTTTTTTGAACAAAGAAAAGAGGCGAAGGTTCAAAGATGGATAAGGGCGACCAGTTTGAAGTGTTTGCAAAACTGGTAGTGAAGAAGAGTATAAATTGGGAAAGGAAGCATAACACCCACCCATTAATTGCCTTCACTTAAGAGGGCATAGAAGCCAGAGAACAACTCAGAAGTGACCATAGTACCAAAGTAACAAGAAAAGGAATCGGATTGGAATCGGCAAGGCCAAATCGAATCGAAACGTGAATCAGCCATGAATCGGAGTTGAATCAGCCACGAATCGGCAAATATTAAAAACCCTTGAAATTTAGTAATTTATTTCATACACCCTTTATCGCTGATTCGATTCGATTCACCAATTCACAAAAAATCGTGAATTGGATCGTACTATGGATCGTACCATTCAAACCAGTGGGTCCATTCCAGATAAAAGTAAAAAGAAAAAGGTTGCATATCAAGTACAAACTATGCAAACCCAAAAAAAATCTGATAAATATTTCAAGTAAACTTACATGGATATTTGTAGCGAATTTCATTGGCAGATAAACGTGGAAGGAATGGGATAAGAAATGCTTAAGCTGGTTAAGAGGTGCAGTGTAATTTCAGCAACCTAGATAACTAAGTGTGTAATTTCAGCAGCAAGTCTTAACAGAAGAATGACAATTACTCGAAAAAAATTCCTGAACATTAAATTAGTAACTAAAGTACATTCAATAAATTTGCTTCTGGTGATGCATTTCATTTAATAAAGTTTCCTGTTTGATAGATTAAGCTGATATGGTTCAGTATAGCTGAATGTGAACCAGATAACATGCATGTCCACAGAATTCAATAAATTATGTTGCATCGATAGTTAAAAGTGCGTGCCATAGCTTCAATTCATATGGTTTTAATTACAATACTCAAAAAATACCAAAGCGTGATCCAAGTCCAACTACTCATAACATGTTAACCAACATGTACAAATAGAAACAGTATTACCAAACTGCAGATGTTGTGTACCAAACACAATGAGTAGGAACAATGGCGACATTGCTTGCCCAAAAGGTAATGACTAAAAGAAACCTATAATGTTCTTGTAACAGTTAAAATATGAAAATAAAGATACGGGAACCAATAAAACCTCCATATATTGTGAAGAGGGCACGAAATGAGTGTTATTATCTGTTATTTCATTCTACTGGTGAACCGTTTCCAGAGGAAAATCTATTCACACTAAGAACTTTGGAAAACCAAAGATATAAATGTGACCGAACATGGTATTTAAGTTCTTAATAAAAAACTTAATTTACATTACTAGAAAGAAGACTCAACATTTACAGCATATCCTCATCAGGTTGATGAATTTGAACCTAGAAGCTGCAATGCTATCAATGAACAGCATGCACCAGCCACAAACAAAGCAGTTGAAATTAATTCTCTTACAAAGAAAACAAGAAATCAAAGCAAACCTGAAAGGTTGCCCAAATTAGTCACTGCCTCAATATCAGATCAGTGAGTCTTGCACAATTGATTAAACCTCGTAGATTAGATGACTTGAGGATTGCTTAAAGAGAGTCTGCAAACTCAAAAGCCTCATTTTTTTGATATAGAAACAAGAACAATATACATAGCCGGTAAAACACTATACACTAGCATTGGGAGTGCTAGAATTTGAAGTTATGTTATAGAAAGCTTGGGGAGTTGATTACTAGAAGGAATTCATTTCCAAAAGATATGTCCGCCCTTTCGATAAAGCTTTTGCTGCTGATCTGAAAGGATCTTCAAAAGCCCCAGAAATGAAAGCATCAGCATCCTTCTTCACCATAGGCCGGTCACTAGGTCTGATGGCAACAAGAGTAGCCCCCTCCATCCTCATGCCTCCAGGAAGCTCGAGATGTGGAGCATACCAAAGTTTCATATTTAAAGCCGGCACCTGTGTACGGTTTGAAGATGCCGAAGCCACAAGTGGCTTTTCTCTAAACTCACCTAATTGCTGTCTGCCCATACAAAGTGTGCCCTGGCCATCGGCATCAGTTAGAACAAGGCTTTCAAGACATGGGTGATCACAGATAATCTGCTGAAGCAAAAAATGTCTGGCAGAAGCTGCAATCAAGGAGCTAATTGTCCATACGACTCTCAACTTCAAGCCGCCATTTGTATAAAATGGTTCTGGAATACTACCATTACCATTACCACTTGTATTATTACCATTGGCATCATCGTCAGAACCCCCATCAATAATCTCCGAATTATCGCCATTCTCCAAACAACTTCTCTTATGCTCAGCTTTTAACCCTTTTGTCACAATCGATGAGGCCCCAAGGATTACGCAGCTCTCAAGCGTAGTCCCAAACTCGGCCTTCCACTTCAACAAAACCCCATCTTCAATACCCAATTCCCCACCAGGCAACTCAATTCTCAAGTTCTTAATCTCTTTAAAATTTCTCAACACCTCCCCCGGAGAATGATGAGAAACCTCCTCCAAAATAGTTTTTTTCGGCCCAAGAAACTGTTGCAGCGCCTGAAGGGGTTTCACAATACTACCGAGCACAAATCTCACAAGATGGCTAAAAATCCCTCTGCCTTTAACATTCAAGCTACCCTCCTCTCCAGAAATAACACAATCCACCTTTACGACCACATTCTCTACCTGAGGAACCAAACAACTAAACCTCTTAGAAACAGCACAGCATCTACCCAACGCCTTGATATCGTCCAACTTGTTGAAGATCAACAACAACAAGGAATCAGGGATCCGATCAAACTGATCCTCTTCAGAATCCCACACTTTTGCACCCATTTGACGAGGAACGAAATCCAGATACATACCAATGCTTCCCTCCTTCCTGTCTATGGCCAAACTTGACTAATTTATACAACCAGACGCCCCCACGCACAAAACGAACTAAATCAATATAAACCCTAACTCCTCACATCTACAAGCCTTGGCTATCATCTTTTCCTCAGTATTTAACCACCAGGGCTTCTCAAGAACACACATAAAGGCCGTTGGTTTCACTCACCTTGATTTCAACGCACTTGGCAAACAAAATTTATGGTTTCTCCGTCGCACACGGACACCAAAACCCTAACCACTTTGAACGTTATCCTTCCTGGAACTCGAACCTCGGTCACTTACTTGACAATTAAGAAACTCCGTACACAGCACATTTACGGTAGGTTTAGATATGCCCCTCGTTTTATCTCTCCAGCCCCTGTTTGCCCACTCTCCCTCAACTCGGGTTAGTTTTTAACCTCTCCTGGTCGGCCGCGGCGGTTAATTTACCGGAGATTTGATTGAAGTCGTGTCCTATTAATACGCTGCCACGTGTTTGTCGGAGATGAATGTGCGAGAAGATTTTTTTTGTCCCTGAGACGCACGTAATAATGAAATGATGGGCAACGGCTCTCTTCAACAATTTACCGGCGGCGATTCCCGCCGAGATTCACGCCGGCGGCGCGTAAGAGAATCTTCTCCCGGCGAGCCTAAATTTTGTCTTTAACATTGGCTTTATGTCCGTTGTGTTAACCATCCTTTTCTTTTCTCACCTCAAAATGTATCCGTTGCAGTACAAATTTTGTTCTTTCTAACTTTCCGCTTTGTAAATGTCGTCGCGGGGCCTCCTTTTTGTCAATTTAGAGCGTTGTTTTATGTTTTGATTATTAGCACTTTGCTTTGCACGTACGACTTCATGAGGAAATCTAAAAGTGTGAGGTGTGAACTCGAAGTTCATGAAGAACAAATTGTAATTGATTTTTACTAATTGGAATTTAGTTTATGCTTCCTCAATTAGGTGGGTACCAATTTGATCGCATGTCTACTAGAGACATCAAACTTCAAAGATATCATGATTTCATAACATAATGAGTAGTATAATCATGGTTTTTGTTGTATTATATTTTTTAATTTAAATTGATAATAATTTTTAAGCAATTTTATCTTGAAATTGACCATTAATTTGAAGAACTAAAAATCGATCACGAGTCAAAAGGACTGGAATTTTTTCTCCCATATGATGTGGTAGATAGTATATCATCATCTCTTCAATTATACTTACTTGGACGCTTTTTCACCTTCAAGTCATCTATTGACATGGTCTGAAAGTGGTCCTCTCGTAAATGGAACCTAAAAGGTAGTGTAAGTGCCTCGACCATGCCAAGTGGTCTCTATCTTTTTAGATTAATTAGTACTGAAATTTTGGGTATGATTTGATCTGGTTCCTGGTATCATGGGAAACATAGTTTAGAGTTCAAAAAATGGCATCTTGGCTTTTGACCCTTCCAAATATTTATGTCATTTAACCTCGATTTGGGTGAGATTGCCAAATCTCCCACTGGAGTTTTGGGATGGAAATGTTTTTGGTGGATAGGCAATTCTTTTGGCTATTGTGTGCATGTTGACATTGTTATCCTACAAAAATATAGGCTTGTGTATGCCAGATTTTGTGTCAACATGGCGGTAAGCAAACCTTTACCCAACTTTGTTACTCTCAAAAGTAAATGGAAGAAAAAATCATCACTCCAATGCCTATCGTCGTTTAATCATCGCAAACACAAGACATAAAATCATGGTTAAGTTGCTTTCTTACCCAACCATGAAGCCTTACACTTCCTTGGGATCCTTTCTAACATGCATAATTCTCAACCCTACAATGCCCCATAAGTCTCAACACATTACAAAAGGCAAAAGATATCTAATGCAGACGTGAAACATACTACTTTCCACATATGTCTAAATGGATCTAATCGAAGAGATATCTAATGTAAACATGAAACATATTACTTTCCACAGATGTGGCAAGGAGATGGGACATGGGCAAGCATATCAAAGAAACATATGCATATAGCTTTTGTCGAAAAAAGAAAGCAACACTTCTACCCTTCCTTGTTTGTCCACATTTGACACCCACAACAGAAGTTAAGCTTCCCAAATCTCATACACAACTAGCAAAATGATGAAAACTTCAATGCAAGAGGAAGAATGACATGTTCTTCACAATCTACTCCATTATACATTTTATCCATGTTCCACATTAAACATGATAAAGAACATCACTTCACATCATAGGACTAGCAACATTTTTTATTTTTATTTTAAAAGCCCTAGCCACCTTGAGATCGAAAGAAATATCAAAATCAAGGTTCACAGTTTTCAATCCAAAGTCCAAAAGTGGAGAACAAAATTAATAGAAATAAAAGAGAACAAGTGTCACGCCAGATAGATCATAAAAAAAAATTAGTGGCCAAGTGGTCACAAGGAACGTAGAAAATTTTTCAAGTTAGCCCATCATCACTCCAAGTTCATGAAAACATAAATATCACATAACCAATCGAAATCAAATTCACATAAAATGTAATGACTCTCACTAACCACCAAAAGGAAGTAGATTCATCACAACACCTTGCATCCAAGGAGTGCTAAAGAACATGACCAAACTTCAAGAAACATGCATCACATGCAATACATCTTGATAATCATGTCTTTTCTTTTTGTAATCTCATGCATTCCTAAATGTAACATTCAATATTTACAAATAAAATCCATGTTCTTCTAACATAGCATGCTAGGTTATTCCAAGAAACTCATGTACTCAGTATCAAAAATTCTTGCACCACATATGCAACATGTGTGACATACACAATAAAGGACATATTTTCATTGATTTTACAAGCCAAGTCTAGAATTTTGTAGGCACTCATAACCTAGTGAAGAATTCAACCATTAATTAACTATCTCAATAGATAATAGAAATTCATTGCTTTCTTGTCTTACACATGCAAAGAAATAAGTACTTAATCAATTAAACA
This sequence comes from Cupressus sempervirens, assembly GCA_028749045.1. Classification (NCBI taxonomy): domain Eukaryota; kingdom Viridiplantae; phylum Streptophyta; class Pinopsida; order Cupressales; family Cupressaceae; genus Cupressus; species Cupressus sempervirens. Next base: position 479,799,812 of record CM053789.1, on the reverse strand, counting down.
TCTAATTTTAGTCAAAATTCAATCATACCAATCTAAGGTACATAATTTGCCAATTATTTTAGAATTTCTCCATCTTGAAAAAAACAAATTCTTAGGAAGCAAGGTCAACCAAAAGCATGACATACACAAGAAGTATCCTATCCTATAATATTAGAAGTAACCATAATTGGGATCTACTCAACCATCACCCCTACAACCAACACATAGATCCATAGATTAAGCTAGTTGACTTACAATTGTGTGACTTAGGGTTACGACTAGCATAGTGAACTCAAGACTTGAGAGTGGAACCTAGAGCTCTAATGCCATATGTAAAAATTGCACCCACAAAACATGTGTCACATTAGCAATCTCCATAAAATGCAAAAAGTCTACAAGAGTCAAGGTCATTTGAATATTGACTAGTGTAGTGCCTACCCCTAGTTGACTTTGTATGTTATATTGCTAAATTCTTTTAAAGCAGCTTTTATGATTATGTGTTGTGATTTAGTGGTACTTGGTTACTTTATTTGATTGATTTTATTTCATACTTAGTTTATATATTTGATGAGCTACTTGATACTCAGTTATTTCATGTGTTTATGGTTATTCTTTTGATGATGATGCTTTGTATGTTTCATATAACGATTTCAATCACTTTCATAATTACAGTTATATGAGTGATTTACATGTGGTTTTATGGTTATTTACCCCATACTTGTATGTGTATGGTGTACATGTATGTTTTACTTTATGTTTGACATTTTCTGATGTGGTTAAGGGAGGGATTCATAGTCATCTATTAGTCGAGATCTACATGATGTACCACTCCCTATCATTGCTTGTTTAGTTTAGACATATATGCATATGTACATGTTCAACTTTTATGCAAATTACAGGTACTAGGCATCGACTTCCCTGAATTGCCAAGATGAGTGTGCCCTATCATAGTACCTCAATGGTAAAGAGGGGAGATAATTCTCAAGTCTAAATCCTTAACCTGAGCCATTGTCTTAAAATATAGGACAAGTATATGAGTGATTTACTTTTTCAAATTTGTCAAGTGACGTGAATTCAAGATTTTGACTTTTGAGTTTGAATTCATACTTTGTCTTTTAGATGGGTTTTCTTATTAAGTCTCTGGGTTTATAATTAGATCAAATAAAGATATTATTAAATGATTTAATTTAATGAAAATGTTATAAAGAAAAAATAATTTTTAATAATATTTAATTAATTGAAAAATTAATTAAATAGAGAAATTAAATATAAAAGATTTAATTAAAGTATAATTTAGTGTAATTATATTAATTTAATTTAATAATAATTAATTTAGAAGTTTCATTTTAATAATGAACTCTAAATAATATTATTAGTTAAATTAATATATATACTTTCTAAATACATCTCATTATTTAATAAAGATAAAGTAAGAAAATTTAAATAAACTTTATTATATTTAAAACACATATTGTATGCACAAAGAATTAAATAAATTAAAATAATAATAAATAAATACTTTTGCATGTTCGTGAAACTGAAAACTCCAAAAGGAGAAAATTCTTTATTAGGATATTAGAGCTCACTCCCCTACACACAAGTTTTGGGGAGCAAAATTTGGAATTGGAACAAAAGAATTGATGAAAGTTTCAAAGGGTTTGGATTTGCATGCATTCATAGGTCGTCTCACTATTATTTTGAGGTAGGATTTAAAAACTCATTGTAGAATTGTATTGAAAGATTACTTTGTGTCTTCATGGATGCTTGCATCATGCTTATTAATTTATTGTATTAATCTTTGGATAAAAATTATGTTGTAGATTTTAAAAAGGAAAACTTATTAATCAATAAAATATTACTACAGCAAACTTTTTCTTTTTTTTTTAAGAAATTAGAAAATTATTAGAGTGTATATTCTGTTAAAACCCTTTCTAATTTGATTATAGAAAATTGGAAGAAATCAACACATTGAAAGCTAAGGTTTGAACTTTAAATTTGTCATTTGATTGTTATGAGTTTTCTAAATAAAGATAAATATTATTCTTTTATCTAAAATAATTTAATTGCAAAATTTATTGGAAAAACAAAAGATTAATTGAGAGGAAAGCATGTTATAGTTAAACTTATACATGCAAGTGAAAACAATTATACTAAATATAGAAAACTAATTATATTATGATTGCATGATTTGAGAGATCAAAGACATGCATAAATACTAATTGAAGGTTTTTTTTTATTTTATAAAACTATAATTCAGTTTTCAGATTTTTTTACTTTTTTTTTAATGATTAATTATTAATTTCAGCAATTTAAAATAAAATTATTTTAAAAATGTTAGTTAAAAAAATACTATTTATTTATTTTGAAAATTAAATAAATAAATAGTACTTTTCTTCTAAGTGGGTTTTTAATATTAATTATTTTTAAAAATTCGGAGTGGGTTATAACTTGTTATATATTTATTAATGAAAGTAGAGTTATAAGTTAATGAATATATTTGCGACTTAGCTATATTTTGAGAAGAGTTATAGTTGAGTTAACTTTATGATCATTTAGTTATGAATATTTAAATATTATGAGAGAAATTGTAAATAGTTTAATTATAATTATAATTTCAAGTTTGAATTTGTATGCACCCTAAAATGGTCACCTAGATTATGGCCCCCCATTATTCAATTTATCAAATTTCTTGAATCAATGATTTGCAATATTTTATTAAATCAATTCAACCCAATTTCTTTGATCAAATTGTAATTAATTTAATTATTTCAATATTTCCTAAAGGTTTGATCATTTTATCTTAAGTCTTATTCAATTAAAAGACAACCTCTCTTTTAATTAAATAATTAATCCACATTTAATTAATTAAGAGAAAAACCCTCTTTTAATTTAATTAAATATTTTCCATTTAATTAAAAGAACTTGCTCCCTTTTAATTAAATAAAATCTCTTTGAATTAAAAGAAAATCCCTCTTTTAACTAACTAAATAAAATCCCACTTGAAAAAAAAATGAAATAAATTAAATAAACCTTTTTTTTATTTTGTCCACACTTAAATGCACATATTTCTAAGTGGGATTCTCTTTAATTTTCCTCCTCTTTTCTCATCGGTGAAATTTTGTCTCACATGAATCATTCTTTCTCCACCCTTGATTAAATCTTATTGCCTCTTAATCTAAATCGTCTATTCTTCTTTATAAGGGAGAGCCCTCTCCTCATTTTTGGACATCCACAATTATGTTATTATTATGTTGTAAATTTGGAGAGCGATTTTTGGAGGAGTTTGAGCATTAAAGTTTTTTGTGGAGAACTTCTATCTTCTTGTCTTCTTCTCTTATGCATCCATGGCTTCCATCATCATGATCCATCCTTGCATTTTTGTATTAGCTTAGATCCATATTTATTTTCATAGAATAATACTGCATTGTTGTTTCCTTTCATAGATTAGATTTTCTTTCTTGCATTGCTTTATATTGTCATAATTTAGATTAGTTTGCATCTTCATTTGCATTCATATTTTGATCTTTGGATCTCTCATTTTATGGTGTACTTGCATGGGCACAAACTAGGTCAAACTAAGGGCCTCCATCACAAACCCTTGTACTCCATGAATAGAAAGCTATGAGCTACCATTTGAGACCTCATTCTTGAGTAACTTTGGATATAATGATTCATAGAAGTGTGCTCACATTTTAGGCATACATTTTTGGTGCTCACTATGGAGCAACCCACCTTTACTTACTAGTTTTAAATATTTTTGGAGCTAACCCCCTTATGCGGATTTGTTTGGAGACAAGAACCCTAGATCTTAAAGATTTGATCATATATCCCAAACGGCTTGGTGTTTTTATTTGAATTTTGTTTTGTAGGTTGGCAACATATCAGAGAAGCTTCAATGAAATTTTTAGATTTTTTTGAGGTATTTTCAATTTTTATAATTTTTTTTATTGTTCAAAAAAAATTGTTTCAAAGCACAAATTAGTGAATTTTCAGAGAAGTCTACATTTTGGAAAGGTCTTTAAATTCTAAACAGGGTTGTTTCTTTATGTTTTAATTTTAGAGATCATATTTAGGCTCAATAATTCAATTTGCAAAAACTTGTTTGTTTTGACAAAATGGCTCTTTAGGGGACAAATGAAAAGAACTTTTCAAAATTCTAACATTTTTTAAAAGTTCTCTAATTTTTTATAGGGGTCACTTTTTTTCTTTTAGAGTTTTGGATCCAAATTCATATTATGTAGGTCGAATCTTGTTGACTAGGTCAAAAATCAATATTCAAAAAAGAGCATTTAATGAATAGCTTGCATTTAATTTTCACATGGATCAATGCATGATGTGAGCTTTCATTTGGGTTATTTGTTAGTTATTATCACTCTTAAAAATTAAATTGTTAGATCTAACCCTAGTTTTGCATAAGTTGGATATATATTGCATATCTTGTGTTTGTTTGTTTTGCTTGTTGCTTTGTTCATTGTGAGCGAGTGTTCAAGTGTAAATGAAAGGTACAATAGAGAAGAGATGCATTGCAAAGATTACTAGATATTTTTTGGATCTCTATAACATTTGAATTTAGAAGTAAAAATGAACCCTCTCATGTTTTTGGTTTGAGTGCTTTTATATGCTTTCATAGATTCACACTTCATTGGGTGTTCTAAATTTGGATCTGGATTTACTTTCATGCATATTCGTTTCACATAGTAATTAGGCCCTATGAACACTATTTGTGAAGTTCTTGGAGGAATGTGCTTCATTCACTTGTGTTACATGCGAAGCTCTTCTCGATGATGGATCTCCTTGTAGGTAGGGAAGGATATTTGTTATTATCTCACTATTCTACTTGGGTTTGTCCTCAATATTCATTAGTACTTTCTCTTTTGAGATTGGTGGTGTTTGTTGTTGATTTTTTCAAAAATTTGGTGAGATGATTTCAAATTAATGTGTCAAAAAATCTTGTTTGTTATGTTTGGGTAAGGTGAAGAGGCTAGAGGAGTATGCTTTGTTCCCTTTTGAGTACATCAGAAACTTAGAACCCTTGAATCCAAACAAAGTCCCCATGTCGTACAATTTTGTGAGTTTTCTTGATTAGAGAGAGTTAACCGTAGTGGACAGTCCCTTTATATAGTCAACCACGTGGATGGAACCTCAAGTGGTAATAGCCATTTTTGACATGGTAGAAGCAACTACTATATAAATGTCCTTGTACAAGAAATTCTCATAGGTGCAGTCTTTTGTCAAGTTGTTGGATCTCCTCAGTATCTTTGATTGATTAAATTCTTAGAATATGTTAAAACCCTGGTGCGCTGGGATTAGATTTCGCCCACTCTAGATTGCAAAAGATATAGAGTTAAACATTACTAAGAACCATAGTGCTGCCAACTTTTATTTTCTAAGACTATTTGTGTGATTGGAAAATATTTTGAGAACATACTTAGTGGTGGTTCTAGGGATTAGACTAATACTATGACATTATTCTTGTTTATATGCAAGCTTGCTTTGCCCCTTGCTCATTGTTTGAAGATGTTTTCTTACAATTCCTAATTATTAACTTGTGTGCCTAGTTTATGATTCAAAATTTATCACACCTAGTTAGATATTTAAAACAAATAAAATATGAGTTCCTAAATCGAGACTTTATGATCAAACTGCTTCGCTATCCTGTTATTTCCAATCTCCCTAAGTTGATCTGGTTTAAATGAGGCTACTTACCCCATTGTTAGAAGCTTTTTTGCACCTTGGGTTATTGTGCTTTGACCCCTTGAATTAGTGATCTTTGATTTCACAAGTGATCTTATTTGGAGTCGGTGAGTTAGAGACCATACTTGTTGAGAAAGCTATACCTTTGGATTCTTTGATATTATGCTTGGAGAGTCTTACTAATTTCTTATTCATCCACTTTCATAAAAATTCAATTTTAATTATTTATAATTTGGCTAAATCATGCTTCTGGTCCATATGTGCTAGGATATTCACCCAAAGTTGTGGGCACCTCTGTGGTAATGTTGGTTTATGCCTATTGCAAAATTATATTTTATCACATCTCTTTGGACAAGTGAGTGCTTTTACTATCCTAGTTTGGTACTAATGTTTCTTAGGGTTATCCTATCACCTAGTACCTTTTCTTTCATGTCAGTTACAACAAGATATCAAGTAGATCAAGGAAAATGACCTCAAGTCATCTTTAAACAATCACCTTTAGTTCAAACTTGTCAAAGATGTAAGGAAAAAGAACATGTGTTTGTTCAATTGCCTAAAAATATTCTAGAAGCTTTTTTTGACCCTAGTAGTGACCTTACTGAGTTGAGTACACCCTTAGCATTACCTCACTCGAATATAGATATGGATTTTATAATGGCTCCATAAAAGAAGAATCAAAGTGGTAAATACAATGTTGACCTTTTGAGTGGCAGTCCCACTCATGAAACTAGACCAACCTCACCCCATATTGAGGATAGATATTTGGATGTACAACAAAGGGCTAAGAAAGGTAAGCATTATACCTATCAAGAAGAGATATCCCAATATGATGATCAAATTAGTGAGCCTTATAACACTCATGTGAATGCAACATTTGTTGGTAATTGATTTAGACAGTCAAGAACATGTACACTGCTCATGACACCTTTAGGTTATGCGAGTGGCAAACTTAAAGTACTTGAGCATGAGAGAAAAGCCCTTCTAGAAGAACCACCTAAGAAGGAAGAACAAGTTAGACACCTAGAGGAAGAAAGGCAAGTGATGATTGAGATGGAAAGGAAAGCTTTTCAAGAAGCATAAGACCTTCTTGTGGCTTCACAACTTGAAAATAAATTCAACAATGTGTACATTGGTGGTGGAAACAACTCTCCTCCATCCACCCTCCTAAGACTCCATGAAGTGGAAGACACTCAAGAACACCTTCACGGTCTCCTAGCCCTAAAGGAAGGAGAGCTTCAAGACATGATTATTATAGGAGACCAACACCTCCTAAAGTTTCAAGACAACCTTCATAACAAGCTCATCATGGTTCACAATATAGAGGTGGTAGCTCAAATTTTGACTATAATTCTTATGATTTCCTGGCTATGCAACCAGACCCACATTTTTGGCAACATATGGAAGCATATATGGACCAAAACAAAGATGCATGCTTTCAATGTTTAATCAAGAAGGGTGCTAAAGTCCTTTACAAATTTGATGTAGACAAAAAGATTCAAAAGCATGATCCCTCTATGAAAGATTAAATTGACCAATTGAACAAACAACTAGAGAAAATAAACATACATGTGCATAAATCAACTATCTTAATGAACTTAAATAACATAAATCATATGGAAACATACTCTAGAAGATACAGAGAACCATGTGAGCATCCAGCTCTGGAACTGAACATGGAGGAAAGCCAACTTTGTATGTCGATCCCCAATTGTGGTAAAGGTAGCTACACCTCCCAACCACATGAAACCTATAGGCCTAGTCCCCCCGTGTTAATGGAGATAGTGATTCGACCTCAAACACACACAAGACAATCATCCATGGCTAATACTCACACCAAATAGTATAGAGGACTAAAACCAAGATCACAAGACAATGTAATACAATAGGTCCTGGTCAGACACTCTATGGGTTTACTATGTAGGGACTCTAGTGGAGAGTAGATTACTTGGCATTGCGGATTCCAAGCTAAACATCATGTGAAAACTCTCCCTCAGGAGGCCATTACATTGTGTCCTCAGATGGTAACTACATAGACACCCACCCTCGGATATACTACCAGGTCTGTACCCTCAGATCAACTATTAGGTACTCATATTTTAATTATCTTAGTTTTATTATCTAGTAATCTATTTAGTTATCACTTATTTAGAAAACTTCTTCACACTACCTTGTCGGAATGCAACCAAGGTAACGAGAAAAGCCCCTCCACACATTTACCCTACGTGCCCATGCTCATCACATGATAAGTGCCCATAGGTAATGTTGTTTCCAAACCCAACCCTAATGAATAATAACTCCATCGATATCAATTGGGAGTTTGGGCCTTGCAAGAACCCAACAAATGCATTCACACATATTTGTGTGTGGGCACACCAACTACACGATCATAAAAAGTAAGGGTCAGAAGATAAACATAAAAATCACAACTATAACAAAATCACTCAATCGGCCTTAATTTGAGAGTATGGATTTGGCACAAATCCCAAAGTAGTAAAACACATCAAGGGTTAGATAGATATCCCTACGGATAATCAAGATCCACGACCAACTTCAGTACCAAGAAAATCTGAGAAAGCTAAGTGGCATGCAAACTGAGGCAAAAACCAAAAATAACCAGAAACCTCAAAATTAAAACCCATTATGTCGTTGGGTACAAAAGTCACTAATATCAAATAAAATTTGGGTTTGAAGTCTGTATGCAAAAACAACTACCATAACGGCCTGAAACCCCAAACCCCCATGACTAAAAAGCTTTAAATGGTTGTACCCGTCCAACTGGGTAGAGATAGCATGCAAAAATGGAGGAGAACACTGGTTCTCTACCTCCACATAGTTTAATACTAGAAATAGACTCAAAAATGGAGTGAAAGCAATAAAACAAAGAGAGCCCTACATTAGCTAAAAGAGCTTAAACAAGAATGCACACAATAAAATAACTGCCTTGTGGTCATTGCCAGAAATCTTGGCAAACAAAGGTGTCCCCGAGACAGATCCAACGAGCTCAACCTCACTATGATCCCACACTCATAGCTCCTATAGGGAATCAAACAGTAAATCCTTTAGAGAGGATTTTAGAATATGCTCTCCAAATTTTGATTCCACAAGTGAGAAGTAAGGGAATAATTCCCTTTTTGAGTATATATCCACTTTTAAAAGTGAAATATAAAATTAGAAAATTAACTGGCCCACTAAAACAACCCTTTCTCAACCTAGAAAAAATTAGGTAATTCCAATTAAATGGAATTCAACTATGGCAAAGCAGTCAGGAATTAAAATAATTATATCAAATATAAAATTCCTGTAAACTATTAAATCACAATTTCTTTAAGAAATTTTGTGACAAATGTGAACCTCTAAATGTACTGACATGCTCATGGGTCTAATCACATAATGTAAATGAGTCTGGATTTATTAAATCACCAAAGGGTTTAATTAAACAATTAAATAGGATTTGTTGACCATACAAGGACAACATTAGCTACATAAGAACAACTAAATCACTAACTCCATGTGCCACTTCTAGGGATATAAATCATGTACATTGAACAACACAATCAAGTGCAATTTCATATAATAATATAGTTGAAGCGATAAATGCATTAAATTATATAAATAACAATTTATTTAATCACATTAAAATGATCTATTTAAATCACTCACTGCATCATAAAACACCTCAAAGCAAGAATGAAGTAAATAACTATAACATCAAATCAAAGTATCCCAAATCCAATAAGTTTGTCATTTAATCATAAACATAGTATATGTTCGAATACAAAATAACTAGATATCATCATAAAGCATCATGTCACATCAACAAGCATCATCATGTATATATGATCAAACTGAACTACATAGCACTTAACATCTATGATACTAGCAAACCAAAATATAGTATCTGATCATCAGGTCATTCTGAATGTCATCCAACATGAGTATCAAAGTATCTCTCAAATCAAAAAATTTAACAAGGTACAATATGCAAACACGGGAGGCACTACAAGTTGTGTTTTATAAACACTTAGATATGGGCCTTCTAGCCTTTTTCTTGCCTTCTATCTATAAAAAAAGACTAGAAGAAAGATTATTAAGAGAGAGTATCAAAGTCTAATTTTTCTTTATAAGGATTATTAAGCTTAATGAATTTGAGATTAATATTTTATATATTCCCTCATAATCCATAAATTGATTGATCCAATCAAACTCAAGAGAATATCTAACATGAAGAGTAACTTATTCTTATCTTAATGACTTTATTTATTAGAAACTCTTCTTTGTTTGCTCATTTGTTAGCAATATTATCTACTTCTTTATTACATTCCCTATAAATATGTTAATGGTAATATCTCCAAATTTATCAACTATGACTAGGGCATATTCAAGTTTACAATTAAGGATCCAGTTAGGGGTTACTGTTTTTCTTAATGCATTTAGGATAATTTGTGAGTCTCCTATAACTAATTTGTTAATACCTATATCATGAGTTAGAGTTGAGCCTTATATCAAGGCCTCTAGTTCTACTGAATTATTAGACACATGTCCTAAGGGTTTGACATGTTTATTTAGGCACAATCCTTTATCTAAAGAAATAATACAACCTAAGCCTCCTAGTCTAGGATTACCCCTAGAGGCCACATCAAACTTTGATTTTGACCATCTTATAGGAGGAGGTTCCCATTTACATTCTCTCTAAGTGATCTTATTAGATTTAGTATAGATAATCAATAAATTAATTAGCTTAAACCAATTTTTACACATTTCTACATCCCAATCTGTAAAGGATCTTTCCTCCTTATAGGAATTTATGAGATCAATATTAGCTACCTCAACAATAAACACCTCAAATTTATTAAAGAAGGATGTTAAATCCATCTTTTCATTACAAAAAGTTCTTCCTTTCCTTTCTTTCCACATTTTCCATAGAAGTATAGGAGGGGATATTTTCCACAAATTATTATAGAAATTAAAACTACCATGTTTTAACCAACTTCTTTAAAAAATTAATATATTGATGGGAAGAGTAGTATTCTAGTTCAATTTCTTACACAACAAATACGAACAATTCTTAGCAAATGGATAATCAAAAAACAAGTGTTCATTTATTTCAAATTCTTATTGGTAGAGTGGACATCTCAATGGTCCTTTGTAACACATTTTAGAAAACCTATCTACTATTAGCATTCTCTTTTGAATAGCTTCCCAAAGGAAGATGTCTTCTTTAGGAAGACATGTTGAATCCTAACACAGATTAAGAGGGATATCTATCTTATCCCATTGTCAGAAATTTATTATCTTTTCATACACTAATTTGACTCTATAATTTCCATCCTTCAAAGCTCTCCAAATTAGTTTATCTTTCCCATCTTTATGATTTTCTTGTGTATTATTTGAAAATTTCTTCAAAATAAAATTCTCCTATTTTGAAAGTGGTGTTTTACCCAAGATTTTCCATTGCCATCCTCCATACTGATTATTGCTAATTTTAATTTTATAATCACTCACAAGCTTAACCCATAGAGTTGAAAGGGTTTTTTTAATGTTTATGGGTGGATTTGCACTATCTAAAGAAGGGACCCCACCCAAGAATCTTTCCAAAATAAAGCTTCCTTCACTAAACTAATATCCCAAGTTAAATTTTTAGCTATCATTGGTTGGTAGTTTAACATAAAATTCTAAATTCTTGAACCTTTTAGAGGATTAATGTTGTAAACAAAGATATATAAAGGGTTATAATAATTTAAATATTTATGATATAAAATTTTAGCCCATTTTATATTATGCTCTTTGAACATTCTCCATGTAAGTTTTGCCCCTAGCACCTCATTTTGCTAGCTCCATTTTTTTATGCATAGACCTCCAAACTCTTTAGGTCTATGATTTTTCCTCATTTTATTTAATCTTGTTTCTTCTTGTCTCCAATTCTTGCCAAAAGAAGTTTTTAAGTTTAGAATCTAATTTCATTCAGATGCACCTTTGAGTAAGGGAAGATGTGACATATGATATGTGAGAATGGCCAAAAGTACTAATTTGATCATAGGCCTCCTTCTTGCTTTAGTTAACCATTTTCCTTTCTAACTTCCTACTTTTCAATCTAATTTTTTAAAATCATGTCCCAAGCCTTACCTTCTCTAATTCCTTTTTCAAGTTGAATACCAAGGTATTTACATGAGAAGTTTCCTTTTATATATCCCATTATTCAACACATATATCTCTCCACTTCCTCTTTGGTGTAAATAAAGAAGATCTCCAATTTAATAGCATTTACCTTTTGACCTGATGCTTCCATATAATTATTTATTATTTGCTAAAAAATTTGAGCTTCTTCCAAAGTTCTTTCTCTTGGTAGAATAATATCATTTGTTTATTGTTGATGTTTTATTTTAGGTACCTCTTTAGTAACTTTGATTCCTCTAATCTTCCTTTTAGCTTGAGCCTTTATTATAGCCCTACCAAAAGATTCTACCATAATAATGAAGAGGAAAGTGAAATGGGATACCCTTGTCTAATTCTTCTAGATATGCTAAAAAATCCTTTGGATGTACCATTTATGAGAAGGGAAAATTTAGGAGATGAAATACAATTATATATTAAGTTGATCTATTGTTGTGAAAATCTAAAATCTTCGAGTGTTTTGCATAAGAACCTCCAATCCACTTTATCATAGGCTTTTTGGATGTCTAGTTTTATTAACACACAAGATTCCTTATTAGTTTTTATAGAGTGAATTAATTCTTGAATTATATTAATACCATCAAAGATTGATCTAATAGGAACAAAACCTATATGTTCCTCTGAAATGAGATTTCGAAGAACTCTTTTAAGTCTATTGGCTAAAACTTTTGAGAGAAGTTTATAAATTGTATTCCATAAAGCTATGGGCCCAAAGTATCTTGGGTCCTCATATTAAATCTTATTTGGAATTAAAGCTATGAATGCATTATTAATTTTAGTCAAAAGGGATCCAAAATCTCTAGTTGCCTCAATTGCCTCCCACTGATCATCACCTAAGATGTTCCAACATTTTTGAAAGAAGAAATATTGAAAGCCATTGAGGCCTAGAGACTTATTAGGGTTAAATTAGAAAAGGACATCTTTAATTTCTTGTTTGGTAAATTTATTATTTAATATTTTATTATCTTCCGGAGTTACCAATTTTGGTTTAGATCCTAACATTTTATTTTGGGCTAATAAATTTGAAGATTCAAAATTTAGAATATCATTATAATATTTGACAAAAGTTCTTGCTATCTCATTTGGGTTTTCAGGTACCCTATATATAGAATCCTTAACTTAAAGTATTCTATTTATATTGCTTCTATTAATAGTGTTGGTGTAAATAAGTATTTACTATTTACAATTTACTTAAGTTTACTTCGAATAACGCATATTCATATTCATTATCATGTAGACACCTAGGAGTTTGCATATTTATATGAGTTGTCATGTAGACAACACAATAGTTTACACTCCAATTGAGCACATGTTGTCTACTACATCTCTTTATGAGATACACCTTTGCATTCTTATCCTCTCATTGTTGTACATACATTCATGTACAATGGAAGATATTCCACTCTTGGTGGATATGTGCTTAGTTGTTATGTATATCTCTTGCATGATTCCTAAACATATCAATTGTCTTTATATACAAGGCACTTCTATGATGTATTCATCCAATTACCTAATTAATCCATTCTTATTTCATCATATCTCATCTCTCTTGTGCTATCCCTTGAGCTTCTAGATCTTTGGCATTTCATTCCTGCCTTAGGAAAATTCTTACATGGTATCAGAGCTATACCAAATTCTCACATGGTATTAGAGCCATAGGAGTTTCATTGCATAGCCATTGGAGAGTGTTTTTTTTCTGCAGGTCAAGATTGGAGCTTGTTGGTGCAAATCAGATGTTGGTATCACATTCAAAAGTTAAAAAATCCCCCAAATTGACTTTTGTTTCATCAAAATCGGACATCTGAGGTGAAACCTTGAGTCATTTGATTTTTGGAGGTGCGACAGTGGTGATTCAGGAAAAATAATTACATATAGATTCCTTTTCTAGAGGTGTTTTTTTTTTTTTTTGGGTGGGGGGGGGGGGGTAGAATTTCATGATCTACACATTGGTGCAGGTTGTTTGTGATCTTTGTTCTTGAATTTTTCTGAAAATTACCAATCCTATTTTTACATCTTTAGAGGCTTCGTTCGAGCTCATATGGACACATATTCAGGTGCTATTTTTTTTGAAAGTGCATAATTTTTGTTTACTTTCTAGATATGGTATCAATTTGGAGTACTTTTGAGTAGACATAGTAGTTCCAACATTTGGTATTTTTTGGCCTATTTTGGCATTTGTAATTAATTAGATCCTTGAGAGGTCTTATGTCTTATCTTGTTGACTCATATATAGCTTCATATTTTCAACTATAAATATCAAAAATTAGAGTTCCACTTTGGCTCAAAATTGGCAAGTGGCTATTGTACCTGCACTAAATATAAAGTGCCAAATCATCTTTTTTGGGGTGGGGATTTTTTTGATTGAGTGAAAAGGGCGGGGGGGGGGGGGGTGGGGTGTCTTGTGTTCTTGTGTGTCTCTCTCTCTCTCTCTTGTGCTCTTTTAATTTTTTGCATCATGGGTTCCCCTAAAATTCCACTTTTAACTTCACACAATTATACTACATGGAAAGATATTGTATGGAGTAGGCTAATGGAAAAAAGGTTTAAATCTATATGTTGATGGTACAATTGTAAAACCCACTGATGATGATACAAAATTTGATTGGAAAATTAAAGACAACCAAGCTTTATGAATTATTAGGAGTTGTGTTCATAGAGATCTTTTCTTCCACATTTCCAACTTTAAGGATGCCAAGGGTGCTTGGGAAAAACTTGAAGAGTTGTATGGTAAGGTGGATGAGGAAAAGGGATTCCAAATTGAGGATGATCTACTTCTCATGGATCCTAAGAATTTTGACACAATACAAGACTATGTCAACAAAGCCAATGGGTTGAGAGCACTACTTAAGGATTGTGGTAATCCCATGAAGGATGATAGATTAATTCATCACATCTTGAAGAGGCTATCTTCAAAGTATGCATCTTTTGTTTTGAGTTACAACACTCATAAGTTGTCCATTGGAAGTGCCTTCCCTAAGCCTTCATTTGATGCATTTGTATAAATATTGATGTTAGAACAATCCAAGTTAATAGATATGGAAATTCTCAAGGCATCAAAGTCTAAGGCATTGGTGGCTAGTAATGAGAACCAAACAAATCAAGGTGGAAAAAGTTTTACCAACAACAAGAAAAAGTGGTGGAAGCTAAAATCACAATTAGAGACACAAAATCCTTCCTCCTCACAACAAGGCAATTCTTCTTCCAACAAGAAGGGAAACAACAACAAGAAGGATAAACTATTTTGTGTTTATTACAAGAACCAAATCATGATGAGCATCATTGCAATACTAAGAGAATAGATGAATTGGAAAATTTACTTAGGAAGAAGAAAATCATTGTGCCAAATGCTTCCAAGGATTCAAATCCATCCACTTCAAAGGGATAAGGGAAAAGAGCTATGGCAAGTTCAAGCTCTTCAAGGGAATGGATTCTTGACTTAGGTGTCTCACATCATATGGGTTCTTTGAAAGGAAACTTTTCTTCATTGGAGCAATCCAAGGTACCTCACATTTTTGTAGAGAATGATACACAAGTGGAAGTTGAAGGGAAAGGACAACTTGAGATGGAAAATAGAGAGTTCAAATATGTTCTCTATGTTCCTAGACTTAGCACTAGTCTCTTTTCAATTTACCAAATCACTCACTATGGAGGTGGAAACAAAGTGGAGTTCCTTTCTAATTTAATTGTGGTGAAAAATCTTAAGGATGATTCTATGGTGGCAATTGGAAAGGCTAATCATGACACAAGGCTTTATTCTTTCTCCCACGTTGTGCCTAAGTCTCCTTCACATGCCTTGTTTACACATTCAAATCCCAAAGTAAATTATGTTATGAGTAGCATGGACATCTTGCCTTCTACTATTTGCATCAACTTAGCTCAAAAAATATTGTCAAAGGTCTACCTACAATCAACTTTTCTAAAGGTGAATGTTTAACTTGTTTAATGAATATGCATCTAGAAGAGAAGTTTGACAAAGGAAAGTCTTGGAGAGCATAAATAATTCTTGAGTTGGTTCACATGGTTCTAGTAGGCCCTTTTTTAGTGACATCAGTTAGCAAGGGTCATTATGTCCTCACTTTCATTGATGACTTTTCACACTACACATGGGTCTACTTTCTTGATCACAAGAATAAAGTGTTTGATAAGTTTCTAGTCTTTAAGAGTCATGTTGAGAAGTAATCAAGTAAAGTCATCAAGGTTCTTCATATGGACAATGAAAGTAGATATGTGAACTCAAGACTTAGAAACTTTTGTGAACTTGAGGGTATTGATCTTTAGAATCTTGTAGCATTTAGCCCACAAAAGACAAGTATTATAACAATGAGGATTAGAACTCTTAAGTCAATGGAAAGTTGCATGATTCAAGCTAAGTCTCTTAATCCATCACTTGATGTAGAAGCTATAAGTAGTGCCAATCACATCCTTAATAGGTCTCCTCATAATGTCTTTGATGGAATGACTCCTTTTGAGGCATGGTGCAAAAGAAAACCAGTTATGAAACACTTTAGAGTTTTTGTTTGTCCAACATGGACACACATATCTTCAAGGGAATGCAAGGTACCACCACCAAGGCCTTGTAATTTCATTGGATATGAAGAAAGTGTTAAGGCATATAGACTTATGGATCTTGAGACTCATGAGATATTCATAGAGAGGAATGTTCACTTTGAGGAAAGTTTGCCTAGCTTATCCTCTAATCCTCTCCATACTTCATACATTATGGAAATTGATAGTGACAACAGTGGCAGTGTCAATAGGCTCACTTATGACAGATCCTTTTGAGAGATGCAAGACAAGGTCACAATATCAACAAATTCCACATGCATACTTTGCTACAGTGATAGGTTCATGTAATTCAATATACTTGGGTACACCTTGTCTTCTAGTTCCAGCATCAGGGGATGACTACTTGACAGATATTTCAGGTTTGTTTATGGAGTCCTACATAGTAGATATGGGAGACATTATTGATAATATACATCTTCTCTTTGATGAAGAAGATCCTTCTTTAGTTGATGCGAGGGAACACTCTAACCCTCTTGTCCATTCTCTGCATGGTTGATATGATTGTCAATACTTACGTACAATAGTTGTAGGAGGTCTCTTTATCATTTGAGGAGACAAATGGTTCTTTGGGATATGTTCTACATCCATCCTTGCTAGATCCAAACTTGTTCTTTTTAGTAGTGTTGGAAGGGACAACTGTCAGTATCAAAACAATGACAATTGAGTAGTTTCCAGAGACACCAATCATCTTGAGGATTCTTTCTACACATTGGGGAAGCATCTCATATGTACCTATGATGTTATTCCTTCCTAAGGGGAGGAATATTATTCAGCAGTCATGGATCAACTTCTACATTCATCTTGGAGCAACTATCACTGATGAGCATTCTACATTGAGGGGGGGCTACCTTGTTTCCTTTCTTCTTCTTCTCTTTCTTCTCTCTTATGGGGGGTGCTTTTTTCTCTTATGGGGTTTTATCCTTCTCATACTTCTCTATTGTATATACATGATGTATGTTGTAAAGGAGGGGGGATCTTGATTATTCCATCCATCCATGCATCTTTTTTTTCATCTCTCTTTTTGGGGGAGGGTTTTTCCCATGAGGTTTTATCTCTTTCTTCACTTTATGAGACATTGCATTGCATATCATTTTCTTTTTTCATTTTGTACATGGGTACCTAACATGGCCTAGTAGCCGGGACCCATCTTGCACTATCATCTAGCTTCTATGGGCTTAAGGGCATTCCCCTAAGTTGCACTTAAGGGGGGGTGCTGGTGTTAATAAGTATTTACTATTTACACTCTACTTAAGTTTACTTAGGATAATGCATATTCATATTTGTTGTCATGTAGACACCTAGGAGTTTGCATATTCATATGAGTTGTCATGTAGACAACACAATAGTTTGCACTCCAATTGAGCACATGTTGTTTACTACATCTCTTTATGAGATACACCTTTGCATTCTTATCCTCTCATTGTTGAATGTACATTCATACACAATAGAGGATAATCCACTCTTGGTGGACATGTGCTTAGTTGTTATGCTTATCTCTTGTATGACTCCTAGACATATCAGTTGGCTTTATATTCAAGGCACTTCTATGATTATTCATCCAATTATCTAATTAATCCATTCTCATTTGATCATATCTTATCTCTCTTGTGCTATATGTTGAGCTTCTAGATCTTGGCATTTCATTTTTTCCTTAGAAATTTTTTTACATGGTATCAGAGCGATACCAAATTCTTACAAATAGACTATTATGAAAAGAACTATATTCTTATCACCTTCTAACAACCATGTTTCCCTTATTTTTTTTTCTAGAATATTTTTTTCTTTTGCTAGGATATTTTCTTGTTTCACCAGAAGTTCTTTTTCTTTAATACATTTATCATTGTCCATTCCTACCTTGATAATGTCTTCATCTAGATTTTTTAATTCTTCTTCATTCTCTAATTTTTTTTAAAAACTTCATTAAAATGATTTATATTCTATTTATTAATTTTTTCTTTTAATGATTTTAGTTTTGATATAAAACAAAACATCTTTGATCCTTCAAATTTCTCTTCAAGCCACCATTTCTCTATATTATTAAGAAAATATTTATCTAGAAACCACATTTTTCATATTTAAATGGTTTTCTTGATGGTTTTGAAGGTTCACCTATCTCTAACCTAACTAGGTAATGATCATATCTTACATCGGGAAGAATGACCGAATTAAAAGGATGATTAAAAGATATTAAATATTCTTTAAATATAAATCTATCTAATCTTTTTGCTATATTAAAAAAATTAGATCATTTATTATTCCATGTGAAAACCCCATTAGACGATGGAATATCTATAAGGTTATCTTTTACAAGCTATGCTTTGAAGTATAACATAACATGGGTGATGGCTGTGGAATTGCCTACTTTTCTCTTAAATCTAGGATTGCATTAAAATTATGCCCTATAAAAATGTTTTCTAAAGGATTTAATTAGATAATTACTAATCTCATTGCATAATTCTTTCTTATTTATTGTTTGAGTTGGTCCATATACATTAATGAGTGGGAGTTGAGTTTTGCTTCCAAAGCTTTTAACTTTCCCCCAATCCAATTTCTTTTACATATGAGTGATGTGAAGTCTACCCTCTTAGATGCCCATGTAATACCAATCCCCTTAGAGGCCCCAACTCAATCAATTAGTTCCATTTTCCAAGATCCTAATTTTCTTCTTAGTTTTTCTCCTTCTTTGTTAAGTTTTTTTCCTTGGATTTATACTATATTAGATTCAAATAATGTTAAATTATATGCTTAAGTAAGCACTTTTTATTAGTGTAATTTAGACACCTAATATTCTATGTAGTTACCTCCATGGCTTCGTGGTAAGGAATGTCCCCTTCCTTGAATTCAGAAGATTGTTAATCTTTTCTTGGTTACTAGCCAGACCTATAGTTGCTCTAAATTCAACTAAGGATTTTTCATCTCTTTTCCATCTTTTTTCCCCATGTTTTGAATGTTCTAAGCCTTGCAGATTTGCTATGATACCAAGATTGTCTAAATTATCATAGACATTATGTACAATTTTATCAATAGATTCATCTTCCTCTTTATCTAAATATTCTTTTTCTAATTATTTTATGATTATGTTACTAATTCCTTTATCTTCCTCCATATCACTGCCTTTAGATTTCTTCATTTGATTATTTACTTTATTTATTTTGTCCTTGTCTTGCTAAAAAATTCTAATTCCAGGATCCCAAACTCTTCTCAATTTTGGTTTATTCTAACTTTATTATTATCTAGATTATCCAAATTCTAATGATCTAGTATCTCTTCTTGATTTATCATTTCAGATTCCTTTAAAAACATCTCTACCTTGAGAGGGATATAATTGCAAGTTCCTATTCCTTTTTCTACTTTTTCTTGGTGGGGTAAAATAGGTTCCATATCTTTTTATTTTAATTTATTATACTAATTTAATTATACTAAAGCTAAATGTTTATCTCTTCCTATTTGTGCTAAAGTGTCTAAGATTGTGCTTTTATATGAAGTTGCAATACAATTTCCCTTTATACCTATAGAATTACATTTTTCTATTATATCCTTTAAACCCTCATTTTAAGATTCCTCCTTATCCATCTCCATGATTCTACCAATTAACCAACTTTTCTCCTTTATTGCTTCTTCACTCTCTTCATCATCTGAATTTGATTCAAGGCCCTCAAAGACTAGGAAATAAACCAGGGTACAAGTTTATTATAAATTTCTTATTTGTTGATTTATTATGATTGATATACTCTATAATTTCCTTGGCAAGAATAAGAACTTCTTGGATGGAAGATGGACTTGCAGAAGGAATAACTAAAAACTTAGATGTCAACTCATGGTTGTTATCTAAATCTAGTGTAGATGACATACACATAATTTCCTCAATCTCTATCAATTTATTATGGGCATATTTTGTGTCAATTTTATTTTCTCCAACATCATAATTAGAAACAAAATTTTGCTCCTTTTTCTCTTCTATTTATTGATGGTTACCAAGCATATTGTCTACTTCAAGAAGATGTGTACCTCAAATTGGTGTTTTTCCAAAACTTATATAACTTCCTATTCTTTTCAAGTTTTTCCTTTTCCAGATTAGTAGCCTCAATATCTAGCTGCCTTACTAAATCCTATATATTTTTGACTATTTTGTTTCTTTAATTCTTTTGTAATTTTTTTCTTCTATACTAATATCCTGTTCTTTCATCATGGGTTGTTTTCTCTTTTTTGACATTTTGTGCCTTTTTCTTTCCCTTCTACCCAATTCTTTCCTTGATGAATCTCTATATTTACCCTCCTTTAGGTTAACTTTTTGAACTACTGGATGCTTGGTATATTTGATATCTCAAATTATACATTCCTCTAGTTCTGGAAGGCTTTCATATGAAAGTTGAAACATTTTTTTATAGAATCTTGTCCATTCTTGGATCAATATTGGTTTCCAAATTTTTATTCACAATCTGATTCTGGGATATTGACAAATGCTCTCTAAGCATCTAAGTTTTTGAGAGTTGAAAGAGATTATCTTTTTTAGGGTTTATATCTATGACATTTCATACATCTTTTAACTTTTCTTTTAGAAATCTTACCTCCTTTTGGTGCTATATCTTGATTTAACCTCATCTCATTATTTAAGAATTGATCCTTCAAGTTTGAGTGAGGGTTATGGGCCTTTTCCCATAGAATGAATTGATCACAAATATCATTATGTAGAAATATTATATCCTTAATCATCTTACTTTTCACTCTTATGTCTTCAATAAATAGATTTTGGTATTTACATTTTTGACATTGTTTCAACCTCTTAAACTTATCTACTATGATTGAACTATATAGGAAACATTTATCATTCTTAATTGAATCCATCCTTTTCTCTAATGGAACACACATTTTGTTATCCTAAATATTTCCATTTTTCTCCTTGCTAATAAAAAAGTCTCTTCTTGTTTACTTTTGCCTAAATAATTTTGATCTAGATTAAATTCTAATCTATGATTTATTGCTTCCTCCACTATTTCTCCTTATTTGATATCTAAATTTGGAAAAAGAATCAAACTATTAAGGTTCTTTTCAAAATTCACTAGATTTCTTAATGATTAAGATCCATCTTCCCTAGGATCATTAATAATAACCCCTAGCTCTATTTGATTATTACTATTGAAGTTTAGAATCCTTAATTTTGAAGTAGGGTTAATAATTGAATAAGAATTGTAATCATGTTGAAAAGTGATTGTTTTGAAGTAAAGAACATATAATAGAACAATCATTATTTTGTCAATGATGTCAAACCTACTACCTTCTAGTGAGACAATTGATTTTTTGGTCTAAATGCTATCATGTGGTTGATTGATGAAGAGGATCTGAAAAGAGGAGATAACAAGAGAACCTAGAGAAAGGTTGAGTTATTTGGTGTATAAAAGGAGCACTAAGACCAAGAAAGACATTGATACTATAATGTATTATTTATCTACTTAAAGTCTAAAATAAAAGATTACTAAAGTTAAGATTGAAAGAAGATCAAGTAAGAAAACTGTCTACCAAGCCTTGCTGAGCAGTTAGTGTAAGCCAAGGAAAGATCAATAGAAGCTGAGTGAAAAATCAATAGGTGCCAAGCAAAGAAGAAAAAAAGTGCAAGTCAAGTAAATGTTAGTATACACTGAGTAAAGTTTAGATGGTGTTGAGCTTCGATAAAATTTAATGTTGGCTGAGTGATAGAACAATATAGATGCCAAGTGACAACAAATAGTGTTAAATCAAAGATTCGATGAATCTGAGCTAACTAATTTGATTTCTTGAATTGTGTGAAGCGTGTGGAAGATAACTACGATGAGCTAGTGGCACATAATTCAAGGTACACTATTTTGAGGTGAATTCAAGGAAGATTATAGAGGAAGTTTCTAAAGGAACTAAAATAGAAAAGTCGATAGATTCATTGAATCCTACCTAACCCTAAAATGGATGATTGTGGTTAAGCAAAAAAAGATCTAACTTCTCTATTTATAGAGATAGCTGGTTAGAAGCAAAGGTTTTCAACTTTGAGAATCTAAGGAAGACAAGGTGTCTAGGGTATTGCTTTATCTAGTGGCCGAACAAAAGAGACTGCAATTGGTATATAAAGAAAGAAGGCTTAAGGGGATGAATGCTCGAAGGGTGAACAAGCTATCAAAGTTGAAGAGAATGAATTCCAAATAGAACAGAGGACTAAAATAGAGATATGTAATCTACAAGTGTGATGTAAGTTTTTATCAAATCAAGTCCTACTATTACTTTCTAATAACTGTACCAGTGTGGATAAAATCCTTTGGATTATGATTGACCTAATAGTTATTTGTAAATCCTTTAATTGGGTGACATTCTAATGGAATGGTCTAAATTCCTCCAACAAGGATCACTCCTAACAAGGTGATTGAAATCCTTTAAATAGGTCACATTTAATAGTGTGTATTGCAATTTTTAACAAGGTTGGCCTTTCACAAGGCATCACTTCAGAAGAGTGAGAATTAGTAGCATGTTACTGGTGTTTTTTCCCAAATTGGTATTCCACATAAAATCCTTGTGTCAAATTGTGTAAATGTGTTTATGGTATTTCATGTTTACATTTTTGCAAAGTTATTTTGACCTAGGACAGTAACCTATTAAGTTAAGACATTGTATGATCTAATGGATACATGGATGTTAAGGTTTTATGGATATGGATCTGTTTAGCACTAAAAAGTTTTGTTTGTGCATCTAGACCTTGGATAACTAATTCACCCCCCAATTATTCTAAAGAATTCCAACAAATCAAACATCATACTTTCTTGTAATTGATTTTGGTATAAACTAGGTTGAATACTGTAATAGTTATGATTTTTATTAGATCTAAAACTTGTAATTCAAAAGTCAAATTGACTAGGATTTTGATATCCTTAGAACTTGTAAAACTAGGATCTAGACCTAGAAAATGACCTATAGAATTGCCAATACTTGTGTGTGTGTGTGTGTGTGGATAAGTTCTACTAGCATATTTTATTATTATTGTCCAAGTTGGTTTGTGCATTTTACTTATGTGGGTTTCATCAAAATTTGGAGACCACTTACAAAAAATTACACAATATCTATTAGAAAAAAATTGGAATCAAGAAGTAGTTCATCTTTTATTTGCTTATTTTTATAATGTTAGAATACTAAAGTATCAGAATGGGATTTGATACTTACCAAACCCTTACGAACTTGTACTTAACCATTCTACTAGATTAGACATTGTCAAATTTGGATTATTCTAGACTATAAATAACCCAAGGCTTTTACATTCAAACCACTGGTTTTCTAAGAAATGATTTCTTATGATCATGACTTTTTCTATTCTTTCCTTGGCTTCTCTTTGATAAGCCCAATGATAATTTTCTAAAGAATTTGTTTTATTTAACAACTCACTTCAATCTAAACAATCTTCCTTCTTAATATTATTGATCTCTTGGATTAATGTCCTAACATATCCTATGCTTCCTTTATTGTCTTTGTCTATAGTAGATGCACCTTTATGGACTACTAGGTTCTTTACCATATTCGTATTACTTCTCATAATGTCTTTTTACCTTCATTCCAAAGATTATAGTAATTTTTTGACCCATCAAATTGTTGAGGAGGTTTTCCTTTATTTTCGTGATTTACATAATTCCATCCATCAATAATGTTTTGTTCATATCTTGCTAATGTTTTACTAGGATCTTGTCATATTAGATGATTTTTTTGGCTATGTAACCTGTAACTATTTTCTTTCCTTTGTGTCTTGATTCTTTTGCATTCAAAATCTCATGATCTTGATATTGGGAGATAATCTCAAACTGATGATGTCAATTTGTTTCATTCCATATTTTGTTTTGGAAAATAATTCAAGTTGATCTTTTTATTTTTTTCATTTTAAGTCTATTTTATACTAACATTCACTAGAAATATTTTATTTATCAATCAAATATTGGGTATTGATGATGGATGCATTTTTACTAAGATCATAGTCTAGTTTTTTCTTCAACGTGAGAAATCATTTTTGTTGGAGACAAATTTCATTCTTCCCAATTATTTTTCCTGATTTGTTTGCATAAATATTCTTTGAATCCTTGGCCAATTCACTAAATTGGTTGAAGAAGGGAAGAGGAGGATTTAAATTAAGAGTAGCCTTCTCATATTTGGTAGAGCCAAAAACGTCCACCTATTTTGCATATTATAGCTCATTTTTTTTCATAATTTCTGATATTTTTTGCATTCAATTTTGCTAATGTAGAACAGAGTGCCATTTTGAAACTTCTTGACATCCTTGAGGCTAAAATAATTATGCAGTTCTTAGAGAAGGACAATTTTTCTGGGATAGAATTGCATCTAGAAATTTAACTATTAAATCAACATACATCCTTTTTAAAAATGACCCAACCACCTAGTTCTCAAGTAAGGTTTGGAATAACCAGATAATTCCTAAAATCAACTTAATTTAGTGGACTATTATTCATAGAAATATCCTAACTATTGAAAATATAAGAAGAAGAGGTTTTAAAATCCCTAATAGATGTTATCTCTGCAAAGCTAAGGAGGAATATATTCTTGACATTTTTCTTCTTGGCCCCTTTGTTAGGGAGATCTGGTTTATGGTTCTCCAAAAGTTTTTTGTGGGATAGGTTTTCTAGTGGTAGAAATGTGAGTCAAGGAGAAGATCCTAAGTTCATCACATTACCAACACATACATGTAAATGTAATAGGAGAGAAGTCAAGGAAATGAGTCCTTTCAACCCCAATTCTAGGGAACTAGGTCTAGAAATATTAGTGCTAATTGAATAACCAAGGAACACTAATGGAAAGTAGAACTAGGGAGAATAGAGGAAAGGTATCCAAGTCTTTGTAGATGTATGGAAGAAGGTGGAGCTAGATGTAAGTAAATATTTTGAAAAGAAAAAGAGAATAGAGAACACACCTTGAAAGCCTATTTTATGCTTGTTGTTTTGATCAAGATGAAAGGGGATCTTTGGATTTGGGCATGAAACTATGTTACAAAAAAAAAAAAAAACCAAAAATCTTTTGGCAAACTAAAAGGGACAAACTCAATCTTTAGGGGTGAAATGAGATCATCAGACTGATTCTAATTTCATAATTGTGAAGGAATCCAAAAAGGGTACTTAGATTTGTAACCCATTTGTTGATTTGATATCTACAACCTATAATAAAAAGGATTTTTATTGTTGATGGAGAATTTTCCTTGGTCAAAATCTAGTTTAGGAATTAATTGTAAGGATTAAACAATGGAAAGAAATAACAATTACATGCAAATATAAACAATATCAAAAAATAATAGATCACATAGAAAAGAACACAAGACACCAAGATTTAATGCGGTTCACCCAATCCCTAGGCTACATCCACTAAATAGCAAGTCTGATATTATTATGATCTAGTTTTTACAACTTGATTGCAATCTATAATCCTTTACAACTCAATACCGTTGCGAGAACCAATTTCGCATCACTACAATAAAATTATCCCTAACCCTAAGCCCTTTTATACATGTATTTTTATGTTGTTTTAGGGTTACAACATGTCAGCCATGACCCAAATTTTTTTTGGTGCATTGCCTTCAACCCCAAAGAATTTATGAAGTATATATAGTACTTTCCTAATTAGTCACCACAAACTAACCATCTCCCACTTGGGGACTAATCAGACTCCACACTAGACAACAATCTCCCACTTGGAGACTGATCCTATAGCTATGCTACTATGCTAGGAGGCTCCCACTGGACCAAACCCCCCCAGACTCTGTTGTTCTTGTATTCCTTTTTAGTCTAGAAGACCAACTAAAGCTTAAGAGAAATTCAACTTCTCCCTTACGACTACCTTTTTCAACATATGTACTAGATTGTCATCTTTATGTATCTTGTCCAACTTTAACTGTCCATCCTCCAAAACTGACTAAATGAAATGGTACCACAACTATATGTGTTTGGTCTTTGAATGCAGAGTGGAACTCTTTGCAAGATGAATGGCATTCTGACTATTTGTAAACAAATAATCATCCCTTTGAGGGTGTCCCAATTCTTCCAAGAAGAACTGAATCCATATCATCTCCTTGGCTACCTCTGTAGTAGCTACATACTCAGCCTCTATAGTGGATAAAGCATTAACCTTTTGTAACCTAGACACCTAGCTCACGACTACCCCACCAACAGTAAAGACATAACCTATAGTACTCCTCTTGGTATCAATGTCCCCTACCAAATCTGAGTCAACATTGCCCTATAAATTAGTAGTAGAGCCCCCAAAGTGTAAACACTTATTAGATGTTCCTCTCAAATATCTAAGAATCCATTTGACAACATTCCAACGCTCAATTCCTGGATGACTCATATACCTGCTAACGACTCCCACTACATGTGCAATATTTAGCCTAGTACATACCATAGCATACATCAAGCTTCCTACAGCTGATGCATAGGGTACCTTGGACATCTTATCCTCCTCTTTTTGTGTCTTGGGACACATCTCCTTAGTCAACTTCAAATGACCAGGCAAAGGTGTGCTGATACCTTTAGCATTCTCCATAACAAAACATTGCAACACCTTCTCAACATAATTATCCTGAGATAGCGTCAATGTCCTATTCTTCCTATTTCTACAAAATTTGATACCAAGGATTTGTTTTATTGCCCCTGAATCCTTTATAGAAAATGCATGTGCTAACTAGCATTTCAGCCCCTTAATGTGATCCATGTTAGACCCAACTACAAGCATATCATCAACATATAAACATAAAATAATGTAGCTATCATCATCCAACCTCTTAAAATAAACACAATGATTTGAATGACACCTATTGTATCCATGCTCATGCATAAAACTATCAAATTTTAGATACCATTGCTGAGGTGCTTACTTCAAGCCATATAATCTTTTCTTCAATTTGCACACTAAGTTCTCCTTACCTCTCACCTCAAATCCCTATAGTTGAGCCATATATACCTCTTCATCCAAATCACCATGAAGGAAGGTTGTTTTAGCATCGAGTTTCTCTAGATGCAAATATTCAGTAGCCACAATACTTAAAACAGTACAAATAGAAATCATCTTAACAACATGAGAAAATATCTCATCAAAATCAATACCCTTTTGTGTGCAAATCCTTTCACAACTAACCTAACTTTAGATCTTTTCTTACCTCCTCCCTCTTCTTTCAACTTGTAAACCCATTTATTTTGTAAAGCTCTTTTACTTTCATGCAACTTACATAAATCCCATGTCTTATTCTTTAGCAAAGAGTCCATTTCATCTTTCATTGCAGACTCCCACTAAATCTTAGTATCCACCTGCATAGCTTCATCATAACATTCAAGTTCACCAACTTCAGTAAGTAAAATTGAATACAAAGAGGGAGAGAATATTTCTAGAGGTCTAATTTTCCTTGTTGACTATTTAACATTCACTAGTGTGTGTGGTATTTGTTGTTGCGATTGTTGCACATCATGAGGAATGGTTGGAACATCAGCTTTTGGAATATCATCCAACACTACATAATCATCTTCTTTCTTCTCATGTTGCTGCAACAGATCTTTGTACAACACTTTCTCATTGAATATGACATCCCTTATTCTTAAAATTTTATGATTTTCAAAATCCCAAAGCCTGTAACCAAATTCATTAATGCCATATCCAAAAAATACACATTTCTTTGACTTAGCTTCCACCTTGGTTCTATTTTCAAAATCTATATGAGCAAATGCTTTACAACCGAAGGTTTTGAGAAAAGAATAAATCACCTTCTTACCAGTCCATGCTTCCTCTGGAATACCACAACCCAAAGGAGTAGAGGGACCTGTATTAATCAAATATATAGTAGTATTGATAGCCTCCATCCACATGTGTAAGGGCAACCCAACATGACAATAAACATAATCACTGATCCTCTTATTAACTTTGCTATAAGGGTAATATCACACAAATTCTATCAATCTAGTAGGTTGAATAGTGTACCCTACATAGTTGTCGATGTTGGTTATAAGATTGTTGAGAAAGATCATACATATGATCTAGTAGAGCTACAATTACAATAGCTGATGGAGAACCTTGGAGCAATTAGGAAAACTAAGATGCACTGTGCAAATTTGGTTCAATTTTAATTTGTATATTCTTTTATGTGCAAAAGACATTCCCCTCATTTGGTACTATGGGATGGAAGACAAATAGATCAATTGCAGTACAAATTGTGAGTACATTGAGCAGCTAGGAGAAAATATTGAATCAATCATGACTAGCTACTTTGAAGATTTTAAGTAGTCAATGAAAAAGACACTAAGAATACCAGTATCCTTAGTTGAGGAACAGTATAATGATTTTTTTTTCTTGTGGATGTTCATTATACATTTGTACAAGCTGCCATACCAAGGGTAAGATGGTTGAGACCCTTAGGCTATGAGATAAATATAGATGAAGCCTCTATAGCCATCACAACTCTACTAGTAGAAGAGGTAGAAAAAAGTGCAAAAGTTTTTGAAAATTGTGAAGTGGTAAAGTACAAGATCACAATGGAACTAAAAACTACTTTAGTTATTAAGAAGAAGGACAAGCTAGTAAAGAAACTGAAAGCCAAATTTGGAGAGGGTGCCAAGGAAGAAGAAGAAGAAGAAGAGGATGAAGAGGAAGAAGGAACTCAAGCACAAGAACCTCTAGCATTAACCCAAGGCATGTGAGAAGATAAAGAGGAGGAGGAGATTGAAGGTGTCGAGGGAGAAGAAGACAAGGAAGCACCTACTCCTACCGAGTAAAAGAAAAGGAAGGCCAAGGCATAGCTTGTGGAAAGGACCAAGAAAAATACAAAACCAAGTTAGCCAAAGCCCACTGCACCTACAAGAAGAGTCAACACATGTGCCACAACACAAAAGGCCAAAGAAAAGATCAAGCAAATAGAACAAGGAGGTCAAGAGAAGAAGAGACCAAGAAGAAAGTATGCGGCACAACTAGATTTTGATGAAGAGAAAACAGAGTTGGATGACATTAGCCAATTTAAGGTGGTAATTCATAATCCTCTCTCAGATCTTGAGAATTTATGTGACAATGTTAAGAACAATGTAGATCTATTAGGTTTTAGTCATGTTGATTTTGATAAATTGGGTAAAGTGGAGAAAAACCAAGTGGAAGAGGCCCTATATGCCATGATGTCAAAGTTAAAGACAACACCACTAAAATTTTCCAAATTTGTACCTAAGATTCTATATGACATAGTTGAGGAACAATGGCATTATTGTCTAAATCTGGAAAGAGAAATCAGGGAGACCACACTAGCTCAAGTAATGATTGAGTTAACTAAGGGACAAATTGCTAAGGCTGTAAAGAAATATGTGGTTAGGTACACACCTAAATATAGAGCCTTTAGCATTTTATAAAATAATATTGAAGATGTTGTCAAGAAGTCAATACAAATATGGAAACTCATTGGGTTAACTACAACAAAGAAAGGAGAAGTTGAACCCCTAGAGGTTAAAGATAATGATGAAGAAGATGAAAAAGAACATGATGACAAAGATAAAAAATTGGAGGAGAAACATAAATGCAAGAAGATGACAAGGCAATAGTTGAGCTTGAGTAGCAAGAAGAACAAGGTGTGCAAGACACAGAATTGCCAAGTGTTAGTCCTCCACATGTCACAAGTGTGACTACTGAGACTATAACTATTAAGGATGTTTTTGATCCACTAGCTCAAAAAATCAATCCACTTATTGAAGGTGACTTGAAGAAAATTTTAGATCTGTCTACATTACAAGCTAAACTTTGTGATAATCCAATTTTGGTGAGTGTAGATGAGCTACAAAAGATAGTGACTGATGTTACAAGGGAAAAGGTGAATCCATAAGAACCACCTTCTATCATCCCTCTAGTCATTGATGTACAACCTTTGATCCTAATGTTAGAACTTACATCTATCAAGGTTGATACAATTGAGAAGAAACTAGAAAAAAAGAAAGACACCACTATAGGATAGAAGGAAACAGGTCGGATAGACCTATTTGCACAAGGACAAGGTTCAAGTCAAGTCACTATGGGAGAATAGGGCATGTCTAAAGAGACACAACTAACACCTAAGGTGAAGGAACAAGTTTCCATTCAAGCTTTGGTAGCCTTACCAACATTGGGCACTCCTTCTACACAAACTCTTTAGAAACTAAGCACAGATGCTATTTGACTGCAAATCTCAATGCCAAGCCCAACTTCATCAAAGGTTGAAAATGTAATAAATTATGGAGATGTAATCCTTGATGAAGAAATTGTTATACCAAAATATGATTATGATACAATGACATTAGAACAAATAGGCATATTACAATAGGCCTTATAAAGGAAAAAGCATCAAGAAATGCTTAGGAGAGAACACAGGTAGAAGCAGGCACTACATGACATCAAAGACATCTTTTTAGATGCATTTAGTTTGCCAACTCTAGATGAGACCAACCCACCAATGGAACAACTAACAAATATAGTGAAGTTCAACAATGAAGGCCTTGATACTAATGCCAAACTATTATAATGGTTTGAAAAGAAGTTCTAAAACAAGGTAAATAAGAAAATATCTGGTGACATAGCACTAACTCAAGTTGCATTAGCAACTAAGGTTGAGGATGTGAAGAAGGTACTTAAGAACATATTGTCATTGTACACTAAATTGTGTAACCCATCACTCTTCACCCAAGAGACTAGAAGTCACATTCTAAGTTTGGAGAGCCAAATTTCTACATCTAGTGCAAGACTACCAACAAATTTAGCTTAGAATGAGAATCATTTTAGGACATTTCTTCAAACACAAACTCAATTAGCTGCATTGATAGTAGATGAGGCCAACATATGGGCCAAACTGACTAGCATTCAAGCAACCCTCACTCCCCATATAGAAATATGGCACAAGGAACTAGGCTATACTAAGACCTTACTAAAGAAAGACCCTACTCTTTCTACTTTAGATGGTCTAGTTCACCTTGCTATTGAGCTTTCCATCCAAATCAAGTCATTGGATGTAGCATGTGATAACTAGGATGCAACCCTCAAAATAATATTGGGTGTCATAAATATTTTCTAGACAAACACACAATAAGTGTACAGCCCATTGACATAACTATCAAAAAGGGGGAGAATATAAATAGAGGGAGAATAAAAAGAATGGGGGAGAATAAGATAAAAAGGGGATATATATTTTAAAGCAAAATAACAAAGGGGGAGAAGCATCACAATACAAGAAGTATCAAATGAAAAAGTATGAGAATGAAGTCAAAGTGTATCAGTAGAGACACATCTACTTAGAAGGAGTACAAAATTTTGGTTATAGAATAGACAGACTAACTCAAGGGGAGTTATCAAATTGAGGTATCTAAGCTATTACAAAATTTTGAAATTTTGAGGCTTTGTATATAAGCTGAGTTATGGATATGTTAGGCTTGGGAGAATATATATGTTAATGTATATTCAAATGTTTCTAATACTCATGTCAAAGGGGGAGATTGTTGATCTCATATTGGTTTTAACAAGTGAGTGTCAACACACTTAAGTTACTTAGTTCATGTCGAACTAGTAATACGTGCTGAGCACAAAATATAAATATTAGACCAAGCCAAGTTATAGTGAGTGTCAAGCCACTCATGTGTTGAGTCATTCAAGTGTCAAGCAAACAACATATTGTGGGGCCCATTTGCTGTTGCACCAAAAGCCATGACTATTAGTGAACATGGAACACCACATAATTAACCACCTGTGGGCAGGGGAGCGCGTCGCATCACCCAACACATATGTTGAGTAACACAGAAGCCGACTAGATAGTAGATGTCGAGTGACACAGGGGCCAAGTAAATAGTGGATGTCAAGTAATACAAGTGCCAAGTCATAGTATAAAGATTAGTGTATGTCGAGCATCAAAGACTTTAGATGCTAAGTAAAATAGTTTTTGACATGTTTGTTTGTAATGGCACAAACAACTATGTAAACCATTTTTTTAGTTGATTTAAGATTAGATTTTGATATTTTGGAGATAAGGACAAATCTATATTTGGATTCCCTATGCAACCAGATGCAAACAATCAGAAAATGGGAAGGTTTAAGTGGAAAAATGGATGAAACTCAACTATAGATTCATACCTAACCCTAAGCCACCAAAGTCTTCTTAAGGAGGATGAAACCCTAAACTCTTATGATGAGTGTGTAAGGAATTTAAGGAGCAAAAAAAGAAGTTTTCATGTGAAAATAGAGAATTCATGGTGACTTAGAAGTTATGAAGAGAGAGTGAATTGTAGAATTAGTTAGAGAAGAATAGAGGATAGAGAAAAGGATATAACATTGAGACATATAATCGAGAAGGATCAAGAAGACATTGTTTAGAGGTGATCTATTATTAGGAAAGCAAGTGTTAATCATAGGAACTATACTGAGACATTTTAATAGGTGATTTTAGTCAAATCTCTTAACAGAGTAGTTCTAATAGGCTATATGACATCCTTTAACAGGGTAATTAATTAGTTGTAAGTTGAAGTTCTTTAACCAGGCACACTTCTAACAGGGTGTTGAAATCCTCTAACAAGGTGAGACCTAACAATCTTTGTAAGCCTTTAATAGGGCAAACCTTTCATAGGGAAAATCGTGTTTCATGATCAAAACATTGTAACCTTCATTGTATACACTTTATTTCTATAGTAGTGAAGATTTGTGGGTGTCATCCCCACCCCAATTTTACCTTCTCACTTGGAGGGGTTTTTGGGTAATCATATTTGGTGTTATGTGTGTGAATGCTTTCATATTTACATGATTTAGATGTATATGCTTTACATGTTATTTCAATTTATCTATTTAATGTATGAGATGAATATATGGTGAAAGTTTTATGGGTCCAAGGCTGAACTACTAAATCACCATCCCCCCCCCCCCCTTCGACTTCAAAAAATAAGAACTTTCCTTGTGTCTTTTTTTAGACCATTTTAGTCCTCCTTAATGAGGTTTCTTGTGTTAGAAGCTTACATTGCACTTAATTGCATACATTATTTAAATTAAGGTCCTAATTTCTCCTTTAATCTTTCTCAAAACTCCATGTAGTCTCTAATTTCTATGCATAATTTCCCATTTACCCCATATACTTTCCCTCTTGGTCCTATTCTATCCTTTTCACTTGATTTTTCTTCTAATTTGTTCATTCTTCCTAAAATTTAAAATGTTCCTCAATCCCCCACATTTCACCTCACAATCAACACTTCTAGGTATAGGTATTTTACCTCCCAAGATGATCTATACCTAGAAGTGTTGATTGTGAGGTGAAATGTGGGGGATTGAGGAACATTTTAAATTTTAGGAAGAATGAACAAATTAGAAGAAAAATCAAGTGAAAAGGATAGAATAGGTATTTTACTTGATCACATACTAAGCACACTTACATCTACAAGGTATGATATACATCATTATTGTTTAATTTATTCTACGTGATAATATTTCCTTTATTTTAATTCAAGTTTGATTTCTAAATAGGGGCTTGACCAAGGGAAGCCCCTCCCCCCAAAAAAATTTCTCTTCACATGTGTGTAGGTAAAAATTTATAGAGTTTCATATCTAAAAGAATAGATGTAAAGATTCAATATTAGTCATGGTACTAAGACCTCTAAATTCATTTCTCTTAGATATAGGTTTCCCCAAGTTGACTTATTCCTCTATTAGGACAAAGAGTTACCCGTTTCATATTTACAAGTTGTAGACTGCCTTATTTGGAAATTAAACTCTTTTGGGACTCTATCAAACATAAAATCAACCTTCAAGTGTCTTCCTCCTTTCCTACTTTTAGGTGCACACTCCTATCTCTCTTTCTTGTATCTGCTTTGATAAATTAGATCATATCTACCATCTTATCTTGCAAGTAATCTTCTCTAAATAGTTATTAACATAAATCAATTACAACCTTCAATTCCATAAGGAATACTTCAAATTTTTCCTTTAGCTAAATCTTAGACTTGTATCCCTTTATTCTCTTTGGTTAGCTTAATCAAATTCGGCTCAAGGTGTTGGAAATGATTGAATAAGAATGATGGAACTAGAAAAGAATGTTTTCAATCATTGTTTTGTCATTGATGTCAAACTTTCTACTTGTAGGAAGGATAATTGTTTTAGTGATCCAAATACTATCAATTGGTTGATTGGCAAGGAGGCGACAATTAATAAGATGTAACTAGAGTACCTAGAGAAAGGTTGAAGTTATGATGTTGTAATGAAGTACAAGGATCAGCTAAGCCATTGATGAGATAGTGTATTGTTGACATATTCTAAGACACATATAATAGACACATTAAAACATATCAAAGATGTAAGGGTTTAGATATGATATTTGTGACAGCCTAACTAAGTTCATAAGAGAATGTCGAGCAAGCTAGTTAGTGCTGAACAGATTCTTAGTTGAAGCCGAGCAAGTTCACTTTTAGAGTGTGCCGAGTAAATATCAAGTGTCGAGCATAAAAAAAGTGCCGAGTAAATATCAAGTGCCGAGTAAACATCAAGTGCCGAGCAAGAAACAGGTGCTGAGTAAAGGTATAGATGGCGAGCAGGATACAAGTGTCGAGTAACACAGAACAAGCCGAATATCAGTAAACCAATAATGTCGAGTTGCTGCATTATTTTGAAATCAAAGATTCGCCAGATCTGAGCCGACAAGGTTGTTACCTAGAAGTTTGTAAACTAGATAGAAGATAAGAGTGATGAGCTGGTGGCATAGAACACCATGTAAAATAGTTTTTACATGAATAGAAATGGATGCTAGACAAGGTTTCAAGATGAAGAAGAAATATAGGGTAGATACATTGTATCCTACCTAATCCATTGAAACCCTAAAATTGGAGAGGGAGAATTGAGCAAGAAAGATATTTTCAAATTTCTATTTAAGAAGTCATAAGGTCACGAAGCAGTAGTGTGGTGGTGGTGAGAAAGTATGGAATCATGAACTGCTGAAGAAAAGTGCTAAGGAGAAAGAGAGTGAAAGAATACTCTATTTTCTCTGGACAACCATAGATATGATTGCATTGGTATGATGAGTAAAGAAGACTCAAGGAAACAAGGCTTGAGAGGAAGACAAGCTAACAGAATTGAAGTGATTAAAAGCCAAGCAAAGGATTGAATTGAAGTGTGATCTGTAATCTGCAAGTTATGTTGTAAGTTGTATCAGATCAAAGCCATTATTGTTACTTTCTAGCAATTGTAACAGTTAAGATAAATCCTATGGACTTAGCTTGGTTTAATAGCCATATTGTAAAATCCTTTAACAGGGTGACATTCCAAGTGAATGTTATGAAGTCCTTTAACCAGGCCCATTCCTAACAGTTTGGTGAAATCCTCTAACAAGTTCGCATTTAACAATGTGTTGTAGCCTTTAACAAGGCAGGCTTCTCACAGGGTAGATCATCAGAAGTGGTTAAAATCAATTGCGTAGTTATTTTGTGGGTATCACCCCCACCCTAGTTTTACCTTCTTATTCCTGGAGGGTTTCTGGGTTATCAAATTCTTAGTGTTATGGTGAGATGCATGTCTACTTTCTTAGTTGTTTCAATATTTAAATTGCATGCATGATAAGTTTAGTTATGCACCATTAAGGATTTGTAGAGAAAAAGGAAAAAGTTTTATTATGGAATTTGGACGTTGAATAACTGATTCACACCCCCCCACCCCCCACCCCCTCTCAGTTATTCTAAAGAATTATAACACAAGGATCAAACTTTAGGATTTCAATGCATATATAATTTGTTTTTCTACCATTGATCACAATTTTATATTATACATTTTGTTGAACCCAAATTCTAGCATTTCCATTCTAATTGTGGTGTCAAATTTCTTTTTCTCCTTAGATCTAATTTATTACATTATATCCATCTAGTTAGATCCCTCTTGATTTTATATTTAAATCTTTATTTGTGTACGATCTCCATATATATTTTGGTGAACACACCACTTTCATGCTTTATACCTTTTGATTGAGTAGTTTTATCTTCTTTGTGTGATCTCCCTTTTCATCTTCACATTTCTACTTCTAATTTGTGTGATAGGTCTCCTTTTTCATCTAGATATCCTTTTTATGCATTGTTTTGATCACTACTTTGTCACATGGTATGCATCTAAATCTATAGGTTTTACTTTTCATCTAGATTTTGTTTACATCAATTGAATTATTTCATTCAATATATTCACATATTGAAAAATTAAAAATTAAAAATAGTAGCCTACATCTAGTTCATTCTTCTTTTTTAATTGGTAAAATGCCTAGGCCGTAAGAGATTTTATTAATAAAAATTTAAAATTACATGATTCTTCATTAAATGAGATAATTGTTAGAAAAGAATAAAGAAAAAAACCTCTAGTATTTCCTAGGACAAAAGTTCAACACAACAATACATCATTTAGAAATTAGGGATATTCCCATATTTGTAGAGTTAAAACTTGAGGTGTAAGGACCCTCCTCATACGTACCTTTTAAATATGATTTTCTCTGTGAAAACTGTTGTAGG
Organism: Cupressus sempervirens; assembly: GCA_028749045.1. NCBI lineage: Eukaryota > Viridiplantae > Streptophyta > Pinopsida > Cupressales > Cupressaceae > Cupressus > Cupressus sempervirens. The sequence continues at coordinate 479,762,904 of CM053789.1, read as the reverse complement.
AGATTGAAATGGATATAAAGTAATGTTTTATGTTGTGAAGGTCCTAATGAAGTTAAGAGAAGTTGATACATCCATGTTTTAAATACTCAGTGATTCGGGAACTTCTACATTATCTCAACTGTTTAAACATTGAAATTGTACTAATGATGATATGAGGTATTTTTACCTGATGATAAGGGTGTTGATTTCGATATTCTGATGATTAAGTTTTATGTTACAAATAGTTCGGTATTCTTTAATTGGTTTTGTTATGATGATTAGGTATATGCATGCCTAACGATGATTATTCTAGTATGTTAATCTTAATTAACAAATAAGTTAGGTTTTATTGATTTTGTGTTTACTAATGATTAAATGTGAGAAGAAATGAATTAAACGATTAATTATATGAAAGATCCATGTTTTGATTTATGTAACTATACAGATAAGTTTTGAATATATGTATGTGATTTTCTTGAGCTACTGATGTGTGCAATGAGTGTGCAAGATATTTTAGTCGGGAGATGTAATGGAGAAATGAAATTGAACCCTATGTATCAATTGTTGAAACTAGGGTTAAATCTGATGAAAGATGCAAACCTGTTGTTCGTATTTTATTGTATCATGAGATGTATGAATGTAGATCATTCTGTAATCTTTAAATGTTAATGTTCGTAAGAATGTTTTTATAGTGTCGCTTGATACTTGTGAATTGTGTATGCATTCTAGCTTGAAGTTAGGGCCAACCAAATAACCTTAAGATCAAAGTTGGACTAGGTTAGTTACCTTTTTGCTAATCAGTTTATAATGGAGATCAATTACCCCTAATTTGGTTTAGTGTTTGTTTTGCATTTTAAGGGTTGTTATAGTCCTAAATTCTTTCCTAGCATTTTTTGGGTCCCTAACTAATCCTAAAAGCATAAAATCACTAAATCTAAATACCTAAGGGGTATGGGTATGGGTTGGGGACATTTTCCACCCCCTTAGCCCCTTTGGTTGACTTTTATGGTCACTCAAAAAGTCCATTTTTGCTTTAGTGCGAAAATTGATTGCTTCCTTCTTGGGTTGGTAACCTTGATTCCACCTTGGGGTTTACCTAATGTTTAGTTGAGTTAGGATGATATTTAGAGGCATCTTTGAGAAGTTTTGGTTGTTACCCAATCTCTAGTTTTAGAGAGAATTCTTCAAGTTGAAGGAAGGAAGGAAGAGCTCATCTCAAACTTGTTCATGTTGCCATAACCTTGTTGTGGAGGTAGGATTCTTCAGCTCATTTTGTTTATGTTGTTCATGCTTTGTTCATGCATATGTTAATTGTGTTTTCATTGGTACGCTTGTATGTTTGTTGGGTATGCTTGGGAGGGATTGAAACATGTTTTCTTGAATGCTTTTCCTTCATGTTTTGCTTGTTTTTTTGAAAGGATTTTGTGGAATGTTGTGGCATTACTCACCCTTGGATAGGGAAGAAGTGGCCATGTACGGGGGAAGGGCCTTAGTTGGACCTCAATAGTGTAGAGTCTCTTCTCATGGTGAGAAGAGGGAAAGAGGGTAGGGTGTTATGGGCCCCTACTTGTCATCACATATCTTGTTTTGAAATTTTGAATTCTTGAAGTAGAGAAGGAATGAAAATCCTTGTTGTATTGGCCTCGAAAGGGCATTTGTAGAAGAATGGAAATTCTTGAGTTTTTAGCCCCGAAAGGGCTATGTTATGGTATGTTGATTGATGTCTCCTATTAGGAAAATCCACCTCCCCCCTAGTATGGTTCACTGTTAAACCTATTGTGTAAAAATGGTATGGGGATGCATGCTTGAGTTGTTCTCCATATTATGTTGTTTTGCCTCTAGGTCAGTTCTCATCTTCTCCATGATTCCATTGATGCATTGAAGATATTGGAAAAGAATCCCTTGTTAAGGACCAAGAAGAGGATTCATATTGTATTTTAATATCATGTAAAAATGTATCTAAACCTTTGTTGAAGTGGCAAAGATGTCAGGTTTTCTTACTGGTTCTTTCTCGACAAAGCCTTGAACCAGGTTGATTAATAGAAAGAGAAAGATTTGAGTAATGCGTGTTTCTAACGGTCCCTCCATTGGATATATCTGGATATGGTCATTCCACCACCCTTGTTCATGCTTACTATTGTAATGAAAGTAAATTTGATAGGAATATGTAAGGGAAATTTTGTTGTGACGATGTTGTCTCATCCATACTCATTTAGGAATTGTTGAAGAAGAACTGGTAATATGTTATACCTTGAAGAATGAACTGAATATTATCATTTAGTATCTTTAATTTCCCAAACTTCATGAAAATAATTTAGTTGGATTGGAATTTGGTAATATTCCTTGATATTGTGGTTAAATTTTTTTAATTGATTAAATTATGTATTGTAGATAGTAGATTTGAAACTGAGTGTCAATAATGCATTTGATGCATAATACTCCTTGTAATTTAGAATCAATGGATTTCATCCAAGGACATGTTAATGTATTTGTAAGTAGACCTATTGAAAATGATAGTGGTTTTATAATAGTTTGTTTACTTGAATGGATATTATAAAGTAGAATATAATGTTGGAAGAATATCAACTCAACCTAAACTAATTGAGGGATACCATGAATGAAACTAGGCATGAAGTTAAACTTTGATAAAAACTTGTAGAAGTATAAAACCTCTCTGGAAAATATATGGACAACCACAAAATAACCTCTCCCCATTACAGACATTAAAATATTAAAAAAAAATATAACTCTTAGATCACCATGTGGCCCAAATACAACTTAAAAAGCATAGGTCACATTCATAGTTATTGAAGAAATCATAAAATAGCCAAAAGAGAATATACTTATATTATTTTACTCAAGGAAGGTGAATGGGCATTAAATTGGTGTCAAATACTTGCTTAAAAAAAAAAAAAGTATTAATTTAAATTTTAAAAAAATGGGATATACTCTAACAACAAACTCAACTAGAGGATCCTGAATGGTATGAATAGTCATTCCTCTCTTGTTCCACTGAGCACCTATATTCTTTTCAATGACCTCCTTGGATTCACTTCTCAAGGTCTTGTGCTGATCTAGGGTAGGATATCCAATTACCCTATGAACTATTCTTTTTGTTAATTTGACAGGGACATCTTCTAACCACAGACTACCATCATGAATTCTACTCAATACAAGTCTGATCCACTCTGTCTTGAACACGGTGGGAAAACTCAAAACTTGTGTCAAACCCTTCCTTTCAACAATTTTGTATTCTTCTTTCAATACTCCATCGACACACAACTTTGCAAAGGCTTCTCTAATTTCCATGTCTCCTAGGGCTCCTATCTTGCAATTGTAGCATCTTCTTACATCTTGGACCATAACAACGTTTGGGGGTATGCAAGAAAGGGCTCCGACCGGGTTATTTTTGTATGCCACCTCAGGAATAGGGAAAAAATTGGGCTGCCTGACTTCATTAGACACTAATTGGACTTCAAACGATTATTTTTCTAGGGTTTTCTTGGAACTCAAAGCCATTTATGTAAACTAGGGTTTCTTTTACACAGAAATACAAAATTGTGTAGCTCGGCACAAATGAAAATACCTCAAGATCGATGAAAACACATTGTAGGAGGTTACAATCTGCTTGGAATACTAGATTCTCTATTGTGAAGTTGCTATGTGCTCCTTATATCCTTTGCTTATTGATCGCGATGAGGAAAAATGATTGAAATTGCGATAATATACCCTATTTCCATCGCATTAAATGCTCAACTGCAAACTCGGCTTATGAAGAATTTTTAACATTACTCGGCTTGCACTACATTTCTATTTTACTCAGCTTCCATAGGAGTTTCTTAACTTGGCATTAGTCATCAACTCGGTCGCTATTAGGAACTCGGCTTCCATTAGGATTTTACTCGGCATCCAAAGACAGCTCGGCATCATCATTTAAAGTTTTGTCTTGGCATCTTGTTTCATGCAGATTTGTACTTTGCATTGCTTCTTCAGGATTTAGGGCTGATTTATGATACTTCATTGTATGTATCAACCCCATAGACTCATCTTGAGATTAATTGGATGAGAAATGATCACTTGACCTTGTGGGTGAAGTGACCCTTTCATTGGATGTACTTGATTCATTCTTTTTCTGCCATGTCTTCTTCATATTTTCTCTGATGTATTCCTCATCAATCTTTTCTTTGCCCTTGTTTGATTCAATTTTTGGTGCTTTTGACCTTGTAGGATAGTTTCTGCTGATGTGACCGATTTTTAGGCAACTGAAACATGTGGTTTGGCTTATCCACCTGCTATAATTGCCTCTAAAATGCGTTCTTATGCAATTCTGGGGTATATGTCCATATTCCTGACAATAATGATAGCTATACTTGGTGTTGTAATACCAATGATATTGACTTTCATTTCCTTTTGTTTTTGTTTGTTGATTTGATATCCACATAGGCTTTGATCTGCATTCAAATGCTCTGATACCAATTGTTGGAATATTCACATAGGAATAATGCTTCTGAGGAGGGGGGGTGAATCAGAAGTACTGTGCTTTGACCATTAAAACTTTTTCTTAACTAAAAGTAAATTGCATGCATATAAACATATCAAACAATTATGAAAAACACATAAACATCACCACATGACACTTGAGATTTTGGTAACCCAAAAACCCTCCAGAAATAAGAAGGTAAAACTGGGGTGGGGATGATACCCACAAAAATTACTGCAGTAATAAGATTTAACCACTTTTGATGGTCTGCCCTGCTAAAAGCTTTACACTATATCAGTAGTGACCTGGTTAAAGGATTTCAAACACTTTACAAGAAGTGTTACCCTGCTAAAGGATTTTGTCACCTATTTATAGGATTTACAAAATAGATGCTAAGCTAACCTATTACCATAGGATTTTCTCTCTAATACAATTGCTGGAGAGTATTAGGTATAATAAACCTGATAACTTACAATCCTTTGATTGCTGAATACAGGCACTTGATATGCTTTTTCTGATCTTGATCCTCTATGATCTGATACTCTTCAATCTGAGAATTAATTTTCCTTACACACCCTCATCCATCCACCATAGGGTTCAATGTGATTTCGTCTTTCTTATAAAGACATTCGAAAACTTAGGATTAGGTATGGATCTACGATCCATATTGAATCTCTATTTCCCGCTTATTCCTTGCACAATTACAATTGGCTGCATGCCTTCTCCATTTTACTTATTGGCTACATGTTGATTGCATGGAAAATACAAAAGATTCGATCTTATCTTTTAATCCTTCGAGATTCATCATATGTCGGCCATACAAATGATTTACATCTGAATTTGTAATGTTACAAACTCATATGTGCATTTTGTGTTGCTCAACACTTACTGATCTCTGATGCTCGACACTTATATTAAACTAGCTTACTCGGCACTTGTTGTATTTCTATATTGCTTGGCATTGTCTATGACTCGACACTCAAATGTCACTCGACACTTGTATCATGCTCGGCACCTGATCTTCACTCAACACCTGAAGATCACTCGGCATCTGAAGGCTTCCCTGACTCGGCTCATGTTGTGGCTCGACATACATGGTGTACTCGGCTCCAATGTAGAAATTGATTAAGTGTGTTTGCACTCAAGTGTCAAAAACCATTTTGAGACTAACAATAGTAAATAGTTGTTAAGTTATTAATTGGTTTTAATTTAAATGTTTAATTTAGAAATTAGTATTAGTAAAGTTATTCGTTGGTTTTAAATTTAATTTAGTGTTAGTCAAGTAAGTATGTTATTGTGTTTAAGTGCTTAAGTAAATTATATAGTGAAAATTGGTTAGTTAAATGTTCTAATTAATTTAATTATTATTACCATGTTAAAAGATAGCCCTTAGAGATATATGTTAGTTTTGTTTTGATTATGTTACTTATTATTTAGTTAAATTGAGTTTATATAATTATCGTTCAATATTATTTGTATTTATTCATGTGGAAGTCCAAGGACAATAAATTTGATCTAAATTAATTTTAGAATTGTTTTTTAAAGTTTTAGTTAACTATATTGATTATTTCATAATGGTTTTGATTTAAATATGTCTTGTTATGTTAGTATTAATAAGGTCCGAGTATTCGTATGTTAGGTGATTATATTTAGTTAGTTGGTCTTTGGTTTCAATGTACAGAAATCATTAAATTTATATTTATATCAATTGTTTTTAGAAGAGTTCAACTATATTGGTTACTAATATTTCAATTAGTTAATGTTATAGTGGATAATAATAAGAGTTCTAAATCTTTTAAGGGGACCTCATATTTTGATATAAAGTTTTTCAAGAAAGGTTATAAAGTTAAATTAGTATTTAGTAAAGTCTTATGTTTTAGAAAAGTTAGTATCATCTCGTTGTCTAAGATAAGTTAGTTAGCTTATTAAACCCACCAATAATAATAATAATAATTGAGAATTATTGTAAGAGATCACATTGTTCTATAAAACAAGTTAGTGTTATTTAATTCTCAAAATTTGAGTTTAGTAGTGGTTATTAAGTTGGATTTACATCTTGTTTATTTTTATGTAGTTTTAAGCAATGCTAGTGCATATTATTAAATTCTAGAATAATTGGATTAAATTAGAATGTTTTATTAGTTGAATCTCGTAAGGATTATTGAAAGGAAAATGACAACAATATATTTTTTTAAAATTAAAGTCATAATGGAACAAATGTCATAATCAATTTAAAATCGAATGTTCAGATTTAGCGATCTCATCTTACCCTTTGAGTATAGATTGTTATAGAAGTGTCATGACATCGTTAGGAGATCATCGTACCTGTTCCCTTTATACCTATACATTAACATGTGCAAATTAAATATATCAAATGTAGTGGTGTTGTTAATTTAAAAATAAAATAAAATAATTGTTGGTGTGTTTTGCCCTAATTTATGGGCATGACATGAGGGCATACCCTCACACATTTGATTATATTTACAATTACATTTTTACAAAGTTTGATAAAGTTTCATTCCTTAATTTCTTGAATAATATCTTTTCCACTTAGCTAATTCAACCATTTTGATTGATTAAGAAGTCTTTGGGCTTCTTCCTACATGGATGACATTCTTGACCAAGATTTTTATTAGTCATACAATAATAGTTAAATCCCACCTCAATCAATCTAAAATATAGAAAAACTTAATTTTTATTCAAGTAAACATGTTAGAAGTACTATATATCAATTCTCATGAACTAAGTATGAAAAGCTTAATTCCATTATTTTTCCACTTATTTCCATAATCCGCCTACTAATTGTTAATTTATTTTAGCTAACATTGTACAAACAATATTTATGAGTAGCTTAACTCAACTTACTAATGATGAAAATTATGTTGTTAATTCAATATGGAATTAAATTTTCTAAATTTATAGTTTTTTTTTTAAATTCCCAATTTTAACTTAACTTGGAATAGAATAGATGGTGTACCTATATTTGTAGAAACAATGTGTTATATTTTTTACCAATACAAATTGGATGTCAAATTTCATCCATGTGATATAGCTATAGTTTACTGAGATTAAGGTATTTTATTCAATTTACTTTTCAAACAATAGAATTGAGCTTTGATAAGAGGGTGTTGCCATTTTATAAAAACTCTTGAACTCATCTATGTTCCAATTTTTAAATCTATTCAAGGTCTAAGTCAATTTTTGTTTCCCTGTTATTCCTCATTAATAAGAAACAAATACATTAGAAAAAGTTTTGAACCCATCATAGTTATCTCACAACAACCTTCTTGAAATAACAAGACATGAGAATAAATTGCAACATTTAATGGAGGGTTTATTTAATAAGGAGCTTAGAGTTGACACAAAGAAAAACTCATGAGTGAACTAATCATAGCTTATCTAGCTTCACAATTTCCTTAAAACCTAATACCTATCAATAGGGTCAAACTTTAACTAAATCTTACTACCATCTGATGCTTAATAGAGAAAAAGGCATAAATCATAAAATATAATGTGTTTAAATAATTAATTTCCTTCTGTTCATGACTAATCCTGTCACTAGTATCTAGATGTAGACATAACAATTATTCAAAAATCATCTATATAATGAGGAGATGTTTCCATATTTAATAGGCATTACCAATGCTAAACCATAAGAAATTTTTATGAATTTCCACTAATGTTGTTCTCAAAATAAGTTAATTTTAATGAACATAACATCAATCCCTAAACCCCTATTCTTTTATTCAACCTTCTTTCTAGGAGACTATGTTTTGACTAAAACCCACTAGGATATTACTCTAATATCCTTTATCAAAATAATTGAAACTTTTATAAAGCAACAAAGTCATAAAAAATAGAATAGTACATTCAACTTTAAATGAGTTTCTCATGGGGATGCATAAAAGCATTTTGAGAATGAATTAGCCTTCTTATCAATTTCAACTTGATGTTAGTATAAAAAAACCAACCCTCCTAATAAGGTGATAAAATTACACCTAAATGACCATGTTGGAAGATGAGATATGACCTAAAAATGTGAGAAAGATTGGGAGCATAAAGAGATACAAAAATCATACTAAGGAGGTAAAAATGTCTCAAAAGTAAGTGCTTCAATTTTAAAATGGTACATTTATCACTTCTTTAGTGGGAGTATGAGGCAAGTCATACTCTTGGTAATGGAATAAGAAGAAAAGATGAAGAGGCAAGTCACAATAAGATGGAGCATCACCAAGTTCAAGGACATAAGCCCCCAAACCTAGGATCCTAAATCCATTTCCATGCATAAGAGGACAAAAAAAATAATGAAAGAAATAAAAGAAGAAAAAACAAAAAACAAAAACAAAAACAAAAGAATCAAAAGGGATTAGTACTAAAATCCAAATCAATTAGTGAAAGAGACCACAATTCAAGAAATGTCTCACCCATAAATATAATATTTGGATGGCTATTACAAAGCATAAGAGATCACATGGGAATGACAAAAGCATCACAAATGATTACATCCCTCCTAATTTTATTCTACGAGAGAGAGAGAGAGAGAGAGAGAGAGAGAGAGAGAGAGAGAGAGAGAGAGAGAGAGAGAGAGAGAGTCTTTCCCAATAAAGTTTGTGATCCTTACTATAAATCACAAAAATGAAAGCCATAATCAAATAGTCTAAGAGGTTTGTGTGCCTAGTACTCAATCATGTGCACCTATCAATAGCTTTTGCATACATGTGTGTCCAGTTATTGATCAATTCCTTGATATCACCACAAAGTGTAAATATGTATGTGCTTCATATGGGTGGACAAGGGACAATTATCCAAAGAGATAAATGTGTGTGTGTGTGTGTGTGCGCACATGCTCGCATGTGTGCATGTTAGTAAATGCATTTCCTTAGCATGGAGAAGTATCATTGATACCCATTTGAGAGTGGTATGTTATAATGTAAAAGTAAAAGTGCATATAAAGTAAACTATAGTACAAGAAGGGCATATGTATTCCTCCTCTTATGATGACTATATAGAGCTATAGACATCATAATGAAGATAATCATTGATAACTACTTCTAACAACAAGGAGATATCCTTGGCAGGAAGGTCTCGAAGAATATAAAGGAAAATCTCCAAGTGCTGAAGGAGGAAGAAGAAGAAGAAGGGGACAGAAAGATAGCTAAAGAAAAAGACAGGAACCTCAAAAGGCAGGATGCTAGCTGGCTTCTCCCCCCAGATGGTTGGTCAAAAGCCAACTTTGATGGGGCTTCTAAGGGTAACCCAGGCCCTTCAGGTTGCGGTGGAATCATAAGAAATAGCTATGGGGAGGGAATAGCTGCCTTTGCTTCCCCACTGGGAATCCAGACTATTCATCTGGCTGAAGCAAGAGCTGCGATTAAGGTGGTCAAGTTGGCTTTTGAAGCTGGGATTACTAAACTCTGGCTTGAGGGGGACTCCAAAAACATTATTAATACCCTTAATGGTATTTCCCCTCCCTCATGGACGATTGCGAACATAATTGCTGAGACTTGCGCCACTCTCACAAAGTTCGATAAGGTCCACGTCACTCATGTTTACAGAGAGGCAAACCCAGTCGCTGATTGGTTTGCTAATAAAGGGGTTAATGCCACCAATAATCTGACCTGGCATGCCGGAAAAGATTTTCCGACGGAGGCAAAGTTGCTTATCGACCAAGATAAAATCTTGGGAAGGACGGCTCAAATTCAATGTGAGAACGACCACTATGGGAATCTACAGAGAGGCGATGAACCCCCAACTCCTGGTGGACGACCTCAAGAAGCCTAGACTCAATGAGCTAATTAACCCGGCTATGGTGGCTATTTCTGATAATGCAAGAGAAACGGGCATGAATCTGTTGAACAATGCCCGCAATAGCATGATCGACAACTTCAGATCAATTAAATGGCTTTTCCATGAGCTTGAGGATGTCAGAGATAGGGTTTCCCAAATGGAAAAAATCAAGGGCAAGACAGGTGCAGAAAGCCAAGGCAACCGGAACAGCTGGGAGACTCTGATGGAGAGGAGAGTAAAAAAATTGAGAACTACAATCACAACTTGGCAAGTCAAATGATCTCCCTCCTCGCTTCGATCAACGACAACATCCTCTCTCTCTTGGAAAATCTCAAAGACAGGAACCAGATGGAGGAAGATGATAAACATAACAGAGACAAAGATAGGCTGGATGTGGATAAAGCCAAGGACAACACTATGGAGCAGGATTTGACGAACGCCCAGGATCATAAGGCAGAAGAGCAACAAGAGTGCGCCGAAGCTGCCCAGACCATGCTCGAGATGGAGAAGTAGTCTGCTAGGTTGGGTCTCTGTCCTTTGGTTTTTGTTTCTCCTGGCTTTGGCTTTTTGTCTGGTCTCTGTTTTTCTGGTTGGTTCTCTGGCCTTTTTAGTGGGCAGTTGTTTCGAGCTGGGCCTTTGGGCTTATTTTCAGCCGTAAGGCTTAGGTTTTGGCTAGGCATTTTTTCGCTTATTTTCAGCCTTTCTTGTTGTTAAACTTATGGGTTTCAGAACCCCTTAAAACCTGTTTACCTTATCAAAAACAAGGAGATATCCTCTAACAACAATGCATGCCACAAACTTAGCAAAGAACATTAACACTTGTTAGCTAAGAAAATAGATAATTATGAAAGGATATGACACTTATGAAAAGAGAGCCTTGAAAGTAAGAGATTTTTAGAAATACATCCACCTTCAAGAAGAGTGTCTAAACACAAATAACATCTTCAAGAAAAAAGAAGGGGAGAAGAACAAGAAGGCACAAATTCAACCCCCTATATTTAGGTAGAATAAGGATCCTTGGATGAAGGATGAAAAACTTTGAACCAAAATTAAGGGAAAATATTTACAATGAACATATCTTTATAAATATAGAAGAGGTGATGATCAAAGGCAAGTACCTCTTATATATAAGAGAGAGTTGTGATCAAGACACAATTCATTATAAGAAAAGAATGTGGAACATAATAAACAAATGCCACTATACTAAGGAAAAATTTGATCTTTAGACAAAGATAGAAAAATTTATAAACAACCTTGTCCCCTAAGTATAGAGGAAAGCATGAGAAAGGAGAAGTCCATAACACATTATAAAATGAAATCTTGTAAGATGCAAAGATGAACTATAAGGAACAACCATAATCTAGCCATGCACAAAATAAAACACCATATATCAATTAAGATGTAAAATAATACAACACAATATAGAAAAAGAAGGCAAGAAACATCACAAGATACACAATTTCAAACAATATAATATGCTAGAAAAGATATCATATATGAACTATATATTTTATAGATGATTGTTAAATGAAAAACATTAAAATCCAAGGCATGGAAATATGTTAATAGGAAACAACAATCACATCTTGCATGAAATAAATCATTACATACCCATATATAATAATCCATCATAAACAATACAATTCTATAGAGAAATAAAATGAAGGAGATGAAGAGATACCAAGTTATGCTTGTAGACACCTAAATCTGATCACACAATAAGTAGTCACATCTAGTCACCTGCTAGGGAATTATTGATTAAATATTAAATTTATTTAATTTATTTGATCCCCTAATTAATTAATTAACTAAAGTCTGATTAATTATCAAATGAAAACTAATGGTTTGATTTAGTAATTGAATTCCCCTTCCTCTATTAATTAAATAAATGCACAAGCTATTCAATTTAATTCTAAATTCCTCCCCTATTTAATTAATTCAATTAATTAAATACCTCAACAAAAAGCTAACCCTCAATCCAAAAACTAGCCTAACTCAACTCATGCACCAATTAATTCCCCTTTTAATTAAATAATTCAATATTTTTAATTAAGTCCTCAACCTATCTTTTTCTAACAAATCAACACATTAGCCACACCACCCCCTCAATTAAACCCCATCACCCTCTTGTCTCAGCCACATCAGCCCCCTTAACTAAGTCTAGTTACCTATTCTATAACACTTACACAATCAATGAATGATTTAAGTCTCCCTAACTTAGAGCCTAATTCCACTAACTTTCCACATCTCCCTCTCCCACCTATAGGCACTTAAGTCCATTTCACACCTCATTCACTCAATGGATCCTCCACAATCCCTATCTCCTCATAGTCATTCTCCTTGTGACACTTATCATGATGCTATGGACTTGAGAAAGCATAATCCATGTGCTGATTTATCCTTACATGCTAGCCCTCCCTCACCATCTTCCTTATTTGCATCTTGTTCGTCCATTTCTCTTACTCTTGGCCTATAAATTGAACCCCCCATTCTTCACAATTCATCCACCTTTTTGAGTAAACTTATTATTCTATTTTGAGAGCTAAGAAACTATCAAAGCGCCATTGTTATACATGAATTTTCATTCACATATCTGTTAGTCCATCCATTGTTGAAAATTGAAGCAACCATTAAGAAAACATACACATTGGATGATTAGCTTTAGTTTTATATCTCTTGCACATTGATTTCATAGAATACAATGCCTACCTTATTGAAGAGATAAAAAAAACCTAAAAAGAAGAAAGGTTTTGTTATGTGGAGCCTAATAAGACTCTGAGGTTATTTTTTCCCACTTCCTTCAATGTAATTTCCCCCTATATTTTTCTATGAGGGATTTAGGGTAGTTCCCTCATGATGGGATCAAGGGGTAGTACCCCTTGTAGGGTCTAAGAGAAGTACCATATGCATGGTCCAAGGGCAGAGCCCTAGGCATGCTAATTATCGTGATATATAGAAGGGTCAAAAGGGTAGCACACTCAAGGCCAAATATGACTTTATTATTATAAAATGTGTTAGGAGTTATTTTTCTAAACTGGATGACATATTCTAGCCTTGATTTTGTAATTGACATAATTTTTGTATAAAATGGCTTAGGGTTAGGAATTTTATGATGATATGATGATTTAGTAGCTTCTTACAATAGTTGAGTTGTAAGGGATTGCATATTGTAATTAGGTTGAATCACTGGATAATAATGTTTGAATCATGGTTTGGTAGATGTAGCCCAAGGATTAGATGAACCGCATTAAATTTTTTTGTCTTCTATTTTTTTTAATGTGTGCTTTATTTTTTCAATGTTATTGGTTATATTTGAATTTAACTATTACTTATGTCTCTCTAATCCTAACAAAACGGAGGATAATATAATCCTTCTAAGATAGATTTCTTGTTAGATGCATAATACAAAGATAAAGTTTCACATAGAAATATATCACTACAAATCAATGTAAACATATTCTAAACAATATAGACCCACAAGGAAAAGAAATGAAAAAGAGATATAACATATTGAGAACCCTAAATCATGTCTCCTAGATACCAAATATACACTTTTGAGAAAGGATATTAAATCATAGAGGAACATGCATTAAGGAACCATAATAAATCCCAATAAAAGATGAACTTTGCCTTCTAGTTAAGACGAACAAAGATAATTGCTTATTGTGATCTACTCTTATATCATGTTAAATAATAAAGAGTGTCCCTAGTAGGGAGTATAAATGCAAAGTAATTTTATGAAGAAGGAATAAAATATCTTATGTATAAGAAATTTTTCCATTTTCAATATTATCATGAACATACAAAATGAATTCAATAGAATCGATATGTAATTTTTCATTATTTTAGCAAAAAGGACATGGCAATCTACCAATACAATAGGTTGATATTTTAGCTTAGGCATAGTCAAAAGGTAGTGGTAGACTCCTAATGTTAAGGATTCTCAAGTTTCAATAGAAGATAAGGAAATAATTGGAAAAAGAAGGTGGTTCATCCAAGACCTAGGCCTTGCTTATGGTGTCACTGAGGAATGTGAACGGTAAGCTTAATACCATGCTCATTAATACCAAGACCTTAACCCTTATAACCTTATCTAGTGATAATATTATAGTGCATGGTATAAGTAGTGTGAAGGGTAGATGGAGAAAATAGTTTCTCTTAAGGGTGAAAACTATATTTAGTATAGGAGGGATGGAATGAGGAGTTTTATGTATAGGAGAGTGAGGGGTATTTATGGGAGATAATGGAGGAGATGGTGCATCTAAGAATTGTTTAATATCACAATCATGAACCATACTTTGAATGTGTTATAAGGTAGGAGATTTACAAGGAGTAGGATTGGCATAGGACGAGGAGCATGACTAACAAAATCTCTAATGCCATCTAAAGATGAATAAGGAATCCACATGAAAGCCTAATTATGGTCTTGAAATATGTTTTTATAAAGAAATCTTATATCAGTTAACCTCATAAGACCTTGTGCAAGGAGAGCATGTAAAGACATGGAAATTATGAAATGAAGGAAACTTGCATAAACATCATAAGGATGATAAAGAGATGCGAAAAAATGGGACCATAAAAATAATTATGCACCATGATAACTTAGAGAATATGAAAGAAAAGTAAGATCTAACTTCATAAGATAAACCAAATCTAACTCCAAATAGAAAGAAGGAAGCTTCACGCATTAGGTTCACCAAAATTTTTAAGGTAAAAATGGAGATGTTAATGAATTTTACAATGTAAAATATGTGTGGTAAATTCAATTACAAACTAATTTCACACATAAAGCATTAAATATAAGAGAAAGTGGGACTTCCAAACATAACTCTCAATATAACCCAAGTTAGATTAACAAAACCCAAACAGATGAAAGAGATGCCAATTTTGAACCTAAATTATACAAAGGAAGTATACAAGCAAGTCCTCTTTCATGTAATGTAAATGTAAACTAAACTTTAAGATATGCAATGTAAATGTGAATTGAACTAATTGATTTAATGATAAATGCAAGATAGATTTAGGTGTTAAATATATACAATCAACCCAATTATAATATTAAAAGAGGCCTATGCTAAAAGGTGAAATAAATGATGGACTTTACCTTGAAATGTTCAAGGGAATATACATTTTTTCTCCAAAAAATGTGGATCTTAAATTGTAGTTGAATTTCTAACTATGGATCAACAGTCACAATAGAAAACCTAGAAAGCCCTATTTTCCTCATATCTCCAAGAACATGTTTGTTGACCCTATAGAAAGATATATTATCAATTAGTGACAAGAAACTTAAGTCATCCAAGAAGGTTAGTTAATACTACAACCAAGCTTTCCTTTAGTCATGTTTCAGTGTAGCCCAAGTAGATTGAACACATCTTATGTTAACTAGGCACTATCTTATGGACCAAGCTCATAGTGTAAACCAAGTTCTCAGTGTGAACCAAGTTATTTGTGTTCATTGAGTTTCTCTATATAAATTGAGCATTTAGTTCAAGTAAGGTATACTTCAGTATCACCTGAGTGCCAAAGTATTACTTGGGTCAGGGCATGGTAATGGTTCCCACTTTTTGGCCGAGTTTGACACTAAAATAGATAATTTTAACAAAAACTCTATTTTCAAATGCATATTACTAAAAACCTGTAAAGAATTTGATGATGGTGTAAACTAGTTTTTAAAATCATTTTCTATCTAGTTTCTAACAATATTTTTAAAGTTTTTTTTATAATATCATTTGAAGTCCATTTTTCCAACTCCTTTGAGAAGTGGTTTATACAAAAATTGACATGTTAAAAAAGTGATGAGTGTTTTGATCAACATAACATTTTTAAAAAAATATGATGATTACAAACTTCTTTCAAGTCTAGAAGAGTAACATCAATATATAGCAAGTTTTTTTGGTTTTGTTCAATTTCCAAAAAAATTATAGGTTCTATTTAGCAACAAAGTGAAACTAATGATAATATAGACATAGGTTGCTTTTGATCAATTTAACTTGATTTGTATTCATCGAAATGAAATTTTTCTTGACTTGCTAGAAAGCCAACATACATAGCTTTGATGATCGTATTTTAAAAATAAATTATTCTTTACTTATATATTTTTCCAAAAGCTTCAAATGGAGATTTCTAAAATGACAAAAACCCTATATTTAATAAAAATAAAAATAAAACATCACAAAAAACACAATATATGATAAAAATATATTCATTGGAAAGCTTATTGAAAGGAAAATACTTTTCAAAATTTAGTTTCCAAATTTAAACTTATTTGGCCCTTATTTGAGTCCTCAAAAGAGCAAAATTTGATAGAAATTATGAACAAACTTGGAAATTTCCATTTTTAGAGGCTTCGTGCAAACTTCACTTTGCATGATGAGTTTTTTTGGGTCTTCACATGAAGCCATCAAGGTGGTTTACCACATTTTGATGAGGGCTTCATGTGAAGCCCGCTAGGGTTGTATCATGGCCACAAAAGTGGTTGCAGGAAAGGACCAATGGGGTTTTGAGTGAAGCCCCTGTTGACTAGGTGGGGTTTGAGAAAATCCCCCTCTCGACTAGATGGGGTTTGACAAAATCCCCCTGTCAGCTAGGGGGTTCGAGTGAAGCCCTTGTTAGCTAGGGGCTTTGACCAAAGGCTCTCATCGGTTAGGGGGGCTTCACTTGAAGCCCCTTAGCTGCCTAATGGGCTTTGTTTGAAGCCCCCAGTTTCCCTTTTGGCTATGCAAGGGCCTTCTCTCAAAGCCCCTTGGTCATTCTCTTGGATTTATCAAGCCAATTTTTGTGGTAGGTTCTAGTGACATGTTGTTGGTTTTAATGGGTTTCATGTGAAGTCCTTATGGGCCAGCATGCCCATAGGGCTTCAAACAAAGTCAAGGGCTTCGCTCAAAGCCCCTTGGCTACCCAATGGGCTTCATTTGAACCCCATATTTCCCTTTGGCTACCTAAGGAAATTCTCTCAAAGCCCCATTGGCTATGCTCTTGGCTCTATAAAGCTAATTTTAGCGGCATATTGGTGCTTTTAATGGGCTTCAAGTGAAGCCCTTACGGGTTAGTGGGCCTATAGGGCTTTAAAAAAAGCCTTGGGATTCACATGAAGCCCTATCCACATGGCTTCATGTGAAGTCACGTGGTGGCTTTGAGAGAGGCATTTGATTCACTCAAAGCCCCTAGAATAAGAAAGTTGAAGAGCAGAGACTCATCTATCATAGTTAGGTGATTACAATCTTCAAAGGATCTATATCAAAAAATTAGTTGCAAAAAAGGATCGCCCTACTGATTACATTCTAACAATTACATTAGGTAAATCCTCTAACAAGGTAGACCTAACAGTTATTTGTAAAACTCTTAACAGATTACATACTTCATTGTATTATAAAATCCTTTGACAAGGTGGACCTAATAATCCTTCATACTCTTACTAGAGTAGATCACCAGAAGTGATCAATTGTAAGACCTAACAGACCAAATTTATTACTATAGTAGTGTAGCATTGTGGGTGTCATCCCCATCCCAGTTTTACCTTCTCCTTGGAAGGTTTCTAGGTTACCAAATATTGTGTCAAAGTGTTATGCTGTTGATTTCTTTATTGCTTTATGTTCATGCATGACAATAGATTAGATAATCTAATCAAGTAAAGCAAAACTATTCCAAGTGAAAAATTTTAAGTGGTTCCTAATTCACTCCCCCTCTTAGTCACCTATTTTTTATTACATTTCCAACACATGTCAACTTGGTGCTAAAGTGTTTGGACACTTTACATAAAGATGAACATGTTCCTGGGACATAGTAGAAAAGTTAACCCAACTTCTTTGGAAAGGTCTCAATGAGCATATTCAGATATGTGGTCACATATCAAATATCCTACTCTTGCATACAATAAACTTGGTTTTAATTTTTTTTTGATAAAGGTTTGCCTTGGTCAAGCCCTAGATTAAGGAATCAACCTTCAAATTTAGATGTGAAATAATGATAAAGGAAATGCTAGCATGTAGTTAGACTGAATATATCTATTAGAAATTTAATTATCTTTGTAGATGTAACTGACTTTGGCATATGATTAAGTATGCAAGTGTAATATCTTTTTCATCAAAGAAACTAAAAAACAATCATAGAAGTTAAAACCTCATGAATGGGAACGTATATGGCGTGCCTTGATAAAGAGATACAAAACTCAAATAATTTGGAATAATAGTGTAGTGCCTCTCCCATTTTATTTCTATAATTCATCCTAATGGATGCAACCTTGATGATCTTTCTTTAGGAGTAATCATAATTGGGAACCATGAGTGGTCCACACCCTTGGGGTGATTTGATTTATATTGTTGCATTAGCTAGTCAATTATGCTTTTGGTTGGTTTATGAGATTCATATGTATTTTATGGTTTCACTAAGGCTTGTGCCAGTGGTTTCATGATGTTGTTCCATGATTACCCTAAGATGTGTGCATTGATTGCATGGTGTGTTAGTATCCTGTTACACTTGACCAGGTCGTTTACTCATGTATTGGACCATGTTAACTTATATGTTTATGTTGCCTTTTTCCATTATTGAGTAATTATTATTAATTCTCTTATTGAATTCTTGATGAATTAGAGAATGAGCTATTCATATTAGATTCATTGAATTATGTGCTACATATATTTACCTTGTTCATTTCAGTAATTTATGCAAAATAGACTATTTGAATGAAATTGATTAAATGTTTTAATTACATGATTTGACATAGATACCACTTTGACTATTATTATTGTGCATCTACACTTGATTGGATTTGTTTATTGTGTAGGATTTATATCCGTGACAGTGGCACATAGAGTTATTGATTAGACATTTCATGTTGAGCCAATATTGTTCCTGTATGAGTGATGTATCTTTTATTATTATTTTAACCCTCTAATAATTGGTAAATCCCAATTCATAATGCATTTAGGATTCTGTAGTGGTCATAGTAAAGATTAAATTAATTTATGTTTAATGGGTTAGAGGGATTTTAATTAGTTAATTTAATCTTTATTTTATCATCGGCTAATTTACTGTAGTTGAATTTCAAGCAATTGGAACACGATTTATTTGGGTTGAGGAGCTAGTTGGTTATTAAGTCATTTTAATAACCTAATTTATAAGTCACTTTGGAAAAGTTCTTATATTAGATAAAATGAACTTTATTATTCACTTTTCACTTTTTTATTTCATGCTAGGAGAAAAAATTGCCAAAACCCTCTTCATGGCATTTTCTCTATTGCTCGTTGGGTCAGATTGGCTTGGCAGATTGTCACAAGGTTGGTCTTGATGGATTTGTAGTGGGGAGATCTTGTTATGTCATGCATTTCAGTGCATTTGGTAGGTCTATTATTTTATGGCTTCATTTCTTGTTTTAGCCCTTTTGGATGTGAGGTAGGGGCTTTTGGTTTTAATTGTTCTACTCTATTTTAACTTCTGGTTCTTGTTGCTAAATTTTACGGAGTAGAGAACTAGTGTTCCCCTCCATTTTTATGCGATTCAATTACCTAGTTGGATGGGTGCGAGCATTTGAGGTTTTTAGCATGTGGATTTGGGGGTTTTCCTATTGGATTTTCATGAAGTGCCTAGGTCCATGATTTTATTTGAAAAGTGTGATGTTGGGTGGATTTAGGCCAATGTGATTTAATCTTGTCCATTTTTTTTGATGTTTGAAATTTGGATGTTTTGGCATCATCTCATTTTGCATGCCATGTGGTTTTCACCCATTTCTCTATTTGGCCTAGTTAGAGGTTGGATCTTGTAGTCCTCACCTCAACGATTAGGATTGTGGAATCAGAATGGTTATAGGATATTCTAGGGTATTTTATTTCCCAATTTGAACTCATACTTCCATAGTGGATTTTGTGGACTTGTTTTTTCTACCAATTTACCAGATTGTGAATCTAAGACTATTTTGTGAATTTGATTGGACCCTTGGTCTTGTGACCCTATTCTTGATCTAGGGTTTCAGTTTCATCTCTTTCTAAGAAGTTAGAAGTTTGGGTTTTATTCTTGCCTCATTTTGCATGCCATCCATATTTGGTTAGGGTTTTGACATTATCTTTTTGAATTATAGAAATGGATATTATTCCATTTTTCCTTTTATGTTATGCTTCTACTTCATGGACATTAGAATTCATGTAGAATCCATAGTCCCAAATTTAGGCTGATTGAGTGAGTTCATGATGTTGGGATGTTTTGTTGCTTCATTGGGATTCGTGTGGAATTGATACTCCTAGATATAGGTTGGTTGAGTGTGATTGTTATTTTTGTTTTACTGTTGCATTTTTCATATCCAACCTTTGCATTGGTTTTATGTGGTTACTTTTGTGAAGTTGGTTGTGCCCACACATGTGCATGTGCACATTCATATGATGGGATCTTGCGAGACTCAATCTCCTAGATTTAGGTTGGTTTAGGGATTGTTCATTTGGGGATTGGTCTAGGAACTTGAATTGCCTTTGGGAACTCATCATGTGATGATCATGGGTATGTAGGGTTGACGTGTGGAGTGGATACTCTTGTTACCCAGATAAAATCTCTAACAAGGTAAACATGAAGGTGTTTCTAATAAGTGATAATTAAATAAATTAATGGGTAATAAAACTAAGATAAGATAAGAGAATAGATGTATGGGTTGATTTGAGGGTATTGGTTTGTACAAATTTTTTGAGGGTGGGTCTTTGTATGGTTTATAATACACTATCTAATGGCCTCTCGAGGGAGTCTTGAGGGAGAGTTTCCACACGATGTTTATCTTGGGCTTTCCAATGCCAAGCGACTCAAACTCCACTAGAATCTCTACATAGTAGAACCATAGAGCATGTGATCAGGACTTGTTGTATTGCATTGTATAATGATCTTTGTTTCAATCATGTGTACTATTTGGCATGAGTGTTAGACTTGGATGACTACATGACATGTTTTTCTAGTTAGATCATTATCTACATGAACATGACAGGTATGGACCAATAGGTACCACATGGTTGGGAGGCATAACTAACTATACCACTATTAGAGACCAATTTATAGAGATGGTCTACTTCTAGTTTGAGTATAGTGCTGTATATTCACTTGGTACTTCGATGTATCCATAGTATGTTATCTTGTGATTTATGGTTTATCTTGGGTGCATTGATATCATGTTCTATATGATGTTTAGTATGTTTACTTTATGTATTAATTTATCATTATATTGTATCATATTGCTAGATGATGTTTCTTACCACTACCTTGGATTAGTGATGCTATTGCTAGATTAGCATGTTGTACATACTTGTTCATATGATGTTATTTGATGGTTATTGGTAAGAAAAATCTCATGAGACAACTCCAACTATCTTGTTGAAAATTGAGATTCATGCTCAAGGGAATGGTTAGGGCCTTTGAGGTACCATGATGCCATTATGGTAGGGAGAAAACAAGCACATTTTTTTGGTTTGGTGGCTTATTTACTTGTGCTTTCCTTCTATAGATGTTTATTATATACAAGTATCCTATGAGGATGTTTTTTTACTTCATTGCAATGTTATTTATCATGGTTTAGAGTAGCATGATGTTTATGTGGGTTATCTAGATCTTCCCTATGCTTGTGATGTTCTCAAGTATTTGTTCCCTGAGCTTGGTGGTTCTAGTACTCCTTTATGTGAAGGTTCTAACCATACTTTTCCTTTTAGATGGTTGGCTAACCTTATGTTCAAAACTTGGGCGATAGTTGTTCACCATTGTGTGATACTAGAAAAGTATCACACTATAGTAGTGAATAATATCACATGATACTGGTAAAGTATCACATGACCATAGTAAAAAGGATTGCATGGCTATACTAAGAAATATAGCATGGCTATAATATATAGTATTGCATGGGTAAAAAGTATTGCATAGCTATAGTAAGAAGTATCGCATGGGGTCTGTGGGAAAACTTGCTTGGGAAAACATCGAGAAATTTTTGACTTGTTAGATGTGGCCTTGAAGGAGATTTGGGTACTCTTTTGGGGGTTCTTGCTTCCTATATATAAAATATATCATTTTAAATATAATTGGCAATCTCTTCTTCCTTTATTCTTCTTCTTCTTCTTCTTCTTCTTCAAGAAGACAAAGAATAAAGGAAGAAGAGAATGGTACTTATACTTAAGATATATATATATATATATATATATATATATATATATACATGTATATATATGTATATATATATACATGCATATATATGTATATATATATGCATGTATATATATGTATATACATATACATGTATATATGTATATATATGTGTATATACATATATATATATACATGTATATACATGTATATACATGCATATACATGTATATGTATATACATGTATATATACATGTATATGTATATACATGTATATGCATGTATATACATGTATATACATGTATATGTACATGTATATACATATATATGTACATGTATATATATACATATATATATATATGTATATATACATGTATATACATATGTATATACATATACATGTATATGCATGTATTACATGTATATATACATGTATATACATGTATATATACATGTATATACATGTATATATACATGTAATACATGCATATACATGTGTATATACATGTATATATATATGTATATACATGTATACATGTGTATATACATGTATATATACACATGTATACATGTATATACATGTATATACACATGTATACATGTGTATATACATGTGTATATATACATGTATATACATGTGTATATACATGTATATACATGTATATATATACATGTATATATACATGTATATACATGTATATACATGTATATATATATGTATATATATATATATGTACACATATATATATATGTATGTATATATATATGTATATATATATATGTATATATATGTAAAGATATGTACATATATACATATATATGTATATATGTACATATATATATATACATATATATATATATATACATATATGTATATATATATATGTACATATATACATATATATGTATATATGTACATATCTTTACATATATATACATATATATATATACATATATATGTACATATATATATATATATATATATGCGATGATTCATTTGAGATAGGTTCCAGACCTCTTCGAGTTAATTTTAAGAATCTAGAAAATCTCAAGGCTTTAGGATTCTAGACTTAGCCAATTTTAGGATCCAAACTTTTTCTTTTAGCATGATGTCTAGTAGATGAGTGGTTGCAACCATGAGTCCTCATCTTGTGCATGGCCGTTTGATGTTCTCTACCTATAATTCTTGATTATGCTATGTTTAGTTGGAAATGGACTTGCATGTATAATCATGCTAGGAAATTTTTCTTTGGGGCTTAAAAAGAACACCTCTCCTTGTGTATTCTCATGATTCGTGTGATCTTTGATTTTGATTTTCATTTGGTACTTCAGGATCTTTGTAAATGTTTGTAGGATTTCTCTTGGTGTAGGTGAACATGTGAGTTTAGCCATGTTCCCTATTCTTATTATCTTGTATAGATGTTTCATTCTTGCACTTGGTTACTTTATGTTGTTGTTAAGTAACTTATCTTCAAAAAAAAATTATTCAGTGCATGTTTTATCCTTGTGTTCCATGGATCTTTGGGCAAGGTATTACATCTAGTATCAAAGCCCATGTTCAAACATTGGGATCTCTGTGTATATGTTTCCCACATGGTTGATGCTGCAATTGTGTGAGTTTGAGTTCCTCTTTGAGAGCTCATGATTTTTGTTGCTTGGGTATCTACTTGGGATGGAATTTCTTGTCTAGTAGATTTGACAATAGCAGTAAGGAAGTGAGTCTTTCCTTGTTACAAAAACATAATAAATGTGCCTTAGCATGGTTGGTTGCTTGTGTGACCCTCTTAGATGGAGCTTCTGATTGGCATCCATGTGTTGGCTTTGAGTGCTTCTTTTGTTTCTCCTTGTGGAGTAAGGTGCATTAATTTCCTTGTATTCTCCTATCGAAAGTAAAGAAATAAATGTAATTGTGATTCATTGTTAATTAATTATAGTAACAAATTAGTTCCCTTTTGGTTGGAATACATGATTGTATATTGTGAATCATTGAAAAGGAAGTAGTTGTTGTGTTAGATCATTTGTGTTAATGACTTATGTCCCCAAATTGCTGGTTTCTTAAGCTAATGAAATTTTTTAATGATGTTGATGCATATCATAATGTTACATTGCATGGAAAAGAATTAGAGAAAATATAGTTATGCATATGCATGAGGTCATTGATGGTATAATGTATGATATGTATGAGTGTGTTCTTTAACAATGCTAGGAAGATGTATTCCTTAGCATTGTGTGGTGATTAATCCCTATTGGTGTCCATTCTCAGTCATCACTTTTAATGTAATCTAATTGATGCCTTATTTTATTTTGGCTAGTGGAACTTTCCACATGTTGTTTAGGCTAGCATTGGTTTTTGGTATTTTCCTTGCTTGGACTAGTCATCAAATTTCTCTATCACTCTCTCTGTGACTATTATCACACTTGAATTATTGTTGAACTATGTGCATTTTTGAGATTTACTGGTTGTTTTGATAATTCCCTCGCTTAGGATTTTAAATTTTTCTATTCCATGGTGACTATTGCAAATGTCTTTTATTGTTGCTCATTTGTGTATTGTGACTCTAATATGTCTATTTAGGACCACTAATAGTATGTACATGGGATGACATTGTAGAGAACATACTGGCGCGTGTGTGTGTTAATAAATACAAAGTGTAATGAAAATTTATTTGGTTCAATGCTGATAAATGCAATATTTCTATGAATAAGAAAGTTGATAAATGTATGTACTTGTTACATCAAAAATTATTCTTGTTGTATTTCTCTATCTTGAATTTAAATATTTGTAACTATTTATTGTTGATGGAGTTAATGTTGATTATGTAAATGAGATTATTTGGTTGTAGCATGTGTCAACACTTTACTTTCAACATTCCTTCACTTTTGTGAGTGGTCTTTGTGTATCCTTAGAGGGCTTATTTTCTTCTTGTCATCAAACTTGTGTAGACCTATTTTTACCTCTTGTGAGAAGAGTATAGTGGAGCTTCGGTAAAGTTGTTACTCTTGGTAGCTCTTGGTGCCTTTGTTTGGCTCCCGATTACTCTTAGAGTGAAGGTCATTACTACTTAGTGCATTATTGCATGACCTAATGCTTAGAATTCCTTGATGTATGATCATGGGTCTTATGACCATGTGTGTCTCTAGGGTCATTTTTTGTTAGTGGGTACTATCCTTTGATAATTTTGCGTGACTTAGCTCATTGTCAAGGTTGACCCTAGTTGTGAGCCTTAGTGCTAGTGTTTGTCCCTTGTGCTTGCCTTTCTAGAGCAATTAAGTTGGCATGGTTATACCACTAGCATAGTTAGTGGTTGATGAGTGTCTAGATGGTTGGTGGAATTGTGAGTTTTCCCTAATGGATCTTGGGCTGATTTAGTCCAAAGGTTAAGAGACACTCCCTCCTAGTCTGAATGGTCTATAGTTTCTACCTCTCTAAGCTTATATTTTCAAGATGTTATCTTATTCAAGTTGCTCATTTATGGTTGACTTGAGGTTGGAGATTGAGTTTAGCAGTAGGTTGGGTGCAACATTCCAAGCATGTGACTAGAGAGACGTGGTATCTTTGGAAAAATCTTACCATCATTTGCACTGGTGAAAATTTAAACATATGATTTTGTCTATTAATGGAATTCCTTCCATTCTTGTTGACAAGTGATGCCTTGTCTGCTTGGGTTAAGTAACCCTAGTTCCTAGTGATAGTTGAGCTTTTTGTACCATAGAGACTAAGTGCTCCTACACTTGGTGGTTAGTTGTGGAGAGTATCATTTTGAAGTGTGCAATTTTGGTAGTGAATTGTCATCCTTTGTATTCAAAGGGTAATTTATGTGGATTCAAGGATGCTCATGTGTTGCATGATAGTGTTCTTGTGAATTTTGGGATGTCTATTCCCCATGATTACAACTCTTTTTGGAAGTTCTTAGTGTTTTGACCTTTATTTGTGGTCACTTGGTAGGTGCATGTTGTAGTTGGGCACATGTTGATGAGGTAGAGTATATTTTTCCTTACCTCATAGTGTCAAGTTTGTGGCTAGATGGGTTTTCCTGGCACATAGGAAGTTCCTTGTTGAAGGACTTTGTGTCGATGTGACATCCTTTTTCTCTTTAGTTGACCAATTTTTTGTTTGAAAAAGATTTTTTGTGAGTGTTGGATTGATTTGGTTGGACTTGTGAAGAAGTCGATGAGGTTTCCTTGAGTGTTTCTGATTTTGATTTTGCACTTGGTGTCCGAGGTTTCTATTCTTGGATTGTAGGCTTCCAAGAGTAAGCCTAGTCATTAGGGAGAATGAAGTAGTGCCTCTCCCATTTTATTTCTATAATTCATCCTAATGGATTCAACCTTGATGATCTTTCTTTGTGAGTAATCATGATTGGCAACCATGAGTGGTCTACACCCATGGGGTGATTTTATTTATATTGTTGCATTAGCTGGTCGATTACGCTTTTGGATGATTTACGAGATTATGATATATTTGATGATTTCATTGATGCTTGTGTCATTTGTTACCTAGATTGATTTGGTATCATGATGTTGTTCCATTATTACCTTGATATGTGTGCATTGATTGCATGGTGTATTATTATCCTACTGCACTTGACTAGGTTCCTATAGCAATGTTTACTCATGTATTGGACCATATTAATTTATATGTTTATGGTGCCTTTTTCATTGTTAAATAATTACTATTAATTCCATTATTGAATGCTTAATAAATTAGATAACAAGCTATCCATATTAGATTCATGGAATTATGTACTAAATATATTTACCTTGTTCATTTTAGTAATTTATGCAAAATGGACTATTTAAATGAAATTTATTAAATGCTTTAATTACATCATTTCACATAAGTATCACTTTGTCTATTATTATTGTGCATCTACTCTTGCTTGGGTTTGTTTATTGTGCATGATTTAGATCCCTGATAGTGGCACATGGAGTTATTGATCAGAGCTTTCATGTTGAGCCAATATCATCCCTATATGGGTGATGTATCTTTTATTATTATTTTAACCCTCTGATAATTGGTAAATCCAAATTCATAAAGCATTATGATATTAGACTTGTGAGCGTGTCTATGCACTTAAGATTCTGTACTGGTCGCAAAAAAGATCAAATTAATTGATGTTTAATAGGTTAGAGGGATTTTAATTAGTTGATTTAATCTTTCTTTTATTGTCAACTAATTTTTCATAGTTGAATTCTTAGCAATTGGAATCACCTAATTTATTTGGGATAAGGAGACAGTTGGTTATTAAGTCATTTTAATAACCTAATTTATAAATCACTTTAGAAAAGTTCTTATATTGGCAAAAAAGAACTTTATTGTTCACTTTTCACTTTGTTATTTCATGGTTAGAGCGAAAATTGCCAAAACCCTCTTCATGGCATTTTCTTCTGTTCTTCATTAGGTGAGATTAGCTCAATGGATTGTCATGAGTTTGGTCTCGTTAGACTCATAGCAGGGAGATACTATTATGCCCAGTGTTTCAACACATTTAGAGGGTCTTTTATTTTATGGTGTCATTTCTTGTTTTAGTCCTTTTGGTTGTGAGGTAGGTCCTTCTAGTTATAATGCTTCTACTTTGTTTTAGCTTTTGGTTCTTGTCACTAAATGTTAGCAAGTGGAGAACTAGTGTTCCCCTCTATATTTATGGAATTCAATCACCCAGTTGGATGGGTGTGAGCATTTGAGGTTTTCAACATGTAGGTTTAGGGGTTTTCTTGCAGTTATGCTACTAGATTTCTATGAAGTGTCTAGGTCCATGAATTTATTTAAAAAGTGTGATGTTGGGTGAATTTAGACCAATGGGTTTTAATCTTGTTGATTTTCTTTACATTTAAATTTTGGGTGTTTTAGCATTGTCTCATTTTGTGTGCCATGTGGTTTTAACCCATTTCTCTATTTGGCCTATTTAGAGGTTGGATATTGTAGTCCTCGCCTCAAGGATTAGGATTGTGGAATCATAATGGTTATAGGAAATTCTAGGGTATTTTATTTCCCAATCCAAACTCATACTTCCATAGTGGATTTTGTGGACTTGTTTCATTTGCCAACTTACAGATTGTGAATCTGAGTTTGTTTTGTGAATTTAATTTGACCCTTGGTCTTGTGACCCTATTCTTGAGTTGTGGACTTAGTTTCATCTAAATTTGAGAAGTCAGGAGTTTGGGCTTTTATTCTTGCCTTGTTTTATGTGCCATCCATATTTGGTTGGGGTTTCAACATTATCTTCTTGGATTGTGGAAATGGACTATATTTCATGTTTCCTTTTATGCTATGCTTCTACTTCATGGACATTAGGATTCATGTAGAATCCATACTCCCATATTTAGGCCGGTTGAGTGAGTTTGGATGTTGGGATGTTTTGTTGTTTCACTGGGATTTGTGTGGAATCCATACTCCCAAATATAGGTTGGTTGAGTGGGATTGTTATTCTTGTTGTACTATTGCATTTTTGATATCTGATCCTTGCATTGGTTTTATTTGGTTACTTTTGTGAAGTTGGTTGTGCCCACACATGATCATGTGCATGTGCATATGGTAGGATCTTGTGAGACTCAAACTCCTAGATTTAGGCTAGTTGCAAGATTATTCATTTGGAGGTTGGGCTAGGAACTTGGATTGCCTTTGGGAGTTCATTGTGTGATGAGCGTGGGTATGTAGGGTAGATGTGTCTAGTGGCTTCTCTTGTTACCCTAGGTAACAGATCTCCAACAAGGTAAATGTTAAGGAGTTTCAATAAGTGATAAATAAATGAATTAATGGGTAATAAAACTAAGATATGATATGAGAATACCTGTACAGGTTGATATGAGGGTATGTGACTATACGATTTTTTTGTGGGTGTTTGTATGATTTATTTGAGGACATAGTGTGATGGCCTTCTGAGGGAGTCCCAAGGGAGAGTTTCCACATGAAATTTAGCTTGGGATTTTTGATGCCAAGTGACTTACACTCCCTAGAGTCCCTACATAGTAGAGCCATAGAGCATCTGACCAAGACCTATTGTATTGCTTTGTCTCATGATCTTGGTTTTAGTCCTCTGTACTATTTGGCATGAGTGTTAGCCTTAGATGACTATATGGTGTGGGGTTGTGCTCAGATCATTTTCTGCATGAGGACAATGGGTGTGGACCTTGGGTACCATATGGTTGGGAGGCATAGCTACCTATACCATTACTGGAGACCAGTGTATAAAGATGGTCTACTTCTAGTTTGAGGCCATTGTTGGATATTCACTAGGTACTACGATCTATCTGGAGTATATTATGTTCTCTTGTGATTTATGGTTTATCTTGGGTGCATTGATATTATGTTCTATATGATTTTAGTATGTTTACTTTATGCATTCCTTTATCATGATGTTTCTTACCACTACCTTGGATTAGTGATGCTATTGGTAGATTAGCATGTGGTACATACTTGTTCTTATGATGGTATTTGATGGCTATTGGTAAGAATGATCTCACGAGACAACTCCACCTATCTTGTTGGCAATATTAGATTCATGCTTGGGGGTATGGTTAGGGCCTTTAAGGTCTCATGATGCCATTAAGGTAGGGAGGAAACATGCACAATTTTTTTTAGTTTGATGGCTTATTTTCTTGTGCTTACCTTCTGGAGATGTTTATTATGTATATGTATCCTATGACAATGTTGTATTACTTCATTGCAATGTTATTTATCATGGTTTAGAGTAGCATGTTGTTTATGTTGATTATCTAGTTCTTCTCTATGCTTTTGATGCTCTCGAGTATTTGTTCCTCAAGCTTGGTGGTTCTGCTACTCCCTGGTGTGGAGGTTCTAACCTTACTTTTCCTTTTAGATGGCTATTTGGCTTTATGTTCAAAACTTGGATGGTATTTGTTCAAAATTGTGTGATACTAGAAAAGTATCACACTATACTAGTGAAGAATATCACACGATACTGGTAAAGTATCACATGACCATAGTAAAAGCATCACATGGGTATAGTAATAAATTTTGAATGGCTATAGTATATAGTATCACTTGGGTAAAAAGTATCGCATGACTATAGTAAGAAGTATCGCATGGGGTCTGTGGGAAAACTTGCTCGGGCAAACAACAAGAACTTTCTAACTTGTTAGATGGGGTCTTGAAGGAGATTTGGGTACCCTTTCAGGGTTTCTTGCTTCCTATATATAAAATATATGATTTAAGTATTAGGAAGAAGAGAATGCAACTTAAACTTTATATATATATATATATATATATATATATATATATATATGCAACAATTTATTTGGGATAGGTTCTAGACCTCTTTGAGTTAAGATAAAATATATAGAAAAACTCAGGGCTTCAGGATTCTAAACTTAGCCAATTTCAAGATTCAACCTTTGTCTTTCAACACGGTGTCTAGTAGATGAGTGGTTGTAACCATGAGCCCTCATCTTGTGCATGACCATTTGAAAAAAAAAAAAAAAGGTAAGGTGGTTTTATAGTCCATGACACTATGCCATAGTTTTTGGGTTTACATATGGTGACAGTGATATGGGACTACCTCGTATTCTTTTTTGAGAGGCGCTTGGTGCTACAAACGAGGCGTACATACCCTACCCCCCAGTGGGATTTGAACTTGTGACCTCTCTTTCAAGAGTACAGGTTCTCCACCACTAGGCCAACTCAGGTTAGTTGGAAATGGACTTGTATGTTTAATCTTGCTAGGACCTTGTTCCTTGGGGCTTAAAAAGAACATCTCTCCTAGTGTATTCTCATGGTTCATGTGATCTTTTATTTTGAGTTTCATTTGGTGCTTGGGGATCTTTAGAAGTGTTTGTAGGACTTCCACTGGTGTAGGTGAATGTGTGAGTTTAGCCATGTCCCCTATACTTATTATCTTGTATAGATATGTCATTCTTGCACTTGGTTACTTTATGTTGTTCTTAAATAACTTAGTTTAAGAAAAAAATTATTCAGTGCATGTTTTATCCTTGTGTTCCATGGATCTCCGGGTGAGGCATTACAGATAGATCTTAGCCTTAGAAGTCAAACTCAACTACCATCTTGAAGGTAAAAAATTGATGCAGGAAGGAAATGCTTGATGAATTAGTGGATGAGAATGAAGGGCCATGCCTTGTTATATATTAATTTTTGGGGTTGAAAACAAAGAAAGCTGACCTAAGAGTAAGATTAAACAATTTATAAACCCAAGATACTTCAAGCCCTGAGATTCACCATTTTTGGGGAAGAGATCAACCTGGGTCAACCTATTCTTGAGAGGTCCAAAAAAGGGGTCCTTGAGGTCTTAGAGAAGGTGTACAAAGATATAGGAAATAATGAGACCACTTGAAGATATGCCCAACAAGGTGATAAAACAACACCTAAAGAGCCATGCTAGAAGATGAGAGATGATCAAGGAATGTGAGCAGGATTGGGTGAAGAAAGAGAGGAAACCATTCTAAGGAGGGCTAAAGGGTCTCAAAATGAAGTGCTTCCATTTTAAGATGATACACTTTCATACACTATATTAGGTCTCTTTCTTTCTATTATTGTATGGCACCTATGGCTTTGACAAAGATGTCAATTTGGCTACCCAAGGGGAGTGCCATTGCTAAAATCAAATTGCCATTCTCATCCTTGATCATTCCCCCACAAAATAACCATCTTCTTGTTATTTTATATTTTTATTATCTTTTTAAATAAGATTATATATTTTTATATTTAATTACAAAATTTGTAATAATATAATTTTTAGTTTGGAGGATTTTTATTGAATCTATGTATTATTTAATTATTCTATATAATAACATAAAATTGACAGATATATATTCTACCAAAATAACTCAAGATGGAATCTCAATCTTTGTTGAAACCTTGCACTTAATTAGTCTTATCTTTGATCTACTAATTTAAAATTATTCAATTACACCAATAAATCTATTAATCATTATATTTATTTTTAGTGATATATTTATTAATCATATACAAATTAGTAGTATTATTGTCGTAGACTATATTTTTTGACAAGAATATTCCTCACACCGTTCATCATTATTTAAATAATTTTATTGTGTTTATATATAAGAAGCGCATAAATATTTGAAATACTATTTTTATTTTTGTGAATTCAATATTATACATACATACATACATACATACATATACACACACACACACACACATATACACACACACACACACACACACATACATACATACATACATACATACATACATATGTATATATTTATGATAATTTTAATATTACATAATTATTCCATTTAAATAAACTATACCAATTAATCATTATATTTATTTTTAGTGATATATTTACTAATCATATACAAATTAGTAGTATTATTGTCGTAGACTATATTTTTTGACAAGAATATTCCTCACACCATTCATCATTATTTAAATAATTTTGTTGTGTTTATATATAAGAAGTGCATAAATATTTGGAATACTATATATATATATATATATATATATATATATATATATATATATATATATATATATATATACATATACATACATACATATATATGTATATATATACATATATATATATACATATACATACATACATATATATATGTATATCTACATACATATATATATACACACACACACACACACACACACACACACACATACATATATATATGTATGTATATATATGTATATATATACATACATATATACATACACATATATATACATACATATATATGTGTGTGTATGTATATATGTATGTATATATATACATATATATACATACATACATATATATACATACATATATACATACACATATATGTATGTATATATATGTATGTATATATATATGTATATATGTATGTATATACATACATATATATATATATATACATACATATATATATATATATATATGTATATATGTATGTATATACATATATGTATGTATATAAATATATATATATATACATATATGTATATACATATATGTATATATGTATATGTATACATATATATATATATATATGTATACATATATATATATATATATATATATATATATATATATATGTATACATATCTATATATATATGTATGTATATACATATATATATGTCATACATATATACATAAATATATATACATACATATATCCATACATATATATACATACATACATATATATACATACACATATGTATATATGTATGTATATATTGTATGTATGTATATGTATGTATATACATACATACATACATACATATACATACATACACATGTATATATATATGTGTATGTATATATATGTATGTATATATATGTATACATATATATACATACATATATATACATACACATATATATATACATGTGTATGTATGTATATGTATGTATGTATGTATGTATATACATACATAAATACATATGTGTATGTATATATATGTATGTATATATATATATATATATATATATATATATATATATATATATATATATATATATATATATATATATATATATGATAATTTTAATATTACATAATTATTTCATTTAAATAAACTATTGATGTCAAAATTTTATTATGTGTATTCTTCTTCTACTTATCATCTACATATTAGTACTTGTCTATAGGCTAAGTACTATTGTATCACTTTTTGAATTCTTCAAACTTCTTTATTTCCACCAATTGAAATCAATTTTTAAATTTTTTTTTTACAAAATCAATATATTATATAGTATAGATGCAATTTTTTTATATTTACAAATGAACAAAATTATTTTTTAGGCATTTGATTGGCTTTACATGCTTCTTACCCAAACACTATAAATGTACAATTGTTGAGACACTTTTATGGGAGATGTTGCATCAATTTATGAATCTAATGCATATTTATAATAATGGGATACAACATTAGCAATTATAACACAATAGAATATTATAATCTATATATAATTTAGATAATTATTTTTACCTAAAATATAATATTATAATATCATATAAATATAATATATCATATAAAGTATTAATGATGATATATAATTAAAAATTTGGAACACTAAACTACAATTAAGATTACTAAATAATATAACTAAAATATTTTGAAAATTAAGATTATGATTTATAAATCACATAAATACTTTTAAGATTATTAATAGGTTTTGGTTTTTAAAATTTCAAGTATTTATTATAATTATAAAAAATATTATAATAATTAATCAATTAATATATTTAATATTATAACAATAGTTATCAAATTAA
Source organism: Cupressus sempervirens (assembly GCA_028749045.1). Taxonomy (NCBI): domain Eukaryota; kingdom Viridiplantae; phylum Streptophyta; class Pinopsida; order Cupressales; family Cupressaceae; genus Cupressus; species Cupressus sempervirens. The sequence continues at coordinate 479,728,338 of CM053789.1, read as the reverse complement.
AATTCAAAAATTATAATTTCTATGTAAAATTCCAACTACAATTAATTACAACAACAGGCACTTTTAAAATTTATTTCACAATTTATTAAATTTTAAACTATTATAACTTAAGGTGGCACTTGTTTATTGTTGAAGAGTTTTAAATTAAACTCATAATATTTTTTAGCTATTTGATAAGGAAATCTAGACTAAAATACTTTTGATTGATAATCAAGAATTAAAAGATTATCCATTTCCCAAAACCAAACAAACAAAATCTCACCAAATCTATTTTTGAATTTAAAAGCAACCAAAAGTAGCTAAATATGTTATTATATAATAATTATAATGAAATTTAATTTTTAATAAATTACTTTAAAATAGTTCAACTCCAAAAATAAACTAATAAAAAACCAATATCCCTTAATAATTTCAATATAGTATCTTTTCATAAATTTATATTTAGAACAAAAATATGCACTTTTATCCCACAATTTCATCCCTATAACTCAACATCCCCATCCCATTCATGACCGTTTTCAAACATTAATATATTCCCATTCATGACCGTTTGCAAATATTAATATCTTCAAATTATATTTAAGCGCGAGAAGACTATTAATATTAACAAAAAAAAATAAAAGACCGTGTTCCCTGTTGCCACGAAGTTGGGCCTTGGTCTTCTCCAAACCTAACATAGTATCTCAAGGCGTTGCCTCCTATAAATCAGAACCTACTTTGTTTGATTTTTCATAAGGTGGAAGTATCTAGAAAGTCTCTCAACAACCATTACTATAATGACACAGAGGAAACACCATGGGCATCTTCATCCTTATGTCCCCTTCATAAATTTCAAGTCTTAATACACCAAATTAAATAAGCTATTGGAGGCTACATTGTCAAGGGTGGTTGGTATAAAGTGTAGACATGCTAATAATAATAATATTTTTTTCCTCCATTCTTCACCTAAAATATCAATCATCTTCTTAAGAAAATTAATAACAAGTTGGGATAATAGATTACATAATATTTAATATTAGGCATTGACCCCCAAAATCATTCAATATTAATTGAAAATGTTAATAGTTAATATGAATCTATCAATATTAAAAATATAATATAAAATTAATTATATATTTTTATATCTATATTTCAAAAGAATCGATCTAAACTGTCATTGTAACATACACAATAAAGTTTACAGATTTAAAAAATGTATATTCAATTTTATTTTCATGCATTATAAAAATACATATCAATATTATAATACAACATGATGATGTAATGTTGGAAACAACCCACCAACATTGGGAAGAATAAGTATTATTGGGAGAAAAAGTCTTGTCATGCAAGGTTACTTTATTTTTTTTCACGTTTCCTTCAATTTATAGGAAAGTCATGGCTTTTATAGTTATATTGCTATAAAATACAAAATTGAATATAATGCATTATAGTGGATATGACGTAAAGAACAAGGGTGGGATATCAACGGAAGGTGTGCATACAATTTCTTCCAAATGTAAACAACATGACGAAGAACTACTGAAATCCCGTTCACGATGACCACGATGAAGGTAGTGGATTTAGTAAACTCTCTTGTCGAACACCCCAAAGGGATAAACCATTTTCGAGGCTAAAAAAAATGTGACCTTGACTCGAGAAAACCAACAATACAAAAGAAAAAAGAATAATATAGCATTCCGGCTAAACCTTAAAAAACAAATTAAATGGACTTTTATTGAAATATATAAATTTATAACAAATTTTAAAGTTTTTTTAAATTAATGATGATTCATTATAAATATTTGTGTCATTTATTCATTTTTCATTAGTTCATGTTTTTGAAAAATAAAGCGATCAAAACTAGGGGGTCGACCTTTACAAGTAAAAAGCTGGTAACCAACACATTATCAGTAATGTCCACTAGCAAGCAAAAAACTAACTAAAACTTCAAAAAACCAGAGAGTTTTCAACTAGAAACTAAACAACATAATACTAGGAACAACTAAATTAAAAAGTCCAAAAGATCTAATACTACGGAAGTTCATCCAGAAAACTGTTGGCATAATAGGTCAACACCAAGTCTTAATTACAGTTGGATACCAACAAAACAAAAAACAATAGATAAACATAAAAGTCTTGGATCCAAGGATCCCATTAAACTAAAAAACTTAAATTTCTTTTTTCTCCTTTCCCTTCACAGCCAGGAGAATCTGAGATCAGTCATCAGCAAGGAATTTGAAGAGTAGCTTATGGTCCTCCATATCCATTCTAGTATCCTCCTTTTCTTGCGCCAGCAGCTGGAGGGTGGTGGTCGTGACGTGGGTGACTTTGAGGTTAAATTTAGAGAAGGTAGAGAACCCTTCCTCTAAAACTTTAACCCTCTTTTCCAGCTTGGCATACTGCTCCACCTGCTCCTTAGTCTCTTCCTTGGTTTCCACTTCCACCTTCCTTGTTTCCTCAGTTTTCTAGACCTGGATTTTATCCTGCAAAACTTTTGGATTAGAAAAAACCTTACAATTTTCCTTGGTTGGGGATGAAATGGTTATGGGGGAGGTATCCATTTTACTGCTTTCTTCACAGAAGGTTATGGGCTGGAGGGAAAATCTTGTGGACACATGTGTCACCTCCATGGTATCAACATTATGAGCAGAAACCTGGGTTTGTGCATTATCAACAGAATTATCTTCCGAGTTTATACTTGTTTCCACCTCCTCCTTACCTTCTTCTTCCTCCTCCCTTTCTTCTTTGTTATTTTCTAAATTTTCCTCCTCAACCTCCTCTACCCTAAACCTATTGGATTTTTGTTTATGTCTTCCCTAGGAGGGCAAGTCTTCCAAATCTCCTCCTTGCCTTTCCTCCGACCTCCTCCTCTGAATCCTCTTCATCCACCTCTATAGGTTTTTCAACTTTTATCTTCTTATTACCCTTTTGCTCCACAACCATATCAGTTTTTTTCTTTTTCTTGTTTTCTCAACAAGGGGAGGGGTTGGGGGGTGTGAATTTTAGCACCAATACTAGTGCTCGAGGGTGAATTTTGGTGGTGGCGCTGCTTGTCAACCACCACCACTCTCGGGGGACACAGGGCAAGGTAAAACTGGTAGAGGCAAAAAATTAGGCCTTGATGGATTATGGTATAGTTTTACCCTTTACTTCTCTTTTCCCTAATATCTGCTACCATATCCTCAAGAGAATGCAGAAGATAAATCGGGATAGAAATGAAATCCCTATTTCTAAAATGACTTAACAAAGGGAAATGGTAGTAGTAACAGACACCAAACTTGCCCTCCAACGTTAGATATCTCATGAGAACCAAGCACACACCGTCCCATGGGGCTGGCAGCTTGTCCCTTCTAAACCATCCTCTGTATCGAACTAGCTCCTCATTTTCTGCAAAGAAATTATTCATACTGGCCTCGTCTGCAGTTTTGGTGACCTTTCTCCATTTTTCCCCCTCATTGAAAGGCTAGTCGCCATGGCAATCACTTCCTTGGTCACTTGGAAAGTGATTCCATTGATGGTGACCTTATGGTCATTCCACCCATTGACAAATTGGAGGGTGCAATCCTTGTCATACCCCACCATCGACTACATGTAGGGAAAAAAACCCCCTTCTTTCAGTAGAAACCAGGTGGCCATCTTATTTTTGAAGTTTTTTTATCTTCATGGGCTCTAGCCTATTCAAGTACCCACCCATCTTAATTCTGCCAATTTTTGCCTCCCCTTCTTTAGTAATGAGCATTTGAACTTCCTTTTTTGCGATATCTCTGCAACTACTATTTGCCTTAAGCCCTTTAACAATGAACCAAAAAAAATTCCAAACCCATGCTTGGTAAGTTTCAAAATCCCAAACGAAATTATTGTGGGATTCGTGATTACATAGCATCATTATTTTCACACCTTAAAAATCTCTGACAGTCCGATAAATGATATCCTTCATACTTTTAAATGGGGTGTAATTTGAAATCCACAATGTGTTTCCATAATTATGAAATGACATCCCTCTTAATTTGCAATCACTCCTTTTTTTCTTTGTATGGCCACGTCTCCTCATTTCCAATAGACCTTTGTTAAATTTAGTGAACATCATCACATAATTGCCAAAATTGGTCTTGACTCTAAATTTGATAGTCATAATTGAATAATATTCCCGCCTCTTTCCTTGGTTATCAATGACTTAATATTGTCATTGAGATCAATCATATTCCACCAACACATGATTGTCGTAGTGTTAAACCCCTCAGCAACTGCCACATCTGCCACCTTATTTCCCTCCCTGTAAATGTGCTGCAGGTAGACACTTTCCATCCCTTCTAACATTTTCTTAATATCCATTATGATATTTTGAATATTCCATCTTGGTTGGGAGACTCCCTTAACCAAATCAATGATTAATTTGGAGTCCCTCTCTATTGTTATTTCCTTAATTTGTATTTCCCTAATCAGTTGAAGGCCCCAAAACAATGTGATTGCCTCGGCCAGATTATTGCTTCCATTTCCCACTTTCCCAGCATAGACCAATAGTGTATCATCATTCCTATCCCGTAGCACTCCTCTCACCACTCCTGTACCTCCTTTGGTAGCACCATCAAAATTCAGTTTATAATGTGAAAGTATAGGTGGTCTCCATCTCATTTGTTGTCTCATCATCATTTTTGAGTTATCAAAGAGGAAAAAATCCTCACGACAACCCCATTTTTCAGCCATTATTCCTTCTTGCCTACTTGGTTCCTCCTTTGGCATTTGACATTTAGCTACTCTTAAATTCTCCTTCAAAAATTTCTCCATTATTTCAAAGACCACCTCCACTGGTTTATTCTCCTCCCTAAATATTATGTTATTTCTTTCTTTCCATATGTGCTAGCATACATATGGTGGGACCATCTTCCATAGAAAATTCAATCTAGAGTGAGCAAAGGGACAACTCCAATTCTACACAAATTGTCCCAGATTATCTTTCATAACCCATTTTAATCCAAATCTCTCCCAGACCCTACTCCAGATCTCTAAGGCAAACTGACATTCCAAAAATAGGTGAGTTATAGTTTCCTCCTTTTCCTTGCAAAGATAGCAATGGTTTTTATTATAAAAGCCTCTTCTTTTCAAATTGTCCAATGTTAAAATTTTACCATGCTGAGTTGTCCACCAAAAGAAATTAATTTTAGGAATAAGGTTACTAATCCAAACCTTACTCCACAATTGCGGACAAGGATCCTTGCTAAATAGGTTTAAGCCAGCCGATTCAATAGTGAAACTACCACTTGGAGTTATATCCCAAGCCCTGGTATCCTCCTAGAAAAGTATAGGGATTCTCTATTCCCAATCAGTTCTTCCAATTCCTTGAGAAGTTGAATGACCTCCTGAGAGTAAGTTTCTTTAATAAGCTTCCTCCACTTCCTCCCCTAATCAATATAATCTCGAACTTTACTTCCCACATCTTCTTTAAGAAACTCCATTAACCTTCTAAATTTGTTGAAGACCAGCAATTTCCCTCCCATCCATTTGTCTTCCTAGAATCTAATACTAAAACTATTTCCCACAATCCACCTTGTCCCTTCCCTTAACAATCCTCTACTTCTGACTATATTCATCCAGATTTTAGACCCTCCTGGGAGGTCATTATTAAATAGATTCCAATTGAAAGGGGAATTTGACAAATATTTAGCTTTCATAATTTTACCCCAACGCGTATTGTCTTCTCCTAATCTCTAGCCAATATTTGTGAGCAAAGCCTTAGTAAGGTCTCAAAGTCTTCTTACTCCTACCCCCCCCTATTCTTTGGTTTTCACACCTCCTCCCACTTGACTAGACTCACTTTGTTTTTCTCCTTTGTCCCTAACCATAGGAACTTCCTTTGTATCTTCTCAATCTTCTCCACCATGTTTTGATTAATTTTGAATAGGGATAGGAAATAAATGGGGATACCCTAGAGAGCCGCCGAAGTAACTATAGCTTTCTAGAATTACTTAGTATCTTCCCTTTCCAACCTACAAGTTTCCTCTGAATTCTCTCCACTATCGTGTTCTAGAATTCACTAGTCACTTCCTTAGTGGTTAGTGGTAATCCCATATAAGTATCCAAGAGGTTGGCAGATTGCCATTCCAATATATTTCTAATCCTACTTTGTAATGAGGCATCAACATTAAAGAAATAAATCTTACTCTTATGATAATTGACTTGCTGACCTAAGCTTTCTTCATAATTGTGTAGTATAGTTTTCCAAGCTTGAGCCTCTATAATTGAAGATTCTCCAAATAGAAATGTCTCATCAAAAAATTGCTGCAAGACTTCAGTATTTGTTGTAGTAGCTGGCTTAACCCCTTTAACATAACCAATATTCATAAGTTTATAGAAAGACCTGCCTAGAACTTCAACAATCATAATGAAGAGGTAGGGAGAAAGTGGGTCACCTTGCCTTAGTCCTTTCTTCACTCCAAAGTTGCCCCAAATAGAACCATTTAGGAGAACATAATATTGCACTATGCCAACCATTACTTTGATCAGGTTTATAACTTTATTACTAAACCCCACTCTTTCAAGCACCTCATAAAGGAAATCCCACTTAACCTTATCATAAGCCTTGGAGATATCCAATTTGAATGCCATCCCCAGTTTTTTGTTTTTCTCCATTGAGTGAATAATCTCATGTGTGGTTATAGCTACATCTTGAATCTGTCTTCCTAGAACAAACCCTTCCTATGGACTACCAATTATTCTTTCCAAAAAAGGCTTTATTCTATTCACCAAGACTTTAGCAAATATCTTATAAATACTATTACATAAACTGATGGGTCTAAAATCTAGTAGGCACATTGGTGTGGGGATTTTAGGCACTAATGCAATAAAGGCCTTATTGATCCTTTTTAACATCTTCCCTATTCTGAAAAAATCTCTAGTAGCCCAGACCGATTTAGATTTAACAACCTCCCAGAAATGCTAAAAGAATGCAGGGGGAACCCATCCGAGCCCGGAGCCTTATAATCTTTCATAGAGAACACCGTACATTTTACCTCCTCCTCCGTGATATTTCCAAGAATGTGGTTGTTCTCCTCCATTCCTAGAACCTGTGGAATTATATTAATCAAGCTTCTTCTGGTCACCAGATTCGTAGTCTTATTGTCCTTGACATAAGCCTTGCTAAAGTACTCCACTGCATGTTTTCCCATCCCCTCTTGGTCCTCAAAGATCCTTCCCCCCTCCCTATCTAGCCTAACAATAGTGTTTCTTCTTTTATGGTTAGAGGCTGATCTATGAAAGAAAGTAGTGTTCTTATCCCCTTCCTTAAGCCACTAAACTCTTGACCTTTGTTTCCAGAAGATTTCCTCCCTCAAGAGAATATCCTTTCACTTTTTTCTATACTCCTCCTCCTCCCGAGTTGCATTGTCTAGGTTGATCCCTTCAACAATCTCCCCTTGGAGTTTTTAAAGCTTTTACTCCACTTCATCCTTAGTTTTGAACAGGTTTCCAAATGAATCCTTAGCCCAACTCTTCACATTCCTCCCTATGTTGTCAAGTTTTTTTGGGCCAGTTTGTACATCGCAGTACCATCTATCCTAATATTCAACTAGTCTTGGACTCTCTCTTTGAATTCTGGGCGAGACTACCACATGATTTCATATGTGAAAGGTTTTGGCCCACTTTTCAAACCATCCTCCCATAGGAAGATTATAGGGGAATGATCTAAAGTAGTTCTAGTAAGATTCTCAAGATGAGAGTTCCCAAGTCTATTCCAGTTCCCTATCACCAATAACCTATCCAATCTAACCTGTATAAGGTCTTTTCCCTTTCTATTATTAGTCCAAGTATATGGATTCCCTCTTATTTCCACATCTATAAAGTCCATTCTGCTCATAAAATCATTAAGGTCTTGCAAGCTTTCTGGGCAGTCCCTGTTTCCACCCAATTTCTCTAAATGATATAGGGGGGTATTAAAATCTCCCATACACATCATTTGTTTATCCTTCATAGTTTCAGTAATCCTATCCAATTTATCATACGTATCCTTCCTTCCTAATTTTCTATTAGAAGCATAGATATTGATCAACCCCCAACAATGAGTACTAGAATGGAAATCAATGAATATAAATTTTTTATCCTTCCAAACCTCAGTCCCCTTCATGGAATTCAGATTCCACATAGTAGTAATACCCCTCAAGGAACCATTAGCATCCCTATGAAGATACTCAACACCTCACCAAATATGGCTAACTATTTTATCAAAACTAGCACTAGACATTTTAGTTTCTTGTATTAAAACACAGTCAACTTTTTCCTGAAAAATGCATTGTTTCAAAGCATATTGCTTCTCGGGGTTATTTAACCTCCCTCAAATTCCAAGAGAGGAATTTCATTTCTTACCTCTAGTAACTATCTCTAGTGTAATTTTCTTACCATTGGCCACATCACTTGCTGCTTGCTTTGTCCTTGTTGCTATGCTAGATGGTCTTCCAACTATCCCGCAGGGTCCTACATCTGGTTTTTTCCCCCCCTTCCTCTTCTTTTTTTGAACTTCCCATTCCCCATTATCCTCATCATGTAGTGAGGTAGGGCTAAGCTCCTTCTTATCCTTATCAATGCTTTCCATTACTTTTGATGTGATCTTTGCTGGGGAGGCCTTAACCATCATTATTGGGGTACACACTTTCTCCTAAGTATCACCACCTGTAGCCATAATTCCCTGTTGGCTGTCACCTCCCTGAATTGCTAAGGAACCTAAAAGAGGGTGGGGAGTCACAATTTCACCATCCTCCAACAACGTTCCATCTCCAGGCCCCCCCATGGTGAACTCAGGAGTTCCTCTAACTCCCTTCTAAAGGGGTATTCATCCATTTTCTTTTTATCCTCCAAAGCTACCCCCTCCCTAGGGACATTCTTGTTTGAAGTGGAAAGCACTAGGGGAATCTCCATAGAATGAGTAACCTACTTTGAGGCATTAGAAGATTCCCCTAATGCTTTCATAACAATCCCTGGAGAGCCCTCCTTCTATTTTTCCTTCTGCAATTGGATCTTACAATCCATAATAAGGTGTCCAAAGTGACCACATTTTTGGAAAAATAGGCCCACATTCTCATATTCTATGGGCTAGATTCTCTCTCCCCATTTAGTCTTCAGTGTTACCATAGTGGGGAGTGCTCAGTTTAATACAAGATTCACACAGGACCTTGCATAGACCAACCATGTTTTTTGCATTGTCACCTTGTCCACTGTGACAAAATGACAAAAAGAATTCCCCACCCACCTTAGGATCTTATCATCCCAAAATTCTAGTGGCAGACTAGGTAGTCTGACCCAAACTAGGGCAAGTTTGTTCAATTCTATACAAGCATTAAAGCTTGGATGCCATTTGGTTAAGGCAAGACAATGCTTCCCATAATACCAAGTACCAAAGAGAACGAGGTTGATATCCTCCTTCAAAGTGAACTTAAAATAGAAAAGGCCGCTAGGCATTACAGAGACTCCAAAACTACCCCTGACCTTCAATCTCTGACTAACCCCTTTGCACACCATCTCAATAGTAAGTCAAAATGCCACAAATCTGCCAACAACACACAATTTAAGGCCAGATGTCACAATGTCCACCAAATAATCTGGGAGGGAGATCACAGGGCCATTTTGACCATGGGAAATCTTGGGATCCTCCATAAGGACATTATTCTTCGAGGGGCCAACAAGTGCATTCTTCCAACCCAACAGGGTTTCATTTGTTAGTATCTGATTTCCCTTCAGAGGACTACCAATAGGGCCACCACAATCCAAAGCAGCCATGTCAGAAAAAAACTCCCCATCAACTCCAATGGTCCCACAACCATCCAGGTTGTCCTCCAAATCCCTACAAATTGCAAGCATAAGTTGCAGGTTTGGGCAAGGAAGCAGATCAAAATTCAAATTCCAAGTTTGAGCGGCAAAGTTGCAGAGTGCTTTTCGATCTAAACTTCTGTCAGAATATTAGTTCATGTTATTATTGTAGGAGATTATAGTTTTCAAATTACATCATTACATTAGTTTGTTCTTGGGATACTATGCATTCCTAATTTATCTTATGTTCTGAAAAATTAGGTAAAAATAATAGGGGTGGTGGAAATGTGGGAAGAGTACTAGAAACATGGGGTGGTGGAAATGTGGTAGGAGTACTCAAAACATGGCATGTTGCATGAACCTTCAATAGTTGGTAACATTTTTAAAAGGAAAATGCCCTCTTTTTCATATTTCATTTTCTTGAATTTATCATGGTCAATCTCAATATAGTTTTTTTTTTGTATAGAGATTGAGTTTGAGACTTTTGTTTGAGCTTAGCTCGAACCAAGTTTACTATTTTTTACTAGGCATTTTTTAAACATTTCAATAATGAAGGATCAAGTCACAATAGCATAGATTTCTTGCTAGAAATATGATGAATCTCTGATTTTTTTGAATTCTTTGTTTTATTTAAGGATTGATTCTACAATGATGCTAGAGAATTTTCTTGCCACTATACTGACATTGAATTTGATTTAATTAGACAATTATAATAGTAATAGTAATTGCAATAACTTGTCCTCTTCAACTATCATTACCTTTTTTTTTGTAGATGGTATAGCCGACACAGGTACAAAACTCAACAATGAGGATTTGGCCTCTAGAATAACAATTAAATATGTTTTTGAAAGATTAAGAAACCAAAACAAGGGCACTGGCCCTTACAAAAAGTCAAGTTGGTTGACTATTGACAGTTCCCCAACTTTACACACCAAAAATAAAGCATGAAAAACATAAGAACAACTAGGCATCTTACTAAGATAACCATAGCCAACACTGTTTAAACATAACGGCAACACTACCTTAAAAAACTAAGTCAGAGATCCACCAAAAAAACCAAAATCGCATAAAACTAGAAGAGAGCCAAGGTAAAGGCAACACTGCGTTAAAAAATTGATTAAGTCAGAGATCCACCAAAAAAACCAAAACCACATAAAACTAGAAGAGGGCCAAGGCACTATTTAGCCTTTTCATCACCTTTTCCCTTGAGGAGGACATTTACCCAGTCTTCTGCCAAGAACCTGAATAATAATTTGGAGTCCTCTTGGTTCAGATCCTCATCCTGGTTATCTTTTAGCAAATGCAGGGTTGTAGCCGATGCATGGGTTAGTTTGATGGTGAATTTGGACAAAAGGCCAAACCTTTCCTCAAGGACCATCATTTTCTCCCTCAGCTCCTTGACCTCTATTTTTATAGTCACCACCATTTCCTCTAGATAGCTGACTTGCCCATCTCCATCTCTAAGCTATTAACCTGCAAATTTGGGGAGTCAGAACTAATTGCCCTATTAAAATTCACCTAATTTGGGGAGGACACTATCATGGGGGAGGGGGCCTTATCCACCATTTTCATAAATTGATCTTGTGTGAGATCCAATATATCCATTGTGAAGGACGTAGAGACATGTTTCACCTCCTTACTCTCCTTTTCCTCCTCTCCTGAACTTGATATTGAGGAATCCAAACATCCACCTCCATTTCCCTATCCTCCTCATTTTTTTCTCTTTGAGTCATCATCTTCTGTCTCAGCCTTTGCTTTGGGGGAGGGGGGGCGTATCATTAGATTCTAACTCATCCTCCTCTTGCGAGGCAGTGCTTTTTAATCTCCTCTTTGCCTTAGTTTTTGTAAGTCTCCCAGACCTTCTTCTACCCCCTTTGGCCTCCTCCTCTGGATCCATCAGGTCCTTCTCCTTTCCTTTCTCCATTTTCACCCTCTTCCCAATGGTCATTGATGGGTCTTCTTAATCTATGTAGGGGACCCACTAGGAGAGGGTTGGGGGGTGGGGGCCCTAGGGCTAGTAATTCTCAGAGTGGCATGTGGAGGGCGAGGGTCATGATAAGTAGGGATATCAACTTCAAAAATTATAGATGGTAACAGGGCCAAATAAAAATGGTAGAGGCAGGACATCAAACCCTAGTAAAGGATAGTGTAATTAGCACCCTTTTTCATTTTTTCCTTCACATCTATAATAGTTTCCACTAACTCATGCAACAAAAAGAAAGGAATGGAAAGACTATCATGATGTTTGAAATGGTTAAGGAGGGGGAAATGGTAATAATAACACACCCCATACCTCCCTTCAAGAGTGAGATACTTCATTAGGACTAAACATACCTCATTCCAGGGCTCCTGTAGGATTTAAAAATAATTAAACAAGGTTCTCCATTCTTTGCATTTATTTTTCAAAATTGACATAACATGTGAATTTGAGGAATAACAATATTTAAAAACCAAGTTTTTCTAGATTTTTGCATTTATTATATTGATCTCAATGAATCTAGCTACTATCTCTAGCTTCTATTTCTAGTTTTCAAGTTATGGTTTTTGTTTTCCACTTCATGTTTTCCTTTTTGATGCAGTCTATGCACAAGAGTGGCCTCTTCAATCCTTGGTTGCTGTGATATCATAGTTTTTGCTAGGATGGTATTTCCTTCTAGAGAGAGTAAATCTTTGAGAACCTAACCTTGTGGGGAAGTTAACTCACCTTTAACATTATTTTTCCTCACATCTAATAGAAATATTGATCTAATAAAGTTTGAACTTTTTCATATTTGGTGGGAGTGGTTTTGAAAAACCCTCCCATTCTAAATATTCCAACTATTTTATCTCCAGTCTCTCCATTTCTTCAACAATGGTTATAGAAATCCCCCTTCACTTCTTCTTATTCACAACAAATAAAATACCATTACATAGCTTCTATTAGGACAGCACCCCAATATTGAATTCAATATGATCTTAGTTGATCCATGGAATGCTTAATATCATAATGAAATATTCAATATCCTATCAGTGTCACACAAGGTTAGAAGTCATATGCATTTTATAATAGTGGCTTAAGAGAAAGCGTTGAAACTAAATGATATTTAGAAATCGAAGATGGGTTGGTCATGATTGCATTCCAATTTATTATTATATGATATGAAATACAATGTTACCAAAATTAAATATTATGCACTTTCCTATGTTTTTTTCTCTTAAAGTATGATGAACTAGAACTACATATCCACATTCAGGATATCTTTTAATTGCAATGTATTTTGTACAAATGTTGACATTTGTTTCCATGTTTTGTTAACATCAAGTGCTTCTATAGACATATTTGGATGCCACCATGGTTTGCATTTTCATTTAGAACTTTCAATGTAGCAATGAAAAATTTAACATCTTCCTCAACATAAAGAAAATTCTCTTTTCATAATAGAGTATAAGATGTATTATTTTTGTTTATGGTTATTCAAATGTTGCTGATTTCTAAATTATTGTGACTTCTAGAAGCACTAAAGAAGTGTTCGAACTTGGTTTGGCTCAATGTCTTTGATTTTCTTATGCAATTCCCAAATGTAACGTTTGAGGTACGTATTCTTAAATTATACCAATTTCGTTAGTTTTATCTTGTCATGTACCAAGGGGTCAATTATATTATTTATGTCTATTGCAATTTTCTCTTATTAATATAGTTCTATAGAGAAAATAAATAGACTAAATAATAAATTATTTCAATGAAGTAAATTTTTCTTAGTATATTCTGACTATTAGGATACTAATACCTATAGAAATATCTATCATAAATGGCTACTCCTTACTAATGATAGTGTACCCATCAATGCAAATCCTACCAAAATCTTAAAATAAAAGGGAAGGAAACCTTATCTAACAAAAAAAAATATGAAGACAACCTCTCATTATCACTAGTATCTACTTTCACTTCTGTTGGTAGAGAAACATTTGACATTGTTATCATAATGTATTAGATGGATTGTTATTTGATCATTTCCCTTATATTACTAGATTGATCATGATAGTGTATGTGGCATGCATTATTTATTCATGAATTGTAGAGGACAATGTCTTAGTCACTCCATGCCCCCAACCTTCATCTCCATTGACTAACTAGAACATAACCTAAACTCATGACTATATAATCAACATGCCCTTCTCTAATATATACCAAAACACTTCTATCTTTAATGTCTAATTTTCTTGCTAAACTCAAGATCATTTAAATATAAGCCCCACTTTGGGTGATCCATTCAAATACTTGAAAATGGAAGAAAACTCTCAAATTTGTTTTAGCCATAAGAGGGTACACATTACAAACAACCCCAAAGAGTTGTATTCTTGTTTACTAAATTAGTCAAGCCACATATAGAAAGTGATGTACCAAAACTAGAGAGGTGCAAAGTTGTTTCCTTTATTAATTTAATGTCAAATTTTCTTGCTAAACTCAAGATCATAGTTTCCTCCATTTTTAAGACTTTCCATTCAAATGCAAACCTCACTTTGGATGAGTCATACAAAAACTTGAAAAATGGAAGAAAGTTCTCAAATTTGTTTTACCCATAAGAGGGTACACATTGCAAACAACCCTAGGGAGTTATATTCTTGTTTACCAAATTACACAATGGAAGTATAAAAAGTGATATACCAAAACTGGAGAGGTGCAAAGTTGTTTCCTTTAGAAATTACATATATATTTATTAAATGCCTAACATATATTGTTAAAACATGTCACGATATTTGAAAGAACATTTCAAAACATCATCAAAGAAGAATTTTGCTTGAATACCATTACAAGGAAAGGCATATGATTGATAACTCCCTAGATACTATTGTGTACGATTGGATTGTAACAACACATTGGAAAAAAAGATAAGTAATGGAAAATGTTTTGTTGATTAAATACCTGAATTCATGAATATCTACAAACCTATCTCCATTATAATCCACACTCTCAATCATTCTCCCATAGAAACTCAAATATTTTCACTCCAGAAAACTCGATTTGAAGACAACATCAACCAACTACATTGCATTGGTAAACCCATCCCTAGTTTGATTAAAGACATTAAATGCCTCACAAATTGCCTTCTTCTCAACCTTCACATTATCCATTTTGATGAAGGTACACTTTGATACTACTTGATGAAGGTACGCTCTGATACCACTGATGAAGGTACGCTCTGATACCACTTGATGAAGGTATGCTCTATTACCACTGATGAAGGTATGCTCTGATACCACTTGATGAAGGGCCACACCACCCTTACCAACTCATAACCAAGAAAAAATGCAACAATATGGAGACAAGAGATGACAAAATGCTTCCCAAGCAATTTTATTATAATTGAAAATCCAATAGCAATTACAATAACATTTCTGCTAGATCTCTCAAGATCTAATCCAAACCCAGGCTAGTCTAGATCCACACTCTAGTAGAAACCTCCAAGATCTCAACTTGTGCTCGCAAGCCACCAAGCAACCTCTTTGTTTCTAAACCGTAGTCACTAGCTCTTCTCCAACTTTATCCAAGATCCAAGTGTAAATTGCCTCACATTCGGTGCTCTATCTACACACTCACAAGTCCATCACAATCCTGCTGTAAACTGCCTCACATTTAGCGCTCTATCCACAGACTCAGGAAAAATCACTCTTCACTTCCTCCTTCTCTTTCACACCTTCCAACTTTCTCACCTTGAAGCTTTTCATTCCAAAGCTTTATGTTCCACAGCTTCTACTTCTCGATCTTGATTAGAAATGCTCATATGTCTTGCTTAAATAGGCACTTACCACCCAATGCATGATTTATCCACAACCTTCTAGAATTCCTTTTACACAATATCCACAACCTTCTACAACTTCCACAACCTTCTAAAATATCCACAACTTTCTATAATATCCATAACTTTCTAGAATTCCACCAACACACCTCGATAAATGGAATGATAGCTATTTTAATTTTATTTTTCTATTATGCCATCTATGCACCTTGAAGATAGAAATCCCATTTTCCTTTATTTTCTCCTTTTTCCCCTTTTTTATTTTTTTATTATTTCTCCTCTAATTTTTGTCACTTGCTCTCTCCTCCACAATTTTTAAAAAAAAATTTTAATTTTAATTTTTTTTCCAATAATTTTCCCATGCAAGATGCTCCTGCATCACATTTCCTCCTCCTTATCTGCATCTATAATTCTATAAAACTCACCAAACTCAATCTTAGTGAGAAAGTCATCACCACATGTAGACATTGATTTCATAGACAAATTCCACCCCCTCCTTTGGAATTTCAAAACTTAATCTCTATAAAAACCTCTCTATCTCATTTTAACTAACCCTTCCATCACTATCTTCATCCAATTCTCTAAGCATACTAGCAAGATACAATTATACAAAAAGATGCGAATTTCTTTTGGACAAAACATTTTTTTTCCCTCAAATCAAGGTGTCTCAGTTCGCAGTGAATCAAAATTATGTCATTGCAAAATTACAAAGGTATGTTATAAAAACACGTTCTATGAAAATATTTGGAGTCCCCTAGTACTTAGAAACTATGCCACACTTTAACATGATATGTGTAAGATTCTCATTATAACTTTTTTTTTTGGTTGTAAATGTTTACTGAGCATAAAGTTAGATGCTGACAAGTAAAGGAAGATTGGTTTTGATGGAAATTTCATTGCCACATAAGGAAATAATTTGATCTATCATGGTATGAAGGTTTTATTGATGTTTTTGATTAAGTAAACTAGGTTTTTTACAGGTGTGCCTAAAACCCACAAGTTAACAACAAAATACTACTTAAAGTCCAGTGCTAGTAGCAAAGCATCATAAAACAACAAGCCAAACCAGGCCACCAGAACAAGATTTTGTTGATGTTTTACAAACTAAATTTGATTGAAAGTTTTGGAAACTCTTCCCTTGTGTGAGATATGAGGGTGTTTGGATATAATCAACTTTATTTTATAGTGGTTTTGTGATATGAAACTTATTTTCTTAATGTTTATGAATGTGTATGATATATTTCATTATTAATAAAATTTCAGCTTTGACCCTTTATTTAACAAATCCATTGTCTACATATCCAATGGTCATTGCATCCCATGAATTGGCATGTTTAGCTATTTTTCTCTATTTTTTTCACCAACATAGTTGTAGTTTCCTTTTATTGACATGTTGAATGAGTTTTAGAAATCACAACGTTATAATTTTTTTACTTTGGGATTAGAAAAAGAAGTTACACATGATCTTTCTAGATTTAAATTTATAGGGATTATAGTCTATAAGTTTTAAACTTTTAAATTACAAATAGTGGTTATGTACAATTTTTCAAAATTTTTATTTATTAGATTATTTATTTGTTGGTTTAGCCTTATAAATGAACAAATATAATCATGTACAACCTTTCAAGATTTTAATTCACAATTTTTAATTGAAGAGTTTATAATTTGCAAGTTCTAATTTTTGGACAACAAAAATAGTCATGCACAACTTTCCACTTTTAATTCATAGATTCCATAATCTGTGAGTTGTGATTAGTAACTTTTTATAATCTTCTTTCTTTAAAAAAAATTTAGTCTACTAATTTTATAAAACATGTGTCAAGGTTCCAAATGTCAAAGAGAAAAACAAGTACAACATTTTACTAGATCAATATTTTCTCACAAAACCTTGTGTATCATAAACTATTTCACAAACCCCTACAATAGAATTGTTTAAGGATAGCTAGGAGGCTACAAAAGTTCACGTGTTGGTAGGATCCTCTATGTGTTTCTGTTCATCTAAATTAACAACTTTTCATGAGGTATTTGGCTTAGAACCAATAAAGAAAGGTCTAAGTGGATCTTTTATAGAGAGAAAGAAGAATAGTTTAGAAGTTGATCTAGTCACAAAAGAATCCAATTCCAAAGATGCCTACAAATTGACTTTCATTGTAAAGGTAGAAGGAGATGACCTAGTTTAATAAACACTACCAATATTAAGGGCAAGGCATAATCACCCAAAATGAAGCTATTAAACTTCTACTACCTCTATCTTTGGTACTATTGGCTCTTCATCTCTATCTTCACCTAGATTTCCAAATATATTTGTATATACTGCTAGGTCTACAAGTTGTAGGTATGAATCTACTACTAGTGTTGTCTTTGCTACTTATACAATTGCATCAAGGACCATATAAACATCTAAATATGGATCTCCTTACTTGGTTGGTGGGCCTATTTTAATGAATTTTTAAATTTGATTATTTTTTAATTTGATAAATATGTGTGATTTTTCATAAAAAGTTTCACCCAAAATGAAGGATGTGTCTTCTTTAAACAACCATACATCTCAACATAAACCCAATCAACCATGCCATTTAGAAAATTGGTGAAGATTATAGCAATTAGGACATCTATAAACACATGAGCAGTTTGAGATGTTTTCAAGAGACTTGGCATACAACTAGGACCAAGCTTGAACATGAACAATTTGAGGTCTTTTAGATGAGCAAGGAGAATTACTATTGCCACATATTTCTAAACTAGTTAACACAACCAATCTATGGTGTTGTATTTATATTCATTAGAATTTTTATTTTTCCTAATTTGAATCTAATGAAAGGTATTAGAGAATTAAGTTCTACACATTTCACTAAATTTTATATATAATTACTTTCTAGTATAATAAATTATAAAGTTTCTTAAAATATAAAATACAATTATTTATGCACATTTCATAATAAATTATAAATTTATAGACTATGAACAATATATTTACAATTTAATAGTAATTCAATTTTAAATTATTGTGCCCCAATTAGTTTTCAACAACAAACTATTAGTATTCTCATTCAATATATAACCATCAAGTTTGTCATTCATTTAAAAAATAAAGATAACACTTCTTTTAATACATAGAATTTTTTCAATGACCTTCACACTTAAATTCATTATATATATATATAGATATGGCTTTGATCCAGTCAAGGTAAATACATTACTTATAATTATTGAGAAATCTTATTTATTCAAAACCACGTTCCTTAAGAAAGGCCACCATAATTCATTTTAGATACAAATACTAAAAACTCATATTTACTTTATAGATAGAAATAGAAATACCAAATAGCTCGCAATGGACTAGTTACTCTTCCTAGAGACTCATAATAGGATTTTGATAATGGGTTTCATGCATGCTAATTTTACTTATGGAATAATTTTTGTAACTTCATGTTGTTGATCCATGAAAGAAAATAAGATTTGGTGTTATGAAACCTAAATAAACCATACTCCTTACTTTTTTCATTCTATTGATATTCTCAAGTGGAGTATTTAGTATGAGGTCTGCGAACCACCAATTTCCAACTTCCTTAATTTTGGTGGGACATTAATTATTTTCTTTCACAGTTGCCTCTCAAGTAGGTCTTTTGTCTTTCATTACTTCAGCTAGTCTAAATCCTTCACCTTCATATGATAATATTCCTAGCTCAAATCTCTCTGTAATTAATTTTTACAATTTTTTCCATTCAAGCACATCTCTATTATGACAATTGAAGGCTTAGTTCTTAGTGTTAGGACTTCTAACAACCCATACTTCTTTCCATGCAATCAATTTAGCATCAAATAAATCCATAAATTTTTCCCATGTTATTTTACTACCTTGGTACTTGAAAGGAATCCTGTCATCATGCATCTCATCTCAAAAGTGAGATCAATAGTAAGATATCCCTACAATTACATGTGCTCATTATATGCTTAATCCCATGAACTATTTGGATGAAAAATGACCTATCTATATCTGTTACAACTCTATCTACCATTTAATTATTATTTCTTTGGGTAAAGTCATATTAAAGCTCTCGTGATGACCACAACTATCTGTACCAACTTTTTATCTCTCAAAGAAACAAATTTGCATACCCTCTCTTCCTCAATGCTTCTTACTCCTCTCTGTTCCTCTCTCCTTGCACAAGGCATGAACTCAAGATCTAAAAAGTCCTTTCTAATTGAATTTTTATTTTTATTATTTATTTTTAATATTATTTCATAATAACAATTTTTATTTATTTATTTTTTATTTTTATACTAGTTGGTTGTAAATTTTTACACCTCATTTTATTTTTTATTATACAAGTATGAAAGGTGCCACCTCTTACCCCTCCAATCAAATGAAAAGTCATAATTAATTATAGACCATCAATTAAAACTATTTAGTGGTAAAATGGAGGCACTTTAAATAGGATGTAGACTTCTACTTTACTGGGTCACTAAGCCATTCAAATATGTGTGTGACGGAAAGAGAGAAATTTCCAAGTATGATTCTACTTATGATCCAAATTAGATTAGCTAGGACCCAAAGGAAGAATGGAGCTAATTATAAATTCGAATTACAAGGATTATTACAATACAAGAATATGTACTCTCTTTGGCCCTTAAAAGGATAATGTGAACATGGAATTGAATTAATTGTTTAAATAATGTAAATCTATATGCTATGTAAAGACAATTAGCTCAATTAAGATGCAAATATAGGGTAAAGATATGAAAGGAAATAAAATATAAGTGAATCACCTTGAAATGTGTAGAGGAATATGTATTTTTGCTCCAAAACTCATAGATATGAATTGTATCTAAATATCCATCCCTAGATCTCAAAATGAAATGATGAAAGGAATAAAACTCATAAATCTCCCTAGAATCTAAAACTAAAGGAATAGGTCAACTTGGGAAGATGTCCTACAATCAGGTTTGCATAGTTGAGTGCTCTATAATCGATGACCCCATAATTCTTGCAAACTGTAGGTTCTAGAGTGGTAATCCTTTTTGCTCCCAACCTATAAATCAACAAAAAAAAGAAAGGCTTGGGGGTTGGGGTTTGATGAGGGCTTGCCTTGGTCAAGCCCTAGGGTAAGGAACTAGGGTAAGGAATTAAACATAATTGAGAAATGTAAATGACTATAAAACAAGATAAATGCTAGGATTCACCTTGCTCATATGAATGTAAATGTATTTTATTGTAGATTTTGAATTAGGAATGTAGGGTATCTACACTCTTTGTAGTGGATCTACCATAATCTCATCATGGTAAGATGGATATAAAGGTGCATCAATGAAGAAGATGATGAATAATTCAATTTAGATCTCTTCCCTTGATGGCCAATAATAAGCTAAATCGTGAAGAGGAAATGCTCACAAAAGAATTATCTAATGCTAGATGATATCTTCTTGCTGGAATACTTGAAAGACTTGAATGCAAAAGGAAGAAATATTCACTTGAGAGAAAGAGATTGAGTGCATAAATGAAATGTGGATATGATTTATGAAAATGAATCCTCTAAGTCTCCTTATATATGAGTTTTTGGATAGGAAAATAATATAGGCCAACTGGATAACACTAAAAAACTAATTAAATCCCCAAGGCCTTTTGGGCCCCAAGCTCTGGAACTATTAGGGACTAGGTTTTACCTAGGCTGAATTGGTCTAGGACTAGGTTGACCTAATTCAACCTAGTATAGACTAGGTTGACTTAAGTTGACTTGGTCCTAGAGGTCCAATCTAGGGTTCCACAGAAAGAAAGGGTAGATACTAGAAAGATAGGATAGAAAGATGAAGAAGATAGGAGAAAAAGAAGATCAAGCAAATTCATATCCATGGTCCAAAGAGGGAATTATGAAGAGGGATCTAAAAGGTCTTAAAAGGAAAGTGCCTCCATTTTAAGTTAGTACATTTAGACCCCACTTTTATTGAAACTATGTGTTTCCTCAATCTCTAAGTAAAATGGAGAAAAAGAAAAAGAGAAAATTTTTATCATGACATAGGAAGAAAAAAAATAATCATGCCTATAATAGAATTGAGTCTTTGTCACATCTAAAATAATAAAAAGAGAGATAAGCACTACAAAAAAGGGGTATATATACTTGCCTAATAAGGTTTGTGTGCCTTATTGTGAACCACAAAAGAAAAAGAAAAATAAAGGGGGAAAGATCACCACAAAACAGAAAGGGGATGGTATTGAATAATCTAGAAAGTTTGTGTGGCATGCTAGTTAGTCCATCAAGAGATTCAACTTTAAGGGAGATCCATGTCCCAAAAAGAATATTCGAAAAGAAACCCAGGCATAAGGATGTGTGTGTCCTTGAGGAATCAAAACAAGACTAGGCTTTCTAGACTATCTGTAGTTAGAAGAAGGGTTAAAACAAGGATTGAGCCTCCCAAATTGTCAAGAGTTTAGAGAGGGATCTAAAAATAAAGAGACCAAACACCTAGGAACAAGTCTTCGAAACTAGAAGAAAAATTGAGAGGGGAAAAACATAGAATAATAATACATAGATTTGGGTATACCTTATAAATCATACTAATCACTAAAGGATGAAGTACTCCAAGTTATACACATAATTCAGATTTGTATTCCATAGACAAAGGATGAGAGAAGTGTATGCCCTCATGTTAAAGTGATTGTAAACAACTTAATGGGAGCAATAGCTTTAACGAAAATATACATGCATCCACTATATATGTTTCCACTATGACATGCCCCCAAGAAGAGAAACACATCAAGGGAAATAAGCATATGTCAAAAATAAAGAGCATATTTCCAAAAGGGAAGTACAACTATGACACAATGGAGGAAATGATGTAGAAGAGCTATGGAGAAGAGTCTTTTTGGGCCAATAACACAAAACCAAAAAAAATCTATTCTGCCATACATAAGAAACCAAGAAGACTACACAAGATCACTGGTATGAATAATAGCACAGACACAACACAACCTACAAAAAAATATAGAAGAAGATAGATAAAAGTAGAAGAATGAAAGGGTGATTACTTTATCCTCTTGAGCTCAACAAATAAACAAGAATAATCTATAGAATCAAAAGACGAAATAAAGACACAACATAAGAACAAAAAGACTACTATAATTGTTGATCCAAAATGCTAGGGGAAGGATGGTGACTCATGAGAGGAACAATATCCATTATAGTAGGAATCACAATGAGTTCTAAGAAAGGACTTTGAGAATCACCACACATATTACAAGGAATGATTTTAAGTTGTGTAAAAATCATGTTAGGCAAATCATTATCCATATTATATAAATCTTCATCACTACTATCATCTAAAGTATCTTCCATATCTAGATTAACAAAATCTAAAATAAAAATATAATCAATATGTCTATCTGGATGCAAATTGTTACATTGTTTTACTTCCTCCAAAGACTTACATAAAGTTTGATGAAAGGAAGGTAAAGGTTGAGGAGAAGTTGCAAGTTGAGAAGAAAGAGAACCATTTATAGCCTTAGCTTTATCTTGAAAATTCTTCTGATACTGATGAGCATGTTGATTACACATATCTTATGAGATATGGTAGAAGGATTAGGATCAACTACCATAGTTTCTAAAGAAGGAACATCAATGGGTTGAGTAGACATAGATGGAAGAACATGTGTAACACCCTGCCAAGGGATCCAAAATAATTAACCTAAAATTTTACTAAGTTTGCCAAACAATTTTTTTTTAATCATGAAAGATAAACCATTCACATCAAACACATAGTAGCGGAAATAATAACATACAATCAACTGTAAGCATACATAACAGGTTGCATTCCTTAAGGATCCCAAGATGTTGAGTCACATTTGATTTAATTAATACTAAGTCTAACCACTACCACATCCACATGAAAGAATAAATAGAAAGTCCAATGTCCATATTAAACATTTGTTCTGAATGCCTCTTGGAAAATAAATTCGGAATGCTCAATCATCCATGGTACATGACACATGGTACGAAAGGCTTAAAAGAATATACATATGTAAAAATAAAGATACATCATCCTCATCGAATCCATGATACAAGTGCAATAAAGTAAATGAAACCAATAACATACATGATACATCCATTAATCAATAAAGATATAACAACCACTGTAAAAGATATCCATCCATCATAAAAAACATCTAATCTAAGTGCGTGGTTCCTCCCAACCGTCAATAGCATCATTAGACCATCGTAGGCCCTAGCCATCCCTCTGCATATAACATCCCAAGTCATCGAAGAGATCATTGGTATTATCATAGTAGGAATGTCACTCCTAAAACATACTACAACATATGCAGAAGGAAATGTAACATGCAAATTAAAAACATAAGATAAGTAAATAACAACATCTATCATATGCTAATCATCAATATAAAGATACATGTCCACCATCATAATCTAGGAACCGAACGAAGATAGATGCCAACAAGGAATGCATCAGCCACAGTGTCTCAAACGGATCTCAAATGGTTGTGAAAAAGCATTAGCAGCAGACCGCATGGAACCTAAATGGTCCACTCCCACCATGCTGAGGAGATAATCTCAAGTCCCAAATAGGCTATCAATTACATAGCACAAACACTTTCTAAGTCCAAGAATCCTAAAAGTATACTAACTCAAAGGTTCGAATACACAGATCAACATCTACTTCCAGAGGCACAACAAAGACATGTAGGAAACCTACTATGTAAGCGGGAAAGTGTCATCGCACAGATCATGCTAGAGTTACCTTGGTAGTCTCTCAATAGACCCCAGCCCCCTAGTGATCCCTATGCAGCCACTAGTATCCTCTCATACTGATGAGGCATACTATAGAATGCAAGGTCACAACCAAGCATTCTCTCTACTCCCATCCTAGTTTGTACTAGCACTCAAGGCATGGGCAAGAACATACAATTATCTTATTAGGTTCATTTAATCCCCATTTAGTGTAAATGTTTGCACTTATTAAAACAACCTACAATGAGTTACCCTGGCAGCCACTTAGGGCCCCGACCCCCATTGCAAGCCACTTCCCAACATCACAAGCAGATAACCTACCCTAAGCTCATGGAATCATAAATAAAAAAATCACCTCAGTCTTATACAAGCGACTAGAAAAATACCAAAAGATAATCCACAATAAGAACATCAAATCTCCATGAGCAACTAGAAAGCATCCATTGATAATCATGACCACAACAGTTCTCTATTGGCAACTGAAGGTATCAATGATAATCACAATATCCATTGGTTGTCAACAAGAAACCATAAGGAATCTCAAAATAAATCACAATACCCATTGGTTCTCAACAAGCAACCAAAAAGCATCTCAAAATAAATAATATTGATCGAAGACTCCAAAATGGTCAAGTCAAACATGCCACAACATGAAATCCTCAAGAAATAAATCAACACTTCAGTTCCATCATGGCGACTGGAAAGTAGTCCAAGGATAATTGATCGATGACTCAAAAATGATTAGATCAAGTGTCTCATACACATACATCTCAACTTCACACAAGAAGACTGAAAAGCAATAACAATCAATAAACCACATGCATCATAGAGAATGCCATCACATTACCATGGTTGGGTTTTAAAAGAATCAAGACCAAATACCATCAACATGCCATCACATTCGCATAACTCCCAAGCCTCTAGTAGACATCCTAACTGGTCAACACTCTAGGACCACCCAAACCCCAAACATGGATAGCATAAAGAACAAGATACAAACACATATTTTAGTTTTCTTTTGCAATCACATGGTTAAACCAAATATGAGGTTTTAGTTTTCATTTCAAATATACTTCAAGTGTATAAGATTCTTCATTTAATCTCCAAGTCAATCCATTTATCTTTTCGAATAATATATTGAATTATCCCTCCATTATTTAAAATAATTTTCTAAAATAATCAAAAGATACTTGTTTTCTTATTTCAATCATTGAACTAGTTCCTATTGACTTTTAATAAAATCATTTGCACTATTTTACTAAAATCAATGTTACTAATAATTGAATAAAACCCCCTTAATATTTAATTCAATTTCTCCAAAAATAATTAAAGGATAATTAACCATCTATCAAATAAAACTACCCTCATTATACGTTGGATCAACTTTCCCAAAATATACCAAAGAAATAACATTTATTAATAATTTAATAATTTTAAGGCTTCAATTAAGCCACTTCTCATATTAATTAATCTTAATTAATTCATATTAACTAATATTAACTAACCATATTAATGAATCTACAATTATAAACAAGCAAATAAGTATAAATCCAATGACACGTGTGATCTCACACCCAGTAGATTTATAAGATGGGTATTAACATGAAAAATTGACTGGAGCATATAAATTTGGGTTAGCCATTTCAAGTCTGGACAGAGATTCACATGGAAGTAGTGTTCTACAAAGATGTGCAAACATCCAACCCTATCCTCAATGGAATTTTAGGTAGCAAGACAACACGGGATGTAACTTGGCTATCCCCAGAGATCTTCAAATCCTTAAAACAATTTCAAAATTTATTGTCGAAAGCCACAGAGACACTTGGCCATCTTGAAGAAGTCCCTCCACTGTCCTAGGGATGGCCAGGAATTTTTTTGTAATGTTTAAATAAACAAATCACTTATGACTTTAAAAAAAAGGCCTGTTAAATATATCCTGAAAGCTTTATAACAATAGTATAAAAGCAATTAAATTAATCACAATGATAGTGACAATAGTATAACAACAATAAATATATCATGATTTAGATTCATAGCATTGGCCATGATCTGGTACAGTGTAGAATTGTATGACAACTGCAGACAAACAATTGTTTTGGGAATGGTCAGTGTACATACTTCTGCAAACATCACCCAATAACATTTTTAAGAGATCATCATGTAGGCTTCTGCAATGAAATTTCTTCCTGTTCCCTGCGATAGCACCTAAATCTACCACTCCATAGTTTTTATATGAGAGGTTATCGTTACCACAGATTATACTATTAAATATGTCAATTATTTTGCTCAGTCTACCCAGCTGAAGTGAGTGCAAATAAACAACATAAAATAGTTGAAGAACCCTACAAAACTCACCTCTTTCGCTATTATTGCAGTACTAAATTATTCACAAGCTCGAGGTAGGTTTTGTCTCAATATTATAGTATTTTATTAAGCCTAATGAAGTCAGTATCTCATACTCTTAGGCTTAGTCTTCACTGAAGGAAAATGAAAATATGTATCATCTAGCAGTTCTAAAAATTTATTTTGTGAAATCAATTTATATATGATTTTATTTCATCAATGTTTGGGGTCAAGATGGAAAGATTGTTTGACCTGTCAGTTAATTTTTCCAGCTTACATTTGTTGCTTTATCATTCTCTAAATTTGTTACCCTATCTCCAAATATATCTACGAGTTGCTGTTGTTTTATTGTTTGCCTTTAAGGGTGATCAAGTTATGATCACCTGATTGGATTATGTGCACATTCAAGTCTGATTAATACCCTTGCAGATTGGTAATCATTTAGAGGTTTGTTTAAACAAAACTGATGATTAATCACCAATTGGTCATGGAAAATGGAGGAATGACTGTCATTCAATAAAATAGTCCCAGTACGGGGACCATATTTCCCTAATGAACTGTTGGATCAAGCCAAATTTGAAATATGTTGGAGAGGGCCAAGTTGCACCAAATTTGACAGGAGCGATCAAATAAATTTGGTCAAGGTAAAAAGTTATGAATGTCTGAGTTCGTGTCTATGTAAGGGACAACGACAAGGCAGTTTGTGATGAATTTCCTTCATAAATAAAACTAGGGTTTCCTAATGTTTTCTTCACAACCAAATAAAAATTAACATATATATCTAGATTCCAATTTTAAGATTGAAGATTCATTCACGGAGTATATTTAGACACATATAATAGACACGATGAAGACAGGAAGAGAAAGAGTGCAAATGGAATATGCGAAAATCACGAGTGCACCTAGATACTGATGCTAATTTGCTATGCCTTAGAAGTCCATAGAAAAATCCCTTCCTTCTCCAACATTCGCCATTCCTCCAAGAATCAAACCAATCGAAACCCCCAAGTGACTAGAAGTGCTTGTAGAAGCATATGAGCATGTAGAAGCATATGAGCTTCTCGAATGCATGTAAGCTTGTCCGTACACACTAGGAGAACCTCTATATAAAGGCCTCTAAGATGCATCTAGAGTGTGTCTAGAAAGAACTAGGAGATAAGCATGACAACTAAGCAAGTAACTTCCATGACAAGTAGATAGATATGATGAGGTCTCTAGAATGTAGTAGACACCATGTGCTCAAATAATGTGCTAACTCCTAAGTGTAGACAACATGTGCATACTTAGAGTGCAAACTCCTATGTTGTCTACATGAGAACTCCTGAAAATTCACAAACTCCTATGTGAACAAATATTAAAATAATGCACCTTAATTAATTTAATATTCGCTTTATTTATTTTTATTAATTTATTAATTTTAAATCTCATGCACTTGTCATGTGGTCATGAAATTTTAATAAATTAATTTCTTTTCCATTTATAAATTTATTTTTGAAACTTAATTGATAAAATATATAATAATATTATTTAGCATTTATTAAAAGTGAACTCTAAATATATTATTAATATAAATATTTTCACGTTCCAAATTTAAACTTATAACTTTTATCTTCAAATTTAATTCTTTTATTTAGTTAATTCCCTAATTAATTAAATAAAATAAATATTGAAATATCATATTAATTTTCCATTAAATTAAACCATTAATTAAATCTTTTAATTAGGCTTAATTAATATAAATTCACTAAGAAGGAGTTCGACAACAATAGCAAAATGCAAACTAGGGTGGGCACTACAACATGTTCATAAGTAGAAGGAGCAATAGGCAAGATAGGTGTAGGTGAACAACGTGAGGAAGATTCACCTCCATGATCATAGCTAATTTATGTTGTTGATAATTATTATAGAGATGAGCAGGATGAGTAGGTGATTTTTCACAATGAGATGGCCAATAAAAAAAATCTCAACACAATTTTTAGGGCACGATGGATTATAAAGAG
Organism: Cupressus sempervirens; assembly: GCA_028749045.1. NCBI lineage: Eukaryota > Viridiplantae > Streptophyta > Pinopsida > Cupressales > Cupressaceae > Cupressus > Cupressus sempervirens. The sequence continues at coordinate 479,699,706 of CM053789.1, read as the reverse complement.
AACGATTAATAGTAATAATGTTTCCATCACTAGGAAAGTTAAGAAATTTATGAATAGGAGAAGCTATGACTTGCATGGAAGAAATCCATGGAATACCAAGCTTAACTTGAAATTAATCAAAAGTAGGAATAACAAAAAAGTTAGTAAAAACACATTTTCTTCATAAAGTAACCTTCAAAGTAATAGAATCTTGAGGAAGATAAAGAAAACCATTACAAGTTTAAATATATACTTGAGCAGAATCATAAATATCTCTACTTTTCCCTTTGTTAAAAAGGTGTGCTTCAATGATAATACTCACAAAAAAGGAAGGATCAACCAAAGCACCATGAGAAGGAATATGAGCAACTCTAATAGTGATGTAAATAGGACCATTAAGTGCCTTGAGTATATAAGAATGACTAAAGGTAATAATAGGTGTCCTTTTAGACTCAGGTGGAGAAGAAATTAATAATATTCATCGAGTGAGAAGGCAAAGGATTAGTGTAAATATGCAAATTTTGATTAGCTGGAGAAAAATTCATTCACATTATTAACTTGAGCATCAACCAATATAGCTTTAGAACCAATAAGGTCCTGAATAGAATTCTTCAAATCATGACACTTTTGAGTATCATGACCTAGTTGATAATGATAATGACATAAAAAATTGGAATCAAAATATTTAGGAAATCATTTTCTAGTATTAATAGGATGAATAGGAGGAAGATTAAGAACACATGTATGAATCAACATAGTCATCATCTCATACAAAGGCTCAAATAGTTGAGTATATTGATGATTAGGACAAAATGTAGAGGAAAAATTAGTTATACATTAAGATGTAGTAACCATGTGATCATCAAATATATTTATAGACTTGATTTTGACAAAATTGTTAGTTTAGAAAACTTGTTTGAATTTTTGGCAATATCACTCTTACCACTAGAAATAGGAGCCATCAATCTCTTGAGTTGACTCAGGTATAACTAGTAATGGTGAAGCACTCCACATAAGTGTGAAAATGAGGTATAGTTAGTAAGGAGAATCTTATCCCTAGTGTCATTTTGTAAATTAGAAATAAAGATACACCGAATATCATGATCAAGCACAAGATAAGAAACTTGAGCATACAAATATTTAAGTCTACCAATAAATCTAGTAAATTTCTATTTAACATTCTACTTATAATGAATTAAGTTAGTTAAAGAAATTTGAGGAACAATATTATTCTAAAACTTTTGAATGAAAGAATTAGAAAGAGTTTGAAAATAATCAATATAATAAGGAGGTAGTGAGAAATACCATTGCAAGACTTTATCCAAAAAATTACATGAGAGCAACTTAGCCATAAGCCTATAGTCATGAGGAAAATCACTACATATAATTTGGAAAATTTTAACATAAATAACTGGATCTTCCTTACCATTATAAGTCTCAAGATGAGGCACCTAAACATGTTATGAGATAAAAACATTAAGAGTATATCTTATTAAAGGGGATTAGAAACATCACATGTAGGAATATTGTACTTAGATTGCATTTGTTGAGCAAGTTTTTGTTGTAAAGAAGTGACAGTTTGAACCAATGTACTAATGGTAGGATCAGAAGAAATGCTAGTAGGCTTGGGTATGCTAGACGGATTAGGAAATTTAGAAGAAATGGAAGTAATATGTAAAGATGTTGGTGGATGATTAGGAGGAATGGGCAAAGGGTTTGAATAAGTAAAAGGGACCACATTATACGAAGGCAATAAAGAAGGAATCAAAGTAGGAGGAACACTCATAGGAAGTGAAAGGCTAGGAAGACCAAAACTTAAAGGAGAGGACATTTGGGTTTAAGTAGTCATTAGAGGAAACGCATATGTAGTTATGCTAGAAATAGTGGTAGGAATCGGGATAGAAGGTTTAACGACTATATAAGGAGGAGGATATCTTAACTTTTGTACACATTCTATCAAAGAATTTGCATGAGTATTAATAAGGTAAGATATACCACACAAGATAGAAAGATTATAGACATCATTATTAACAAGATTCTTAAGAGCTTCAACAACAATAACAACACTATCAAGATTCTAATTTTTTTGAGCAAGCCAAGTTTATAATTTATCAAGTTCTCTAGAATTCTTATCAACTATGAAGGAGGAACTCTTAAAGCATCATCATCATCATGGGATGAGTGAGAAGAGTTATTCTCCTAGGATTAAGATCAAGATTAAATATGTGAGTATCATAATGAGTCCTAGGAAGAAAAGATGAATCATAATCAAAAGAGCCCATGAGTTTAAAACTTTGCTAACGAGAATGCTATAGGTTGGAATTCATGTAATTAAGCTCATAAGAGAGGAGATCACAAAAGGAAACTTGAATGAGTTATAACCATACAAATGTAATAAAGAGAATAAATGAGAGATCTAACCACAACATAGCCAAATCTAACTCTATGAAAGGAAATAAAATACCTCAAAATAAATGATCTAACTCCAAAAAGAACATTAATGTTGGGTTCACCAAAAGAAGGTGAAACTAAGGCCAAAGAAGAGAGACAAAGGGATCTAACTCCAAAATCAAAAAGAGGGGACTCTTCAAGTTCACCAAAATGTTTAGTGGTAAGATGGAAGTACTTTAAATAGGATGCACACTTCCACTTTATTGGGTCACTAAGCCATTAAAATATGTGTGTGAGGGTGAGAGGAGAATTTCCACGTATGATTCTACTTATGATCTAAATTAGATTAGATAGGACCCAAATGAAGAAGTGAGCTAATACTAACTTTGAATTATATTTGAAGGAATACAATAAAAGGAAATGTACTCTCTTTGGCCTTTAATAGGGTAATATGAATTTGGAATTGAGATAATTGTTTAAATTATGTAAATATAGATGCTATGTAAAGACAATTAACCCAATTAAGATGCAAAATCTAGGGTAAATTTATGAAAGGAAATAAAATATAACTAACTCACCTTGAAATGTGTAGAGGAAGATGTATTTTTGCTCCAAAAATAATGGATGTGAACTATATATGAATATTCTTCTATGAAACTCATAATGAAACAGTGAAAGGAACACAACCCAAAAATCTCCCTAGAAATAGAGACTAAAGGACTAGATTGACTTGGGAAGACATCCTCCAACCAAGTTGACATAGTTCAACTATATACAATTAACAACTCCATAAAGCTTGCTCCATATTTATAACCCTTTTGACTCCCAACCTGCAAATCAATGCATAAAAGAAAGGTATGCGGGTTAGGGTTTGATGAGGGATTGCTTGGTCAAACCCTAGGTTAAGGAATTAATAGTAATAGAAATACACACACACACACACACACACACACACACACACACACACACACACACACACATGTATATGCCTATAAAACAAGATAAATATTAGGATTCACCTTGATCTTATCTATGTGTATGTATTGTATTGTAGATCTTGAATTAGAAATGTAGGGTATCTCCACTCTTTGCAATAGATCTACCATAATCCCATCATGGTGCCATGGATATAGATGTGCTTCAATGTAGATATCCTCCCTTGATGTCCAAAAATAAGCTAGATCTTCAAGAGGAAATTCTCACAAAAGGACTCTCCAAAGCTAGATATCCATGGTACAAAGAGGAAATTACAAAGAGGCAGCTAAAAGGTCTTAAAAGGCAAGCATGTCCATTTTAAGAGGGTACACTACCTTCTCCTTAAAACTAAGAATCATTAAGCTTAGAGGTTAGGGATTCATTGTATCACTTCATTGCCTAAAAAAATGAACTAAATTAAACCCTAAGAAAGAGGTAAGGTATTTCCTTATTTTTCTAAAGAGTATCACATACCACTTCCTTAATTCACCCACTATAGAAAACACCCACTCTCTAATGTAAATCATTTTCACAAGAACCCTCCCAAACCCCACAACCAACACCTTGAGAAAAAAGGTGGAAGACAAAAAAAATTGCCTTGATATTTTTATAAATTTTACCTTTTAATTTATAATGCCACCTTCAAATATTTTGAGAAATAATTTCCAAACAAAAAATTTTCTAATATTGACAAAAATTGAGAATTTTCTATAACACTACTGTTAATTAAGCTCTTTGCATAAATATTATTGATATCAAATGAGGTCTCAATCAAGCTCCATGAAGGATTCATTAAAATATGAGTGATGACAACATTCTCATTCTTTAAATGGGCATTAATGTTCAAAAAATTAAGCCTTTTCTAGTAAACATGAATAAGTTTGTTAATTACATAATCATCATTCTAAGCATACATAAACCACTTCTCTTACTTTTAAGTTGTAGCATTTTTTCAATCATTATTGAATTTCTCCTCATATTTTTCTTAATGTTCTTTTCAATCATCAATATCCATACAAATATCAGTAGATAAATTTGATGTCAATCCATCATTAGAAATAATCTTGAAAATAATAGATGGAATTTGAACATAGTTCCAATACTTTCAATTTTGATAGCATAGTGCTTCATAAGAAACAATAGCAGTTTCATTATCACCTACCCTATAGGTATGCATTGTATCTTGGACTAAAGAAATATCTTAACTCTTTTTAACACTTTTTTTCCATCATATTCTTGATATCTCATGACCCACTAATGTCCCCTTTGAGGATTTGCACAATCTTCATAGGAAAACATTGTATTATAATTTTAGCTAGCCCTAATCATAAGTTTAATATACACCAGACCATTGTAGCTATTGTAATCACCCTAAAATGAGCTATTCTAAAAAAGGCCCTATTTTCCTTAATCTAGAACAAATCTCTTAATTATGCTAGTCCAATTATATGATTACTGACATAATTCATCAAAATCATCAAATTTATCTAACTAATCATCAAAGATCATTAAATATATTTAATTACCTCTAGCTTAATTAATTAAATTAATCCAACTTAAGTACATGGATAAAGTAATTAATTATATTCAATTAAGTAAAAGCTCTAAATTAGAAGTCATGACTAAAGAACAATAAAAAATCAAATGAACAAATTAGAGCTATTCACATGGATCAAGTGAGAACAAATAAAAATGCTCCATCTTAGAATAATCACAATTTTTGAATCCATTTCACAATATATAAAGGATACAATTTCTAAGCTCAAAGGAATCACAATTTCATTTGTTAACTAGATGTTGTGGAATTTCATACTCACTTGCACACCTAGCTTAATTGTACTCAAATGGATTAATTTTGATAATTGCATAGTAAGGGAATCATGTTTAGCATTAATCCTCATTCATAGTTATCTACTTCACATTGCAGGAGCTTTGAATATTCCAATATAGGGTTGTAATGTCACCAATGAGGATTTTTATAATATGACAGCAATTCAAATTCCAATCAAAGTCTGTTTAGATAGGAATCAATAAGATGCTCTTTAGTTTTGATTAAGTGAAAGCAAGATTTTAAGGGGGCCCTAAAACCCTTTACATTAAGAGAACACAAGATTTAGCATTAAAACCCACTAGAAAAAACAACAACAAAATGATAAGCTAACAAAACAAGAAAAGGCCAGCCAGAGGAATAACCATGAACCTAGATACCTAGCAAACAAACTAAAATAAAAAGAGTGAATAGAACAAACATTGAGACCCCAAGTAATGACTAGACCAAATTATTGAGAAGCTCAATAGCCTCAATCTTTAGCTTCTCCATATCCTCTACTTTATGTCTCAAATCTCCTTTACAATATATTAGTCCTTGTTGTGAGTATTATCCATTGTCCTTTTACTAGGGCCAACGACAATATTACCACTACTATATTTCTCATCCCCCACTTGGATAATGGCTTTATCAATCCTAGGATTATCTAACTACTTACTAAAAATGATCATAAGATGATCTAAAAAAGGCCTTCAAATTTTGGTAAATGTGGTTAATAGTACTCCTAAGAGATACTCCCAATCTAGCATTCTTATTTTATAAAGAGGTATTCCTATCCTCTATCTCCTTTAGTCCACACTTACCCCTATATCCTATAAATTCCTCATCCATCTCACCACTTCCCAAGCCCACACCTTCTATAGAATGTTTCCTCACCTCCACATCCTTAATAAGGTCAAATTTTATATCTAGGGCCTACAACTTAAGATGAATTTCTTTGATCTCATGAAAGGATCACTTGATAACCCTATAGAAATATTGCACACTACTTTTGATAACCTAAAGAACATTGATTCTCTTCTCATAATTGGAGTTACTAAGGATAAACATAGATGGATTATTCAATATCTCCACAATAAAATTTGGCTTCTAAGCCATAGAACCACTAGGAAAATATATTCTCTACCTAGGAACCTTTGGGTTGAGGATGTTGGCTTGGTCATTAGTTGCTTTAGTTTTCTCAGCCACATGAGAGATATATTTAATGAGGTGGGGGAGGACAACCTCCTTATACCCAATGTTAACACCATCACCATTAGGAGGAAAATGCATAGGATCACTTTGAGTGACCTCTTTTAGGTTGTTAGATTTGTTAGAGAAATGACCTTTTATTATTATTGTACTTCCCAATATCCTCCCTATCAGTAATCATATCCTCTTCATCCTCTTTGTAGTCATAATTAGAACTATCATCCCCTTTCTTGTTCTTTTTTTTCTAACTTCCTTTCTTATAGATCTTAGGAGTATTCTTCATTTTAGATGGGTAAGCCATGGCCTTACCCTTCTTCTAAATAGACCCCAAAACATCCTCCCATGAACGTAATTTTTGCCTAGATTAGTATTAATATTTTATTATCTTAAATTGGAAACACTTGAACTCAATGATGGTTTTGCACTGATTCAATGTGATCCCATTATTTATCTACATTTCTCCCCTTTCCTATACTTTCTCCTAGATAGAATTAGAGTCAAACCTAATAGATCCTCCTTAGTACTCCTATTTCATGGTGTAAATTTGAGGTAGGATCTAACCACTTGGATCCTTCCCTATCTTCCTCCAATCACTAAGAATCTATTCTTTGCACCAAAATTGATTTTTCAAATAAAATTGTACTTGATTTTTGAAAACCAATACCTGTTTTGGAACACCAAAGGGTTCTAAGAGATTATAAAACCTCATTAGAAGGGACATAGTGTGTCCATACTCAATCAAGGGTGTCTTACATCCCTACTCCTAATCAAGGATGTAGTGAATTCCTACTGGGGACCTAATTTTGGTATCCTTCTCAAGTCCCTAGTCTAAATTAATTAGAGGTACAAAAATCAAAGTAGAGTTAACCTACAAGAGAAATTTTATTCTGAGCCCTTTGTAAACCCATCTATTTTCCTCATTTTGAATCCCCAAGTATTCTAGCATTTCCCAATATTCACATACACAAGCTCTTAAATTATCAATCACTCAAGCATTCAAGGAACTCAAGAAAACTCTCCATTGAAGATCAAGGATTCAAGGAATTGAAGGAATTTATGCAAGGTATATTATAGCATTTCAACATTCAAGATCTCCTTTCATATATTTAAGATATTGTTTTGCATCTTCTACACTCATCCTCCCATTCAATCCTAAGGCGAGTTTTCAACACTTTCATTCACAAAGGTTTTGATCTACTTTTATCTCCTTTCCTATGGTTTTTGAAGATGAGTCAAGGCTATTACATCTACATAATTGATTACATTCTTAAATTCATGATCATATTCATGGATTTACAATGTTTCATGTTAGATCTACTTCTACAACTTGTTAGCATTCTCTATTTTCTATCTCAATTCAAGGTTAATTCCTAAATTGGGGCTCGACCAAATAAAATCTCCACTTAAGAAAGACTCCTTTTCTTGTAGATTGTGGATCTCAAAAGGAAAACCATGTTGTAGATTTGGACATTTTTATATAACTTTAAATATTCAAAATCTATTTTGCATTCAAAGGTTTCTAAGTAGGGACACACTGCATCCCTCCTACTAAAAATTGTCCCTACTGATAGAAATAAACTCTTCTAGAAAACTAAATGATTGTTGGGTTTTGTAGATCTTGATTGGATTGGAAGATTTGGTAGCTTTAGAGATCATTTGATAGTTTACATGTTTTTATTTCTCAAGGTAAGTTTTCTTTCCTTCTCTATTTCAATACACATTTCTATTTCCTTATTTTAAGATTTAAATTTGCATATCTACTTGCCTAAAATCCTCTTAAGGTGGAGGTGAGGGAGAAGTAAGTCCAAGTAATTCACCCTTTTGCACTATGTTATGAATTAACACTCTCTTTAGTGTTAATTGGGTCTACTTTATGAGGTGAATCTTGGTTTTCACCCTTCATTTTTGGTTATTTTGGTCAATTCCATTCCCCCCTTAAACATATTTGGTGAAGCTGACTTACTATACCTTTTTATTGGAGTTAGATCTTGGTCTCTTGAAAGCTCTCTTTGTGATTTTGGAGTTAGATCCACTAATCTTTCCTCTTTGAATTAGGTGTATATAATATTTCTTTCCTTCTATTGTGTAATCTTGGTTGGTTTAAATTTATCTTTGTTAACATGAAGATCTTTTGGTGTATGGCTATTTACCTTAATATTTTATTTTTCCTTGCATCTCTTCATATCAGTTATGAAGTATATGATATTTTCTTGCACTTTATATTGTATGTCTCTTCATGCTTTCCTTTCTTTTATTAATATGTGATTAACAAATACACCTTTTCCTTCTTTCAAATTTCTAGTTAGGTATTTATGTGGTTTTCTTATTTCATATTTGGATTATGTGAGAGTCTTAGTTGATGATCTCCTAATCCTCTTAGTGATAAAGATAAGTTTATGAAATTAGAATACTATGATGAAATTTTTGTTGAGTTCGATAATTATTCTCCTTGTTGGATAAATGGAAAAGGATATATTTATCTTGATGGTAAGAATGATATTGAAGATGTTTTCTATGTCAAAATATTGTAACATAATCTATTAACTATTGGACAACTATTGGCTAAAGGTTGCAAGTTAGAATTCAATGGTATGAAAAAAATTCTTGGAAGTAGTGGAGAACTAATTAAATTTGGTAATAAGATTGAAGGTAACCTATTTTAACTAATAACAATTGAGAATACATTATTAATTTCTCATATTGATAATAGTTGGTTGTGGAAAAAAAATATTTTGATATAAATTTTGATAATATGATAAAGGGTAGTGTAAGAAATATTGTGAGAGATTTTCTTAGACTAATAAAGCCTAATAACATGTGCAAAGAATGTTAATTAGAAAAGATGACTAAATCTAATTTTGGAATTGAGACGTATACATAAAATGGTTTGTTATATTTGTTGCATATATATTTGAGTGTCTATCAAAGAAAAAGAGGTTTCCATGAAGAAAAATACTTTATGCTATTCATTGATAACTACTCTAGAATGGCACGAGTGACATTTTTGAAAGAGATATGAAAATCTTTTCAAAAATTTCAAATCTTCTAGATGATGGTTGAGACTATATTTGGAAGAAAATTAAAATTCTTAATATTTGATAGAGGATATGAATTCACGTGCAATGAATTCTATTCTTTTGTGAAGAACATAGAATTAAGAGACAAAATTATTCTCTAAAAACCCCACAACAAAATGGTGTTCTTGAGTAAAGGAATGGATAGTTTATAGACACAACTAGAACCATGATGAATAAAAGAAAAGTTCCAAACATTCATTGGCGAGAAGTCATGTGCACTATAGTGTAAAGATTGAATATAATTTTAATTAAGTAGGGAACATGTAAGAATTCTTATGAATTATGCCATTATCATGTTCATACTGTGATATATTTTAGAATTTTTGGAAGTAAATTATTTGTTAAGAGAGATGAGGAAGTTTGATCCTAGAAGTAATGAAGGAATATTTTTGGTTAATCTACTAAAACACACTACTACATTTCTTGTGATGAATAATTATTAGGAATTGTTAATGTGATGTCAGAATTTCAATGACTTGTGCATGGTACTTTTGAGGAAGAAAGTTGGGGCCAATAAAACTACAATCCATATGTATTAATAGGAGGTAGAGCTGTAAAAAAATTCAACACAAGTTTGCATTTCTGTCAAAGGTGGATAATTTTTTTTAGGTTATAGATTGACACATATTCCATAATTATGACTCTTATAGGGGAGAAATACCTCCAACAAGATAGAAAATCAAACAACTAACAGACTAGAAAACTACTAATTATAAAATTATGAACTCCCCTATTAGAAAACCACCAAGGAGTTCTAGCCACCATTAATTTTCTAAATTTCCTCAACATATACAATATTTATCTATACATATAAGTATTTCTCAAAAAAAGTATATATACAACTAATGAGCACATAGAGTTACTAAAGCATTGTTGGGAACTTTACCCAATCCCAAATGCATTAGTGATGCTTTTGAAAGATTTGGATGTAGCTAGTATATTTTTGGCTAGGTTATCCCCTAGAAAAAATTTGGAAAATTTTATGTGCTTGTCACCTTTACATATACCATCTATGATTAACTCTTATATAAAGTGGAGGCTGTATATATTGAGGAAATTTAGAAAATTATTGGTGGTTAGAGCTCCTTGGTGTTAGAATATTTAGAATAATTGAGAAGGGGGAGGGGGGATTAATTAGTTATTCAAGGTCCATAAGTACTAATTGAACAATCAAACAATTAAACATTATCTTTTCTACTTATCTTGTTCTAACTCAGTCTCTACTATAATCCAAATAACAATGTTAACTAGTAGTTTAGTATCGTAATATAGCAAATTTGCTGAATGTAAAAATTTGAAATGTAAAACACCATAAAAAATTCAACACAAGTTTGACACTAGGATTTAATGTGGAAGCCCAATTTGGGAAAACCCACTAGCAACATGTCACTACTTTTTCACTCTTCTAAAGTGATCCCTATTAAGAGCCAACCCTCTTAAAGGTTACAATACACACTATTAAATGTAACCTAGTTAGAGTATTTAATCACCCTATTAGGAGTAGCCTTGTTAGATGAATTTAGAACATTCCATTAGAATGTCACCTAGTTAAAGGATTTATATAGACTATTAAGTTCTTGAATGATGATTAGGTCAACCTTTGATTAAAAGGATTTCAATACAAACTATTTACAATGATTAGAAAGAAAATAATAGGTTTTGATCTGTATGATTACAACTCACTTTGTAGTTTCAGATCTCTCTTCAATTCACGTGTTGATTCCCTGATAAGCCTTGCTTATCACATTTGTCCTTGATCCTCTTGGAAAACCCTTCAAGAAATCACCCTTCTTTTCACAACAAACTTAATATTTTTTCTTAGATTCACTTATCAAACTCAACATCTTTGTTTCATCTTACTAGAAACATACACAACTTCTTTACTCTTGATCTCTTCTTTGCATATCCTCTCCTTGCACTCTTATCTCCCCCTTCTTGTGCATTTCTCATTCACACTCATACTAAAGTTTGTCTCTATACCTCCTTAAATAGGTAATTTTGGTCCTTTTCCATTTTCCACGATCACCATAGATCTTAGGGTTCATGATTTGATTCATTAGGTTTATTGTATATGTTCATCTTCCTTCTTTTCTAGAAACTTATCATCAAATTCATCTCTTAGATCATTTACGTAATCCTCTCATTGAATTAAATGATCCAACATGTCAATCCTTATCTTCAACATGCTTTTGATATCCCAAGAAATCAATTGAGTTGGAGAGAAATACAATTTTTCATACACATTCAAAATATTGTCACTCAACCATTACTTAGTTCTAAAGCTCAATCATCATTGAATTACTCAGTCACTATAGTGCTTTGATGAAGGGTGCTTCCATAAACCATAACATAAACAAAGAAACAAAAACAAATGTGAGAACAAAATATGGACTTCTTATTTGTCTCACAAATGTAGAATTACAAAATTCACAAGTACAATATGCTAACCCACATGGGTGCCTTCATTACAATAATCTATAAGACTAAGTTGTGAACTATCACCCAAAGTTGTTCTATACAATGTTTGGGCCTTTCTTAAATAGGTAATTTTATGTTGTCTGGAAAGGTTCTAGACATTCAAACTTAATACGTAGGGCTGAAAGACCCTAACAATACATATAGAGTCACCCAAATACATCTTTGACAATTATTTTAGAAACTTTGGGTAGCCCAACTTTGGAAGGCCATAACTCTCAAACCGTTGCTCTAATTGGCTATTATAACCACTTTTTAAAAATGCCAAATCATGTTATATATGCTCAAAATTGCACAAGTGCCCTTCCATCAAGTTTTTGGACCTCATGTAGGCACTCTAAGACCTCCAATGGTGAGCCTGAAGATTTTTCTCCTAAATTTTCTATCAAAAATCTGCAATAACTTCTTTGATAATTAAGCTAGAGCAATGAGATTTTTATGGTAGGCTTATAACTCTAAAAAAAACCTTCATGTAGAAAATGAGACCATTTTGAGCTCCTATGACAAACTTACTAAAAATAGAAAGTTCCCAGAAATAGTAACCACCCTGTCTACTAGTTTTTATTAAAATAGAAAAGGCTGAAAATAAAAATATTTTTGGGTGATGTAAGATTGCTCTTACACCTAGGATGCTCTTGCATCAAACATCTAGGGTAATTTGAGAAATGACTGCATCACATCTCAAGTGTTTAGAGGAAAACCAAGACAGTTAACCTCCTCTCTTGCTAGCCATGATGAATCCTCTACTGGCCTCCCTTTCCACTTGACTAGGTATTCCTCATAAATTTTGTTCCTTGTAATTTTTCCAACATGATTGTCTAGTATCTCCTCAATCTCCTTTATAGCTGAACTAGCTACTGGAATACTCCACCATACTTCTAAAACTTCATCTCCATCACCTCCTTCATAATACTTTATCAAATCTAAAATATTAAATACTAGTGAAATATTCAATTTAGTAGGGATCTCCACTTCATAAGCATTTTTAGAATCATGCTTTTCACTATCTTGCACAATCCAAACTTCTTCATCTTTAGCTTATTATATGTACCCACTGGAAAACACTCCTTTCTCAAATGAACCATGACTTCAAAACTAATCTCAAATTCTTTATACCTCCTTTTCACATCTACCTTAGCCTTGTACTATGTATTCATTTTTATGATGTGCTTCCTCACCTCCTCATGGATATTCTTCAAATGTTCAGCAAATTCTTCTGCTTCAGCACTACTTATCTCTCCTTTATCCAATTGCAGTAATTCAGAAGCATTTCTAGGACTACTCCCATATACAATTTGGAATGGTGATTTACTAGTACTGCTATTGATAGAATTAATATATACAAATTCTGCCTATAATAAAATCAGATCCAATCATTTTGGTTTATCTCCAACCAAACATCTTAACAAATTTCCGAAACTCCTATTCACCACTTCTAGTTGTCGATCAGTCTATGGATGATGTCATGAAGTGAACTTCAACTCTGTCTTCAATTTCTTTCACAACATATGCTAGAAATACCCAAAAAATTTGGTATCTCAATCTGAAACTATACTCTTTTGTACACTATGTGGTCTCACCACTTCTCTAAAAAATAACTCTGCTACATGAACAACATCACTACTATTATTACAAGGAATAAAATTTTCCATCTTTGAAAACCTAATAACCACTATAAAATAGAATCATGTCCTCACTATGTCCTCGGTAATCCAAGAACAAAATCCATGCTAACATCCTCCCATGGCTTCTTTGGTATAGGTAATGGCTGATACAACCCTATATTTTTCTTCACTACTTTCACCATCTAACATACTCTGCAACTTTGTACAAACTTCTTCACATTGTGTTGCAACTATGGCCAATAATAATTCTCAACAACGAAAGCTATGGTTTTATCTCTTCCAAAATGTCTAGCCAATCCTCCACTATGCTTCTCATTGATGAGATTCTCTCTCATTAAACTTCTTGGAATGCACAACTAGCTTTCTTTGAACAACATACTATCTTAGATCATGAAATCTAACCATTTTTGGCCTGTCAAGTGTAATAGGTTATATACAAGCCTTCCACACTTTACTAAAATTAGGATCATCTAGATACAAAGTATTGAGTTCCTTGAACCCAACCACCTACAAATTTGTTAGACTTCCCACTCATGTGTTTTAAAAAAATGTATAACTCTGAAAAATTCAACCCACTTTAAATGACTTTGGTTTAATTTTCCTTGACTATTCAAATATTGCAAAGCTTGATGATTAGTATACAAAACAAACTCCTTAGGAAGAAGATAGTGTCTCCACTTCTTCAATGCTTGAACTATAGCATAAAATTCCTGATCAAAAAACATAATATTTTATTTTTGCATCATTCAAATTCTCACTAAAATAAGAAACATGTCTAACTTATTGGCTCAAAAAAACTCCTAGTATAGTACCACTAGCATCATAGTCTACTTGAAACACCTTGTTAAAATTAGAAAGTGCTAAAATAGGTTACTTAGAAACTTTCTATTTCAACATATTAAAACTCTTATCTTCTCTTACAGTTCACTTAAATTCTTCTTTTCTTCAAAGAAGTCTTCGACTTATCACCTTCTCTGATACAAATATGATGACACCCACTCTTCAGATCTATCTTTATGAAATACTTAGCTCCACTCAAGCAATCCATAATATTATCCATCCTTGGCAATGGGAATTTGTACTTGAATGTGATCTTGTTGATAGCGCAAGAATTTGTGCACATCCTCCATTCTCCATTCTTCTTTGGAGCTAATACTACTGGTATAACACATGGACTCAGAAAATCTTGAGTCAACCCCTTTTGAAACAACTCATGAACTTTTTTTTTTAACTCTTTACTTTTATTTGGTGTCATTCTATGTGTTGCCTTGTTTGGCAAACTAGCTCCCAGAAACAAATCCATCTGGTGACTGATCTTCCTCACTAGGGGAAATCCATTAGGTACATTATCTAATACAATATCTGATACAAGAGCATCTTGGGTCTAAGAAATTTTTTACATCACCCAAAAATATTTTCTTTTCTATCTTTTCCATTTTAATAAGGACTAGTAGACAGGGTGGTTACTATTTCTTAGAGCTTACTATTTTTAGTAAGTTTTCAATATGAGCTCAAAATGTTCTCATTTTCTACATGAAGTTTCATTTCAAAATTATAAGCCTACCATAAAAATCCCATTGCTCTAGCTTAAGTATCATAAAATTTATTGTGAATTTTCAGTGGAAAAATTTGTAGAAAAATCTTCAGGCCTTGATGAGATCTGAAAACTTGATGGAAGGGTGTTTGCATGGTTCCAAGCCTATAGATCAAGAGATAGAATTCTTGAAAAATTGTTATAATAGCCAATTAGAGCAATGACTTGAGAATCATGGCCTTCCAAGGTTGGGCTATCTAAAATTTTAAAAATAATTGCCAAAGATGTATTTGGCTGACTCTATATGTTTTGTTAGGGTCTGTCAGCCCAGGTATTAAGTTTCAATGCCTTGAACCTTCTTAAGTGGCATACAATTTCCTATTTAAGAAAGGCTCAAGCTTTGTCTAGGATAGTACTAGGTGGTAGTTCACAACTTAGTCTTGCAGATTACTGTAATGAAGGTGCCCATGTGGGTTAGTATATTATACCTATGAATTTTATGATTTCACAGTTGTAGAGAAAATAAGAAGTCCATATTTTGTTCTTGCATTTGTTATTGTTTCTTTGTTTTTGTTATGTGTTTATGGTATTAAAGGGAGCACCCTTCATCAATATCAAAAAACTCTCCCAACATATCTGCAACTTGTATAGGTATCTCCTCTACTTCGTCTTTACTTTCTTTTAGAATTATAGAAAAACACATATGCTCACACTTCATACCTTCGAGAAACTCTTTTTTATTAAAAAAATATATTCTGGTAGCACTACATATCTTTTCTTCTTTCTCCTTTAACGACTTCAACTTATGTTTCACTCCACCCTTAGTCAAAGTGTAGGTATTTGCTTTCCCATCACGTACAAAATGTCTATCAAACTTCCACAGCCTACCCAACAACATATGACATATATCTATAGGTATGATATCACAAAGTACCTCATCTTGGTAGCTTTCAATCTTTAACTTCACTAAGCACTATTCATTGACCATGACCTTGTGGTCATCTTGCACCCAAGCAATATGGTATGGACACATGTGTTTCTATCTCTTCAGCTTCAACTTTGTGACCATCACTTGTGACACTAGATTGTTGTACTTCAACTAGAAATGATCATATCATAATACTTATCTTCACATCTGCACCTTGTGTGAAACAAACTCCTTTGATCACGTTCATTCTCACCACTCAGTAGGACTCTTCTATTAACTAGGAATTTTTCTCTTTTAGCATCTTTAGAATGTGAGGATTTGGTATCTTCATCAACATGTACAACTCTGGCCTAGCCCTCTATTCTTTGATCTTTCCTTCCTTGGTGCTAGGATCATTCAATTGCTCCTTGTCATTTGCCTCTTCCTCTTTAATCTTTATTGTCATGATCTTGAAAATGATTGGAATTATTTCCCCTCTAGTTTTGACTGCTACTCCTAGTCACATCCTTGTTCTTCTGATCATCATTATGACCTCCATAAGATCATCTACCAGTTCTTCCACTATGACCTCTTCTACTATTCTTATTTTCAAACTTCATGTTCAATTTTTCCTCAACTCTTAGGGAAAACTAGTATGCCTCCTCAATATTGTTCATTTGAACTAGACTCAACTCATCCTGAATGCTTGGGCTTAACCCATTAAGATAATAGGAAACTTTTTCCTTATAAGCTTCTACATGGCTAGATCTAATGAGAACTTGGTAGAACTCTTCAGTATACTCTTGAATAGATTTTCCTCCTTGCTTCAATCCTTGCATTTTCTTCAATAGATCAAGCTCATAATCTATAGGAATAAATTGTCACTTTAGTTTAACAATTATCTGATCCCATTTGGTGATTTTCTCCTCAATACCTTCATACTCAAAATACTCCTCCAATTCATTGATCCAATTGATCAGCTCCTTTGGGTTAAGATTTCCCAAAAATGTGGGAACTTTAAACTTAGGTCTTTTTCCAATCTTGGAGATGGCCTTAAAAAACCTCTCTTCCTTTGGGTTTAGAACTATGTCTAGTTCAAAACTTTCTTCTACTTCGTCCTCATCCTCTCTTTCATCTCTTGTGGGACGATTTATTCCTCTATGCATTTGTTCTTCCAATGCTTGTATTTATCTTTGGAGGGCTCTAAAACCCTCAAGTGTAACACCTAAAACTCTTCCACCATGTTCTTTTTGTGGAGGCATTTTTGCACTTTCAGTGAAACCCTAGTGTAAACTACCTCACAATCGATTATCTAGCTACACGCTTAGCCCAAACCATGGTCTTGGTGTGAATTGCCTCACAGTCAAAAATCTATCCACACACTCAAGAACTCTAGCTCTGATACCACTTGATGAAGGGTACTTCCCTTAATACTATAAACTATAAGAGAAACAAATAAACAACAGAAAATGTGAGAACAAAATATGAACTTCTTGTTTGCACCAAAAATGTGGAATTATAGAATATACAATTACAATATTCTAATCCACATGAGTGCCTTCATTACAATAATCTACAAGACTAAGTTGTGAATGACCACCCAAAGTTGTTCTAGACAATGTTTGGGCTTTTCTTAAATAGGTAATTTTATGTTGCTTGGGAAGGTTCTAGACATTCAAACTTAATACCTAGGTTCGACAAACCCTAACAATACATATAGAGGAAACTTTGTAGTTAAGTGCACTCAGGTTGGAGTAGTACTGGGATGGGTGACCTCCTGGGAAGTCCCAGTGCTTCACCCCTATGAGCATCACCTAGATCCAGTGAGTGTTAAGTGTTCCATTTATTCTCATGAGAGATGGATTCATGTTGAATCACTACTCATAAAACATGGGTCAATGAGTTTGACTCAAAATCACACAGTTAAATCCTGATAGCAATATCACAATTTAACTTACTATGAAAATTATCTCCTACTAATCAATACATATAGAGTCAACCAAATACATCTTTCACAATTATTTTAGAAATTTCTGGTATCCCAACTTTGGAAGGCCGTAAATTGTGAACCGTTGCTCCAATTGGCTATTATAACCACTTTTTGTAAACACTAGCTCCTGATCTATAGACTAGAAAATGTACAAGCCCCCTTTCATCAAGTTTTTGGACCTCATCTAGGCACTCTAAGGTCTCCAATAGTGAGCCTGAAGTTTTTTCTCCTAAATTTTTCATTGAAAATATACAATAACTTCTCTGATAGTTAAGCTAGAGCAATGCGATTTTTATGGCAGGCTTATAACTCTAAAATGAACCTTCATGTAGAAAATGAGAACATTCTGAGCTTGTATGAAAAACTTACTAAAAATAGCAAGTTTCTAGAAATAGTAACCACCCTATCTACTAGTCCATATTAATATAGAAAAGGCTGAAAAAAAATATTTTTGGGTGATGCTAGATTTCTCTTACACCTAGGATGCTCCTGCATCAAGCTTCCAGCTTGGCATCAATACAATTTTCTTAGTCAATACTAATGCTTGGTCAGTACTAAATTTACTGGGTACTTACTATGGCCCAATTGACACTAGGAGCACTCAATATGAACTTCAAGGTTTCTTAATCTTTTACTCTATTGCTTGGTCAAGCTTTACATAAGTGATCTATCTTGGCTTGTACTATTAAAATTTAAATATCAACATGATTTAAACAATCACTCTATCTTGTCAAAGTCTAACTAATCAAATGTCCATTGTAGTTTCCTTTTCATAACTCAACCTTTCCCCTAGGTGCTTTTGTGATGAGAAATTTCTCAAATCCTCTTCATCAATCAAATATATATGAAATTTAGATCAGATAAAAACATGTCTCATCAATAGATTTGACATCAATGAAAATACAAAAATTGTTCCAATGGCAGTTCCAACAATCTCCCTCTTTGGAATTGATGGAAACACCTTCAATATTTTTCTCTATAGGAACACAATATCCCTTTTTATTACCATGCAATCCAAAATATTTCACTTTCATAAGTGACCAATATCCTTAGTTTCATTCTAAATCTCATCCATGCAATTTCAAGGGCTCCCTCTAAGTTCTGAGTTTAGACTTCCTCATGTATAGATACTTTCCAATTCAAATCTCTCCCTCTTACATTATGTATCTCCCCCTATTTGACAATAATGCCAAAGACATTAGCTCTCTTGGCTTCATTTGCTTCATACATCTTGATTATGTAGATAAGTACATGTCAAGGCTGAATTTTGTGTCATGCCTGACCACTACTTCAGGTTTTTCTGAAAATTAGGACCTTGCTGTTGTAAAATTTTCTTTAGTTTTTATGTTTGTAATTTTGAAGTACTTGGTTATATTACTGTCTTTGAATGATGGGATTGATGCTAAACGTATTTTCTATTTAGAAATATGCTATTAGCAAAGAATGTGATTTAGGATTTTGTGATTTGAACTGGCATATTAATATTTGCATGTTGATGGGGTATCAATTATGTTCATTATGTTTTCAACTCATTGTAAACTGCATTCTATGTTTGAATGCTTTGGAAAGAAAGTAAATATATTGTATGTTTAATTTGTATGTTAATTTGCTGGATATATATATTTAGAATTTGTCTTTGTATTTACGTATGTGTGATTGAGAAGGGATTGAATTATTTCTTTGGATTTGTTTTCAGTTTAGCATATAGGCATATGCTGTAAAGGGAATTAAATGCCTTATATTTCATATAACCTTAAGATGGTTTTCATTACATAACTTGTATTCATTTTGTTTTAAAAGGGTTTGAGAAACCACAGTTTGCATTGCAAATATATATACTTGTTTAAAAGGGTCTAATTACTCTAAGTTGTGATTGGAATAAACATTTCTATTTTTTTTAAAGGGTTTAATTACCCCTTAAGCATTAACAAACCCTAAATGGGCATCGATTGTCATGAAGGAGAAAACATAATCATTTTGTTGGAAGCCAAACATGGCAGTGGCTTTGTAACCATCTAGTGCACGACCCTGTGTAGTATCATAGTTGAATTGAATGCTAGTTTATGAGGATTGATGGCACTAAGGGTTTGGTTAGCCATTTCTTGTTGTGACTCAAGGTTTTTGCAGAATATTGGCCAAAAATTGGGCCGCATTGCACTGCTTGGCTTAACATTTGTAATCTTGTTGCTGAGGTATCGGCATAATGTTGGTTATTGTTGGGATTCTTCTGCTACATCCCATTGTGAAGTCATTTGCGAATTGTTATGTGTCAGCTATGTGGAGATTTTTATCAATTTGATTCGACATTTGGGGCTTTGGCATCGAGTTGGATTGCAAAGTATTTTCCATCTTCAATTTTCATGTAGGGGGAAATTTCTTACCCTACTCTTTCTTTTTGTTTGCAATTGCAAAGTTATTTCAATTAGCATGTTGTAATGGTTATGAGTTTTACATATTGTGTATTGACACTGAAGGATGGATACGTGCAGAGCATGGAACTGTGTGCAATGCTTAGCCCTGCATATACCCATCTTTGAATGTGGATTTATGAAGACATTAAATCAGGTGTCACTGTATTTATAGATTTCGGCTTTTCCCTAAACATATTTTTCATCTCCAAGTTTAACATGGTCGGAGTTTTATGCTTGCGACAATTTTTTTTAGTTTGTGATTGTGTTATATGTGGGTACTTGGCTCTGACAAGGTTGAGCACAGTGAGAACCCATATCTCAAAGCTCACTTGTTATTTGCAACAAATAGGTGAGAGGTTTGGCCTCAGTCTTGAGTTTTTTTTAAATTATCGACTCATAACCATAGTCGAGGGCAGAGGCATTTTGTCAAATAGTTAGTATGAAACCAAGCAAGGTTGAATTAACATGTAAATAGCATAGCATTTTTATGGTTATTAAATGTTTGAAAATTTCCATGTTTAACAACCGATACATTGTCTGAACATTGAAGTGTGGTTCAAATTCTTTATGATAGATACTTGAGGTTGTGTAAACTGGAAACCTGTTATGTTGTGTCGCATTTTGTCTGATTGTATATTGGAAATTCTAAATAGTTAATGTGCTGTCAATGGGTCAGAACTTGCAATTTGGCAAAATGGAAGGAGTTTGTTTGAACACTCGGTATCATCGATTATGTTCTTTTTGTTTTAAAACAACAACAGAGCTTGGAAAATTTAGTTAACTGTATGCTGTTGGGATTTGTTAGATATGATGTAATTGGATTTGTTTTGAAGAATTTTAGATATATTAGTAGTATTTATATTATGTTTTTGAGAGGAAAGCTATATGTTTGCAAATTGGAATTCTATTATTTTAATGATGTTTTTCTATCCAATATTGAATTGGAGATTGTATTCAATGGAAAAGAAAGAT
Source organism: Cupressus sempervirens (assembly GCA_028749045.1). NCBI lineage: Eukaryota > Viridiplantae > Streptophyta > Pinopsida > Cupressales > Cupressaceae > Cupressus > Cupressus sempervirens. The sequence goes on along the minus strand of CM053789.1, from coordinate 479,678,351 downwards.
TTATGATATATGTGTTTGATAATAAGTTATTCAAAGCAAGAATATCATATGTGCATTATATTACTATCTTGGCCAATTCAAAGGATAAGCTTAGTTTGTTATAATAGTAGAGATAAGTAGTATAGTACTACGACTGGTAAATATCGTTCAACTGATGTAACAGTTTAATTATATTTACGAGATCGTAATATTATAGTATTTATTTTTGTTGTTATAATAACCTTAGTTTACTTTCAAAGTTTGGTAGTAGAAGATGAGATTTTAAAAGATGGAGAATGTAATGTCATGTGAAATTTGACTATTATTCATTGCATGTGCATTCTTAGAATATCTGATTGATGTGTATTTTAAGGATAGCTGTAATGAATGTATATCGAGGTGGCTGAATATCGATTTATCCTATTCAGTTAATTAATTCAGTGATAATTTTAAGATGAATTGGGAGGGTTAATTATAAATAAAAGATAATTGGCCTTACCTATGACTTGAACTAGTAAGGTTAAGTACGAAGAACAAGGCAAGTCTCTATTGCATCTTTTCATGAGTACTATAGAGAATCCCACTATGTGTTGTCTATGGGCTTACCATATATGGATGCAGTATCTTAGCACCATAGCGATGACACCTCAGTATATATATGGTTCATTAACTGCTTATTCTTAGTGCAAGTTTAATTTTTCATTGTTAAGAAGATGTTACTTCTTGCATATTAATTTTAGAATTGCACTATCTTATGTGGTTTAGATATCTACATTATGGTTTTATATATGTTTATTCTAACATGTATGCAGGTGGACTACGCTTTTCAACTCAGTGTGTACTGAGCCCTCTTTGTGTTGTGTTACATTTTTGTGTATGTTTTAGGTGTTCAAGTTGAATAACTAGTGCTAAGGAAGACTATTGAAGTTACTTCTTGAAACTGAATTTGATATTTGTAAAGTCCATATGTTGGATTTATGCATCTTTGAATGATACTGTTCTTCATTATTGTACTGAACTCATTATGTATTATCAACATTATGGAAATTTATTTAGACGATATATTCTCATATTTTGAGGTCTTCGAATTGAGAATGATTCAATCATTGTACTTGTTCTTGTAATATGATGATTAAATAATTTTTTTTTTCTATGGTTCTTTATGTTTGTTCTTGGTTTCATAGTTTTTATATTTTTTTTGTGTAGCGTTACATTTTGTCATCTGTGTATGACTAATTTGTTATGTTATTATCCTTCTTCTTCTTTACTTGAATACCTTAACACATCCTAAAGTAGAACTGTTTGCATCAATATGTAAGATATTCTAATTAGAACATTTGATGTAATACAATATTTCTCCTTAAGTTTCTTTTTTTAGGGGAATCACCCCTAGTTTACCTCTAAAATATCCATGAGCATCTTAAGGTAAGACTTTAGTGAATATCACAACAATTTGTTCTTTGGTGTGCACATATTCTAACTTCACTTCTTTGCCTTGAACTAGTTCTCTCAAGTAGTGATAATTGATAGAAATGTGTTTCATTTTTTTGTGCATCACATGATTCTTTGATATGTTGATAGCACTTGTGTTATCACAATAGATAACTATTGGATATGTAGTTTCTTTTTTCATTCCTTTCAGCAATTTATTAATACACAAAATGTTTGAAGAGTTCATTGTAGCTACCACATACTCAGCCTTGGCTGTTGATTGGGAAATAAAATTATATTTCTTGTATATCCATGAAACCAATCTCTTTCCTAAAGAGAATGTACCTCCATTAGTGCTTTTTTTGTCATCAATATTTCCTACCCAATCAAAGTCAGTGAATACCTTTAGTTCAAATCTATCACTTCTCTTGTAGTACGATCCATAATCTTCTATACCTTTAAAATATCTCAATATCCTTTTCAGTACCATCATATGGTTTTCCTTAGGATTTTTTGAAAATCAAAAAGCTATTCCAACAACTAATGCAATATCAGGTCTACTATAAGCAACATATTTCTTGGCCAAATAATGATATCATAAACCTAAAGCAATGGACTGCCTATTCAAGATTGGACACCCTAATTGGTTTCTAAAATAATTACTCAATCTCATTTAATCATCAATCAGAGACGTAAACTTGGAATGGAATTCACAAAGTACATGCTTTAAACTTTCTCAATCTTAAGACTAATGTAAAAAATTCAAATGCTTGAGCTTTAGGAAAACTAAGCTAAAACTAGTAAATGAAATGACTCTAACAAAGCATTTAATCATGGGTAAGAGTTACTTTAACCACCTATGTTTTAAGAATAGTGGACCAACTCTGTTATTAGTGGCTGCAAGAGCAACATAGTTCTACCTTACTTAGAAATGAATAGGAAAATGAAATCTACTCTAATAGAACAATTCATTCACCAAATGGCCCCCCTTGGATGAGTGAATAGAAAATAAAATCAAGATAAGAGATATAAACTTGAACTATTCATTCTATTCATTCATGGAGAAAGATTACACTTGATTGAAACATAGTATCACAATAATTCTGTTATGTAAAACCAAATCATAAGACTAGATCTTTACTTCAAAAAGTTACAACAATTGCTTATTTGAAGGAAAACTTACAACTACCTCATAAATCTAAGATCACTCCATAAATGAGGATCAACTATAGACTCATAAAGTTTCAGATTAGAAACAAAATTAACCATGAATAAATCCTCAAAGAATATAGCATATTTAGGGAACTATATCCATGCACCGCATGCATCAAATTAATTTACTCCACTTGTGAAGGTCTTGCAATCCACAGTTAGTTTTTTACTATTCCTACTCCACAATGTTGGTACTTGAATGCCTGTGGTAAACTCTTGCAAAATAATTAATGTGCATAGAACCTTCCATATACATATATATTCTCATCATCAATATTAGGGAAAAGATGTAAAGTTCCAATTAACACTCTTACAAGTCCTATGGCTATTGGAGGAAAACTACCCAAAACATAGCATAGATAGGGAAACATTTATCAACATGTATAGCTACTACATTATACCATTCCAGTTCATGAATTCAAGAAAATATCATGTCTTTAAACTATCCATATTTCTACTTAATGTCTTCATATATATATATATATATATATATATATATATATATATATATATATATATATATATATATATATATATATATATATATATATATATATATATATATATATATATATATATATAAACCATAAATTCATATGTTTTCTTGCAAAATAATTGTTTAAAAAGTGGATAAAAGGAACTAAGAAAGATGTCTTTTTGGAGGCCCATCACATATTTCATCTTTCCAATCATTGATCTGTATAGTGTTTGGTTCACATTAGCATATTCAACATTTTTAGATAACTTATGTGCTCTAGACATATGTATGCTCACTACTCTTGATTCCTCTATTTCAAAAAAAAAATAGTATCTCCTTGATATATTTGGTCCAAGTAATGCAAATACCAAAATTCATTTGATATACTTGCGAACAAACAAAATTTTTGATTTCACCAAACATTGACATATCAAATTCCTTCTTCATTTCATTAGAAAATGATTTGCATAATGCTTTTTTCCCTCCAAATATAATGTCATAAAAAAATAAAATTAGATAGCAGTACCTCATTATTCTTACCACTCTTCACATATAGAAAACTGTTATCATTTATCCTTTCAAAACCAATCTTTACTAAGTAGTTATTAAGTCTTTCATACCATGATCTTGGGGCTTGTTTCAATCCATATAGATCTATTTTAGTTTACATACCATATTCTTCTTGTCTAGGTCCACAAATCCTTCAACTTTTTCTATGTACATTTCTTCCTCAAGTATACCTTTCAGAAATACAAATTTAACATCCATCTAATATACCTTGAAGTTTTTATAGGCTGAATATGCAAGTAGAGTCCTGATTCCTAGTCTTTCAATGAGAGAAAATGTCTCTCCATAGTCAACTCTTTCTTGAGCATATCCTTTGCATATCGGTCTGGCCTTATTCCTTGTAATTTCACCTTTTTCATTTACTTTATTCTTGAAAACCCACTTTGTTCCAATTACATTTTCTTTTCTTTTGATCTAGGTACTAGGATCCAAGTGTTATTCTTCTCATTCTGTTCATTTTTTTCATTTATTGCTTGAATCCTATCTTCATTATCTAGGGCATCTTTCACTTTGGACTCAAATTCGCAAAGTAATCATGTATCAATTATTAATATCTTTCTTGTCATAATGCCAATTACTTCTACATCTCCAATAATTTGTTTAGGTTTATGATGTCTTCTTACATACTTGGCTAGCACAACTGATCTCCTTTATTTGTTCTTCAATAGGTTCATCTTGAAAAAGAATCTCAAGCTCATTATCTCTATTTGGTTCAGGACCAGGTTTTGATTCTACATTTGGTCTAGGTACTAGGATCCAAGTGTTATTCTTCTCAATCTGTTCATTTTTTTCATTTATTACCTAAATCGTATCTTCATTATCTAGGGCATCTTTCACTAGTTTGGACTCAAATTCACAAAGTAAGCATGTATCACTTATTAATCTCTTTCTTGTCATAACACCAAATACTTCTACATCTCCAATAATTTGTTTAGGTTTATGATGTCTTCTTACATACTTGGCTAGCACAATTGATCTCTTTAATTTATTCTTCAATAGGTTCATCTTGAAAAATAATCTCAAGCTCATTATCTCTTTTTGGTTTAGGACTAGGTTTTGATTCTACATGCTTGACATTGTCTGTCTAATGGTTGACATTGCCTATCTATGAATCAATATTTTCTACCTGTTGTTCAATACCCACTATTTTTTGGTCGACAATTTATTGTTGCACCTTGACATTCCCTATCAGTTGGGAAACTACGACTTTATTTTCATGTTTAACACTCTTATATCCTATAAATATACCTTCATCACTTTTTACATCAAGTCTTCCATTCCTATTATCTTTAAATACATAGCATTTTCTTCAAGAGATTGTAAATATTTCACGTTAGGAGAATATCCATACCATAGTTCAAAAGGTGTATAATTTGTACCTTTCTTGACTTGTACTCTATTTATGTTATAGAAAGAAGTACCAAAAAATTCTCTCCAATGTTTTTGTGAAACATTCTTCTCCATCAAAAGTGTTCTAGCATAGTCCATTATTGATTTATTCATCATTTTAGCTATCCCATTCTAAGGAGGGCTTCCTTGTTGCTGATATTTGCCTTTTAATTCCTCTATCATTATAGAATGTGTTAAACTCATTGGAAATGAATTCACCACCTCTGTCAGATCTCAAACACTTCATAATATTCCCTATTTCTTTTTCAACTTTAGCCAAATGCTACTTAAATAACTAAAAAACATTAGATTTAGTTTTGAAAAACATCACAATCATCATCCTAGAGTAACCATTAACAAAATAATGAAATAATTATCTCCACAATAGCTTTTAACATCAATAGGTCCACATAGGTTAGTATGAACCAATTCTAAAGTATCACAAGATGTGTAGTATTTTCTCTTGAAACTAGACTTTGTCATTTTTCCTAATTGACATTGTTTACACATATCATTGTCAAGATTCTTTAATTTTGGCAATCCTCTTACTTTCTTCATTTTACTAATGTTAACCAAATTTTCAAAATTTAAATGAAATAACCTTTTATGCCATAACCAAACATGTCTTAGTAGATAAATCTAGATAGAACAAGTTACCTCTTGTCTGATCACCACTACCAATCAACTCACCATCAACATCATATATCTTGGCCTTTCTGTGATGAAATTCAACTCTGTATCCTAATTTGTTTAATTGTGGAACACTCAAATATTATAGTTAAGTCCTTCCACCTAGTAAATATTATCACATTTAATTTTTTTGGTCAATTGAATTGTGACTTTACCTTATACAATACATGGAATATCATTACCAAATTTAACAAAGCCACCCTTGTATTGTCTAGTGTCCTCAAATTTATTTCTATCACCAGTCATATGATTAGAGAATCCAATATCAATTATCCATCTGTCACTTTATTCACATAAGAAATTAAAGCAATTTTCTCATCTTCATAATAATCCTCTTTCATAGCAACATAGATAATTTCATCATTATTACTTTCAAATTCAATATCTGTTTCTTCTTTAGGAATATAACATAGTTTATTACCTTTGTCATCCTTATTCTTCTTGTAGTCTTGGTCATCTCTCCTTCCTTTGTGCTATCTTTCCTTTCTTTCATCCTTCTCTTCCCTATCAAGACATCTTATAGCAATATGACCAACCTTGTTGCATGAGAAAAAAAAAAAGGTAATTTACCTTTGTATTTATCTCTATCTCTTCTAAATATTTTTACAATAAGTGCTTCAAGTTCATCAAGCTTATCATCAAATTTGTCACTATCACTCTTCACATGTTTGCCTTTTTTCTTACTAAGAACCAATTACAAATAAAAGAAGATTTTGTTAGAGTAATATTTTGTTTTCTTACTACTTAAATCATTTTGATTTAATTAGTTAAGTTATTACTCTTTAGTGCTTAAGTTTTCTCTTACGTGCATTAATAATTAATTCTTTTATTAATTATTAATATGCAACCTAACTTTCTTCGGCTTTAGGGTTTTGTTCACCTTTAAGGTTAAACTCTTGTATTTTTTGTTTTTTAGAATCTTGGAATAAAATTTTTTTGCTCTCACTCCACTGAGACTTCCAAGCTAGGTTTTTTCCTCTTTGGTTTCCTTTCAGCAACAAGTTATTTGCATGCAGGTTTTTTTGGTAAATTGTGAAGTTGGTTTTTGTCAACTTCTACATGGTATTAGAGTGTCCTTGCTACTGCTTGGTCTAGAGATCTTGAAGCCATGATTTGAAGATGAAAAGCTCAACTTTTCATTGTTTTTTTCTTCAATCTAGAGGAGGCACTTTTTTTTTTCTGCACTTTGGAAAAAATGGACACTGCCATTGTGGTCACAAGGCTTGGTGTAGTCAAAATCCATATAAAATTTGTCAATTTTGGCCATAGTAGCCTCTGGTATTTTTTTTTCCTTCCCAAGTCCATATGGCTCAAAAATTGAGAAAAAAGTTAAAAAAATTCTTTTAAAAGCATTATTTGATGCATAGATGCCACACCACCAATGTGCCACCTGTGTGTCGCCCATGCTCAGCTTGCACCCCACCCCTATTAATGTGCCACCACAGCTTGACCCATGCCCCACCATCATCGGTGAGCCACCATCCCACTGCTACTGTTGGTGCAACACTGCCTGGTGATAACTTCCTGACAGCCACCACAAGTGACCTATCACCACTAATGGTTTTGACATTAGCAACCCAATGGTGATGTCATCATTTCATCATCAAAGAAAAATTTTGGTACGGTGATTTTTCTGGCAAGTTTTCTAGTGACCAAGATTTTTTTCCAGTGACTAGATTTTTTTCTAGTGGATGTCCTCTTGATAGTCATACGGTCATCAAATTTTATGACATCTCTGTATTTTTCTAGAGAGCTTTTTGTTAGAGGAGTAGTTGGCTTTTTGGCTGTAACTTTCACCTACGAAGGTCTTTTTTCCATCCAAAAGAAGTGCCAAAAAGTTGGTTCTAAGATGGAGATGATGATGCTAGTTTTTTTTTTATGAATCAGCCATTTGAGCTCCTATTTTTGGTGTTGAAGTAGAGGCTTTAGTTTCCTCTCTCTGCATCTGGCATCCAAGTTCTCTTCTAGTTTTTTGTGCTTTCCTTAGTTGTTTCTCTGGTATATGAGGGATAAATTTATACATTGTGGGAGAGTGCATTTTATTTTTGTAATTTAATTTAGAAACAACCATTCTACTTCTGCCTACTTTCTCTCAATGGTGAACTCTTTTGTTCACTATCTTACATCTCAAAACTACCATACTTGGAAAGGACAAATGACTAGATTTCTTATGGCAAAGGGGTTATGGTCATACCTTGATGTGGCTTAGCCATTTCTATAAAGGACTTATGAGGTTCTTATGTAGTGAAATAAGATGGATGAGGCAATGATCCTCATTACACTGAATATTTTAGATGGGTTACTATTTCACCTGGATGGTTTGACTACACCCAGGGCTATGTGGGACAAATTTTCCACCTTGTTTGGTAAAATAAATAAGTTAAGGGTTCTACAGATAGATGCAAAGTTTACCTCCTTCATACCTAAGTAATTCACCGGCATTGAGGAATTCTTGATGAAGTTCAAGTCTCTTTGATCTATTTTACAGGTTGCTGGAAAGATAAGTTTAGATGATGAGTGTAACTTTTGATACTCTTAAAGCTTCAAGGTCCTTATCAAATTTTGACTTCTACCTTCTACTCCACTATGGATGCACTAGGTGCATGGTATGTTATGCCCTCTTTTGAGATTTTTAGTGATAGGTTAACTCATGAGTAGTACAAGCTCACTCAAATGGATTCACTTATAGGTTCACAGTCATAAGTATTGCTTGCCAAGTCACCTTAGGGTACACAGAAGAAAAAGATAAAGAAGATATCAAATTCCTCTTCTCAACATTCTACTAACCCATCATCCTCTTCTAAGAAGGAGAAATAGAAGACTAAGATTCCTACATGTTCGTACTGTTAGAAGAGACCTCATGATGAGTCAAATTGTTTTCAGAAGAGATTTGATGGCTATGAGAAACATATTGTAGATTTGCAAGTTTTTCTTCAGAAGAGGATTGCTTCCTCTCCATGCTCTTCTACCTCATAGGGGTCTAATTTTTAGTCTTCTTCCATATCTTTGACATCTCAACTAGATTTTGGACAAGGTCATGCATTATGGACATCCATTGTATCCCCTTCCTAGGTCCCTTGGATACTAGATTCAGGTGCTTCTCACCATATGACATCTTCTCTAGGGGTCTCCTCCACTATTAAGGCTTCTCCCATTACTCATATTCTCGTGGGAAAAAATAATGCCCTAACAGTCTATGGGAAAGGTTTAGTTGGCATTCAAAATGGCACATTCAATAATGTATTGTATGTTTCATCTCTATCTGCAAACCTTCTCTTAAATTATCAGTATACATATAGTGCACCGGGGAAGACACTTGAGTTTGCTGCAAATTCGGTCTTTATTTGGGATAATGGAACAAGAGGCCTTATTTTTATAGGGATAGTTGATCATACCACCTATCTCTATAGCTTCTTGTACTTTGTTCCACCATCTCCATTGTTAGAGTATAGCTCTTCTCTTTTGTGAGAACATCATGTGGTGCAGTCAGGACACTTGAACCTTTGTATTGTTCCTAAGATCATTTTTTTGACTACCACACCATGCCCAATTGATGTCTTTTCTCTTCAATAGGATTCTTCTTCAGCTCTACCTAAGCCTCCAGCTCCATTCATTAAGCCCCCAAGTGCACTTGTTGAGGATTCTATAGAGGACATTCATCTCCTCTTTCATGATAGTGTCAACACACCTATATTGGAGATTCCCTTTCAAGATCTTCATGTTTTCTCCTTTGATCATTAGTTAGGCCTTCCAGTTTCACCTCTCATTCAAGTGTTTCCTTATTCTATGCCCTTGCTTCTTTTGCATTGGATTTCCATTGGTTCGATCATTTCTATAGGGACTCCATCATTCTAGGGTAGCTTTGGTGTCCCTTCTCTCTCTCATGGGGGGGTTGGTTGTACTTATTATTTTTGAGAGAGTCTCTTCAGCCATTTCCTTTTTTTGTTATTTTTTTCTATCTCTTTTTGGACAGGAGTTTTTCCCATTGGGTTTTTTCCTTTAGCTCCTATTTATAGAGATTTCCTTGTATTGGGTACCTGATTAGGCCTTGTTGTTAGGACCCATTTCCTATTTTCATAGCTATGTTAGGTTAGCTTATCCCCTTTGCTTAGCTTAAGGGGAGGGTGTTAGAGTAATATTTTATTTTCCTACTACTTAAGTCATTTTGATTTAATTAGTTAAGTCATTACTCTTTAGCACTTAAGCTTTCTCTTAGGTGCATTAATAATTAATTCTTTTATTAATTATTAATGTGCAACCTAGCTTTCTTAGGCTTTAGGGTTTCATTCACCTTTAAGGTTGAACTCTTGTATTTTTTGTTTTCTAGAATCTTGGAATACATTTTTTTTCTCTCACTCCACTGAGATTTCTAAGCTACATTTTTTCCTCTTTGGTTTCCTTTTAGTAGTAGGTGTTTTTGGCAAACTATGAAGTTGGTTTTTCTCAACTTCTATAGATTCAATAGTAGCAGATGTGTAGTTATCAAAATTAGACATCTCAAAAGTAGTAAGTCTACCAATTACACCCTCCAAAGTCAAATTATTACCTGGAGCACATCTTATTGAAGAAACCCTAATGGCATATATAGGAATTAGAGTTCTCAATACCTCCCTTATTATTGTTTCATCTTTAATCTCTCCATTTGTACCTCAAATAGTATTGACAATTTCCTTGATTCTTGTGCAATATTGCACTATGCTCTCACCTTCCATCATTCTCATTTGATTAAATGTTCCTCTTAGGCTCTCTAATTTGGCTCGTAAAACATTTCCGTTGCCTCCATATATGATCTTCATATTATCCCATATCTATTTTGCATTGTCACAAATTTTTATATAATCTAAATTGACATTGATTATGGATAAAGAAATCTCCAAAATTGCCTAATTGTGTTTTTTCTTTTCTTTTAGCCATTGAATAGTTAGAGGGAAAATCATTATCTTCACATATTCATTATCCAAAAAGTTCATTTCTGCATCACTAATACTAGATATGTGTAGCATCATTAGTGTTTGCCATGCATAAAAGTTTTCCTTATTTAGCTTTGGCACCTCCCTTTTGTGAGTCATGATATTTAGCTTTAAGTACCTTCAAACTTCTCTTGATAAGCACCAATTTCTTTGATACCAATTGTTAGAATGTTTAGAATAACTTTGGGGGGGGGGGGGGGGGGGGGTGAATTAGTTATTCAAGGTCCATAAGTACCAATAGAACAATCAAATAATTAAACATTATCTATTCTTCTTATCCTACTATAACTTTGGTCTCTACTGTAATCTAACTAACAATGTTATAGTAGTTCATTTTCCTAATATAACAGACTTGCTAAATGTAATATTTGAAATGTAAAACACCATAAAATATTCAACACAAGTTTGACACTATGATTTAACATGAAAACTCAATTTGGGAAAACTACTAGCAACATGTCCCTAGTTTCTCACTCTTCTAAAGTGAGGCCTATTAGGAGCCAACCCTATTAAAGGTTACAATACACACTATTAAATGTGATCTAGTTAGAGGATTTAATTACCCTATTAGGAGTGACTCTGTCAGAGGACTTTAGAACATTCCATTAGAATATCACCTAGTTAAAGGAATTACATAGAATTTTAATTCCATCAATTATGATTAGGTCAATCTTTGATTAAAAGGATTTCAATACAAAATGTTTGCAATAATTAGAAATAAAATAGCAGGGTTTGATCTATATGAGTACAACTCACTTTGTTGTTGAGATAATGGGTGTTGCGCACATTGCATAATATTGTTATTTTATTATTTTATTTTATTATGTAATGTTGTACCTAGATGGACATGCAACATGTAAAGATTCCCATAGAATATTATTGATGAGTTGTATTGTAACATTGTGATAATATTTTATGTAATTATTTAATATTGGGAAAAAGAATTAAATGCCCAATATTAAATGTGGGGTCAGTGGGTTAGGTAGCACATGGTTTTAGCACATGGTTTATGTAATACCACTTAGTGGTTTTGTGGGACTTGCTACTATATAAGCGGCCACAAGGGTAGTTGTTGTATAGAGAGTGACAAGGAGAAGACAAAAGACAAGAGTCGAGTGGGACAAGGCTTGACAGGTTAGCCAAGGGAGCATTTGTGAAGGTTGGAAGCATGGCATGGGATGTGTGGATTCATGCTTGTTCACATAGTTTGCTCGGTTGTGGCTATGACCATGAAGGCTTCCATGGTTGTATGGCAATGGCATTTTTTGCTAAATAATACATGGTGATGGATGCTTTTGGAGGTTGGGTTTTTTTCCTCAATGAGGGTTTCCTAGGGTATATCTTGTGTCACAATTTTGTGGGTATGTTGTCTATTCTCTTGCATGTGGATTTTAATTCCGTGTTTATTTTAGATTTATTATGGGTTATGCGGAAACGGTTATATTCTTTATTGCCAAGTTTCCTTACATTTGCAATTTTGGATCTTTATTCAATTCATGTCCTAATTCCCTAATAAGCCTTCCTTGTCACCTCTGTCATTGATTTTCTTGCCAACCCCTATAAGAAATCACCCTTCTCTTCACAAAAAAATTAAGCCTTCTAATTAGATTCTCTTATCAACCTCAACATCTTTGTTCCATCTTACTAGAAACATGCACAACTTCTCTGCTCTTAATATCTTCTTTGCATATCCTCTTCTTTCACTCTTCTCTCCCCCTTCCTATTCATTTCTCATTCACATTCATACTAAATTTCAGTTGTACCTCTTTAAATAGGTAATTTTTTTTTCATTTTCCATTCCATGATCATCATAGATATTAGGGTTCATGATTCAATTCATCAAGTTCATTATATCTATTCATCTTCCTTCCTTTGTAGAAACTTCTCATTGAAGTCATCTCTTAGAGTGTTTACCTAATCCCCTCCTTAAATTGAATGATCTAATGTGTCAATCCTTATCTTGAATGTAATTTTCGTATCCCAAGAAATCAACTGAGTCTATTAGAAATAATGATTCATCATATGCATTCAAAATACTACCACTCGACCATGACTAAATTCTTACACTTAGTCATCTTTGAATTTCTCCGTTGCTAAAGAGCTTCTAGCTCATCATCAATACAATTTGCTCAATTGATACTAATCCTTGGTCAATATTGAATTTTCTTAGCGCTTACTATGGTTTGGTTGACACTTTTATTACTCGACATGAACTTCAAAGTTCCCCAATCTTTTACTTTGATGCTCGATCAAGGTTCACATTAGTGATATATCTTGGTTTTCACTATTAAAACTTGAACATCAACAAGATTTAAATAGTCACTTTTTCTTGTCAAAGTCTAACTAATCAAATGTCCATTATAGTGCCCTTTTAATAACTCAACCTTTCTTCTAGGTTCTTTTGTTATGATAAATTTCTTAAATCCTCTTCATCAATCAATAAAATATGAAATTTAGATCATATAGGAACATGTCTCATCAATAGATTTAACATCAATGACAATACAACAATTTTTCAAAATTGTAGTTTCCAACACTTGGTGGTTTTCCAATTGGGAAGTTACTAGCTATTGTTAGAAACATGGAATATTTTGTGGAAAGGTGGGGGGAGGGTAAATCAGTGTTCCAAAAACTTTTTCCCAACTATGGATATTATTAACCAACTTTAAACTTGAATAGATGAACAAACTAAAAAACAAATATAAGAAAAGCACAATACAACTCAAACACCATTATTTTTTGACTAGGGAAAACTTGGCAAAAGGAAAACCTTGGTGGGGATAGAACCCACAAAATGATCCACTAACCAAAATTATCTTTTGAAAGATATTGATCCTATTAGAAGTCTATTACATATGGGTAGTGTATCTCTCCTTGTTAGAGGACTAAACCTTTTTAGAAGCCTCAAACCTATTAGGAGTTGTTGTTACAATACAAGATGTGTAAGATAATCCCACTTCTCAAACATGCATATACAACTTTACAATCCTATGAATAGAGTGTATGCACATTTTTTTGAAAATAATGGAAAAATTGTATATTGTCTTTGATGTTACACAACATGTCATATCTTTACTAGTCAATGTATGCCAAACTCACTTAGGTGATGAAGATAGTTTCTTGTCTCTGCCAAGCAATCCAATGTTTGCTAAGTTTAGAAGATAGTGTCTACCAACTTCACTCGGATGTCAAAGAGAAGTTCATAGAAATTAAGTATTAATCAAGCTCACTCAGTTAACAAAGAAAAGTTGTATGGAACCAGTGTTAATCGAGCTCACTCAGTTACCAAAGGAAGTTAACAAAGATATAGTGTTAACTAAATTCACTTGGTTAACACAAGAAAATCATTCTAGTGTTAATGTCTACCAAGATGACTCAGCTAACAAAGAATTTTCTTGTTTTCGCATATTAATTTTAATAGATTTGTTCATTGGTTCTAGTTGACTAAGGAGATGAATATTAATTATTATAAGTTGTATTCAAGGTGACTTGACAATGAATATGATATAAGTATAAGGTCAAGTTGAGGAATGAATATGTGGAAGATAAGAAGATTCTTAAAAGAAGTGAATTGGAAGGATAAGTAGAATATTCTTGTTGTGCAGAAAAAATTAATCTAATCAGGAAGGATCAAGTATTCAAGGAAGAATTGAGATTTGAAATTAACAATATAGTTGCATAAGAGCTTTTGGTACTTATAAGTATTCAAGGAAGAATTGAGATTTGAAATCAGGAAGGATCAGTTACTCTTCTTATATTTCCAATAATTGGTTTAAGAGCTTTTGGTACTTGTAGAGATGATTTCAAGGATTGAAGCTAAAAATCAAGATGTCTTACAGGAGAGAGATTCCCAAGTTGAACAAAGATAGCTTCAAGGAATAGAAAGAACTAATGAAGCTACATATGGAAACCATTAATGATTTAGGTCTAAAATATTTTAATTCTCAGTATAAGTCTCCTACTAAAATAATTTCTATGTAGGAGATTGTAGAAGAGAAGAAGCATAATATTATGATGATTGACATTTCATCAACTCATAACTATGCTAAATTTGATGAGGTCAAAGGATGTTTTATTGCTTATGAGATGTGGACCAAATTGAAGTATATCTTGGAGGCCATGATAATGTAAGAAGAGCTAAGGTAGAAATCTTGAGAGGTTAGTTTGATCATACAAAGATGAGAGAGGATGAAAACATTGCAAAACATGTTGAGAGAGTTAAAGCTAGTGTTAGTGCAATCAAAGCCCCTAGAGGGAAAATTGATGATGTGATAGTAGTAAGATAGGTACTTAGAAACCTTCTTCCTATCTATACAATTAGAGTGTTAGCTATTTAAGAGATGAGATGTGATTTAAATAACAAAGCAACCTTGGATTCTCTAATGGGAAGATTGACAACATTTGAGCTAGATAACTATGATAATTATGTTCCTAGTTATTGCAATCTTTAGTCTACATTTGAAGCAAATTTGTCACTTAAGAAGAAAGCTACAAAGTCTAAAGTCAAACAATATGAAAGTGAAGAGGAAGACATTTTTGAAAGTGATCTTGAAGCCATTAAAGCACTACTTGCAATAATATATCCCAAAGGAAAAGGAAAGTACAAAGGTAAAATTCCTCTAATCTCCTTTTCTTGTGAAGAAGTTGGCCACATTGCTACAAGGTGTCCAAAAAGAGAAGATAGAGAGGAAAAGAAGAGCATCAAGTATAAAGGAAAAAATGATTTAAAAATATACAAGTATAAAGGTAATAAGTATTGTTTCATGGGTAAATATTTAGATAGTAGTGATGATGATGAAATGGTCTATATTGGTGTAAAAGATGAATCTAATGATGAAGAAGATAAAATGGCACTTATCTCTCATGTTAGCAAAAATGATACATGGATTATTGATAGTGGTTGTTCTCATCATATGACTGGAGATAAAACAAAGTTTGAACATATGGAACACTATGATGGTGCAAGTTTAAGAATTGGAAAAAATGAACCATGTTTCATAAAAAGAAAAGGTTGTATTTCTCTAACCAATGAACTCAGATGTGATAATTCTTATTGGGTTGAAGGATTGAAACATAATCCACTAAGTGTGGCAAAGTTTAATAAAATTAGATTCAAGTTAGAATTCATGAATGGGAAGGCCAAGTTGCTAGATGGAAAAGGAAATCTAGTTGGGTGTGGTAACCAAACAAAAGGTAGCTTACTGTACCTAGATCTTGGTGAAAGTTCATGCTTCATTGCTCAAAGAGAAGAAAGTTGGTTATGAAATAAAAGGTTATGTCATGTGAACTTGGATAAACTAATCAAGATAAGAAAAAATAAATGAGTAAGAGGTATTCCTAGTCAGAGGAAACCTAATATGGGTCTATGCAAAAAATGCCAAATTGGTAAGATGGTCTGGATAAGTTTCAAGGACAAGAACTATCATTCTAAAGAAGTCTTGTAGCTCATTCATATAGACCTTTGTGGACCTATTTCTATTGAGAGACACAATGGAGATAAATGCTTTATTTTATTTGTTGATAATTATTCTAAGATGATGAAAGTAATGTATTTGAAATATAAGTCTAAAGCTTTTCCAAAATTCAAGTGGTATCTAGCAAGAGTTGAGAAGGAAACATGAAAGAAGCTGAAATATTTGAGACCAGATAGAAGAGGTGAATTTATTTCTAATGAGTTCAATGAATTGTGCACTAAAAGAGGAATTAAATGATAAGTATCAACCCATAGTACACATCATTAGAATGGAATAGCAGAAAGAAGGAACAAATCAATCATGGATTGTGCAAGAACCTTGATTATAGAAAACAATGTTGCAATCAAATATTGGAGGGAAGAAATTAGTACAATAATTTATACCTTGAATGGAGTACAACTAAAGAAAGACTCAAATCAAATTCCTTATGAAATATGGTATGGATACAAACCAAATGTAAGTTACTTGAAACTATTTGGTAGCAAATGCTATATTTTGAAGGACAATAGGAAAGGTAAATTTGATGTCAAAAGTGACGAACGCATATTCCTAGGATACTTCAACATAACCTGGAGATTATAAAAACTTTATTTACTTTGAACTTGATACATTTACTAATCTAATTAGAAGTCAACATAATTCACCTCCTGAGTATGAAAAATCTCCAAAAGCACCTAGAATGCAACCAATGCAACCCAAGTCATAGTTGGAAGGACCCAAGTTATAGTTAGAGGCTACTGAGTTGTAGCCAGTGCAACCAAAGTATGAATTTGAAGGACCTAACTCACAAACAATGGGACCTGAGCATGATGTAGAAGATCATGGTGAGGAAAGTGGAACAAGTTTTAAATCCAATGTACCTACATTAGCAAGATGTGTTAGAAGTCACCATGCACGTAGGTAGATCATTGGAGACAAGTCAAATGGTACAATGACATGGAAAAAATTGAAAGGTACATGTTTTCTTATTGAATTTGAACCTAGAATAGTTAAAGATGATTTGGATAATGAAAGTTTGATTGAAGAAATGAATGAATAGATAGAATAGATAGAAAGGAATAAGACCTGGACTTTTGTTCCTAGGCCCAAGGATAAAGACATAATTAGCACAAAGTGGGTTTTCAGAAATAAGCCTAATGAAGATTTAGAAGTTTCAAGAAATAAAGAAAGGTTAGTATGCAAAGGTTACTCTCAAGAGGAAGGTACTAATTATGGCAAGAATATTGCTCCTATTGCAAGATTAGAAGGTGTTAGGACCTTAATTTCTTATGATGCATATAAAGGATTTAAAGTATATCAGATGGATGTTAAATCTGCATTCTTGAAGAAGAAATTTATATAGAATAACCCAAAGGTATTGTAGATCCTAGAAAAATGGATATGGTTTGTAAAATGCACAAAGCATTGTATGGTCTCAAGAAATCTCCCAGAGCTTAGTATGAAAGACTTCATAATTACTTGATGAAGATTAGTTTTCAAAGAACAAATGATAACAACAACCTTTACATTAAAGAAGGACTAGACATGAAGATTGTGTTGGCATAAATCTTTGTATATGATAAATTATTTATTAGAAATGATGATTTGTGCAAATATTGTTCTAGAGGAAATGAGTAAGGAATTTGGGATATCAATATTTTGAGAAATCAAATTCTTTGTTGGCTTTCAAATGCAATAGAAGAAAGATGGTATCTATATTACTCAATCCAAGTATATTAAGGAGATACTGAAGAAGTTTGGAGTGCTGGATTCAAGACTAGTCAGAATACCTATGTCTATTGGACATAAGCTTTACAAAAATGATGATTCCAAGGAGGTAGATCAAACCACATGTAGATCAATAATTGTAAAACTTCAGTATGTTGTACATACTAGGCCTAATATTTCTCTTGGAGTTTGTAAGGTGGGAAGATTTTTAGCTAATCCTAAAGAAAACCATATGATGGAAATAAAGAGAATCATGAGGTATCTGAAGGGTACTAAAGACTATGAATCATGGTAAAAGAAATGAGGCAATTTAGATTTGAAAGCCTTCACTGATGCATATTGGAAAAGAAGTGTTGATGATAGGAAGAGCATCAGTGCTATAACATTCCTTCTTGGTAAGAGACTAGTGTCTTGGACAAGTAAGAAGCAAAATCGTATTTCTCAATCTACAATAGAAGTAGAGTATTTCACAGTAGCAGTTAATTGTTCCAATGTTGTTTGGTTTAAGCAACTATTGGTAGGTATGAATCTAGAAATCAAGAATCCTATGGTTATCTTACATGATAAGACCAGTGTGATCAATTTATCAAAGGATTCTATGATTCATACAAAGACCAAGCACGTTGTAATAACATATCATTTTCTAAGAGAATTGGTACAAGATAAAGAGGTAAGATTGGAATCTATGAATACTAAGGAACAAATTGTAGACATATTCACAAAACAATTACCTAAGGATGCATTTTTGTATCTAAGAGGTAAGCTAGGGGTTATCCCCCTATTTGAAGCTTACTAAATGAAGTTTAGTGATGCATTAACCAAAGCATGTTGAAGATCAGTCAAGTTGATGCAATAATGAAAGGGTAGATTGGATATGAACTTGTAAATTAGGTACATTGATATTCATTGAATATTGTTTTTGGCATAAGATGCCAAAGAGGGAGAGTTTCCCTATCATATCATAGAAATTTTCTAAAGAGAGAGAGTTTTTACATCATGAAAATCTTGTTTGAAGATATTATAGAGGAAGAACTTGGTTTGATATCAAAGAGGGAGAGTTTTCTATCAGAAGAAGATGTTGAAGATAGAAGAGTTTTCTAATAGAGGGTGAAATTAAACTCAGAGGGAGTTCACACTAATAGAGGGAGTTCTCATGGATGAGAATTAGAATGAACCTAAGGATATTTTCCTTACTTTATTTTTCTCCAAAATTTTATTTTGTTATGACATGTTGTCTTGCAATCAATGCCAAAGAGAAAGATTGTTGAAAACAATTGAACAATTGTATATTATCTTTGATGTTACACAATGTCATATCTTTACTAGTTAGTGTTGGCATAAAGTTATTTTCCATTAGTGACAACACTCATCACACAGTTCTAACTGAGCATCGAGTAATATAGTGCAGACCGAATAGTGGCAACACAGTTCTAACCGAGCATCGAGTAATACAGTGTAGACCGAATGATGGCAACACAGTTCAGACTGAGCACTGAAGACACAATATTAACTGAGTAAAGTTGCACCTAGTGTCAACCGAGTAAAGATGCACTCAGTATTAACCGAGTGAAGTTTCACCTAGTGTCAACCAAGTAAAGATGCACTCAGTATTAACCGAGTGAAGATGCACTTAGTGTTAACCGAGTAAAGATGCACTTAGTATTAACCGAGTGAGGAAGCACTCAGTGATAACTGAGCTCAAGCGGTTATCGAAGAAGTTAGTTTCTATTGAGTAACACTATATCTACTGAGTCACCAATGGTTACTGAGTTCCAAGAAATGTTGTATGACTAGTATGAACCGAGCCCCTACCTCTACCGAGTGCATGATGATGCCGAGTAACGTAGTGGATGCTGAGTATCAAAAGGTCATCAAGTCTGTCTAAAGAACCTGAGTTTATTTTACTATTTGGTCGACTTAGTTATATTTTGTTTACTTGTTTTTTGGCCGAACTTGCATGAATAATTATTGGAATGGTATATATATATATATATAATGTATTATATCATTCAAGTGACATATACAATTGACACATTCAAGAATACACAAGAGATAGAATATTGCAAAAATAGGGATATAAGATATAATATGCGAATTCGTCAGCAGAAAAGAATACTCATCAAGGCCTACCAGGAGTGGAAATGATTTCATCAATCACAAAAGGTGATCTATAATAAAGAACTCAGTCAAGTTGTAAGCTGATCTGTTTGTTCATCCTAGTAGGTGAATCATTTTTGTAAATCCTTTAACAGGGTAGACTTAACTGTCTTTATTCAAATCTCCTAACAGAGTGCATACTTGTAAAGTATGTTTGTAAATCCTCTAACCAGGTGGATCTAGCAATCCTCTGTGCTCCTAATAGGGTAGATCACTGGAAGTGATCATTGTAAGCCTTAACTGGCCAACTTCATACTACAGTAACGAAGCTTTGTGGGTATCATCCCCACCCCAATTTTACTTTCTAGTTTGGAAGGTTTCTGGGTCACCAAATCTCTGTGCATATATGGTTTAAATGTTTAATAGTTTTTTATGCAGTAGGATAGATGAGTAAATGTTGTGTATGGTTGAATTAAAAGTTTTATTGTTACTGATTCACCCCTCCCCTCTTAGTAACCTATTATATCTTGAATATTTCCAACAATTGGTATCAGAGCCTTTTGGTTCTCAGGACAAAGTTTGACAGCTTGAGTAAAGATTGAAGTTATGGAGATATTCAGACTGGAGAAAGTTATTGAAAATGAAAAGTTAGATCTAGAAATGGCCATGGTTCAACTCAAAGAAGCAAAGGAGCATCTTTCTCAATCCTTAAAAAGAAGAAAGGAACTTGCAAGACAAATGAATGACCATCACTATGTTGAAAAAAAGATTGAAGATTTGTTACCATCAAGTAGTTCAGAAGAAGCTGACAAGGCAATCAAAGAACTTCTAGAAAAGAATGGATCTCTGCAAGAAGAGGTAAGAAAGCTTAAAAGAGAGCAAGAAATATAGTAATTAGGCTATGTGAAGTTTTGGAACAAAGAAATAAAGCACAAGAAGAATTGGAAGATAAAAGCCATAATCAAACCCATCAGCATGAAGACCTTACAGACCAACTCTCTAATGCAAATGAAGAAATCAGGATTCTTAGAGTACAAAATGAAAGTCTACAGAATGATTTAAGAACTAAGAGACAAATCAATGAAAGCTTGGAAAATGATCTAATCTCTGAAAGGCAAGTCAATGAAAGAATGATGAAATCCCAAGAAGACATGAATCAATTAAATCAACAAAATGAGGAAAATCTTTATAGACATAAAGGTAAAGCTGGTCTTGGATACAAAGAAGAAGGTGAATCCTCCAAACAAGGTGAACAAAGGAATCAAAAACCCACTTGTAATCACTGTGGCAAGTTAGGTCATACATCAAAAAAATGCTGGAGGAATGGAAAAGAAAAATTCAATGGTAAATGCTTCAATTGCAATCAGCATGGTCACAAAGCAAATGAGTGTAAGGAAAAATCAAAATTTGAAGGCAACTATCACAAATGCAAAAAACATGGTCACAAGGCATTCCAATGCAGATCCAAATCATTCAATCCAACTTAAAAAATTGTCAAAGCCATATTTGGATGGGACTACAACACCTGGTGCAGATGTCACTATTGTGGAGAATATGGACATACTGGCATAAATTGTGCAAGACATCACCTAAGGAAGAAGGACACTACTGTAAGGTGCTACACTTGTACAGAACTTGGTCATATAGCTAGAAACTACATGAATATAGAAAGAATTGAAGATGAGAAGAAAATCAAAGCAGACAACATTCGAAAGCAAATGAAGCAACAATGGATTCCAAAATCCACCGAACAAGATAAGTCAAACAATGGCAATATCACTCAAGAAATAAGTGATTCTACTATTTTCAATTAATATTCATAAAAGAAAGTATGGAATTGCATCCTCCAAGAATTATCCTAAATAGTTCCATAAGAAGAAAGATGATTAGAATAGTATTTAGATACACTTTGATCCTAGTCTTAATCGAGTTCGGTCGGGTGCAATAAAGTTTCATTTACTGAGTTATATCAATCGAGCAAGGTAGGTTCATGACCTTACCAAGTTAGGTTGGTACATCAAAGTTTTCTCTTGGTTACGGAGTTGATAGTATCTACCGAGCAAGCAGATGACAACCTGTCATTTCATCTACCATTGTACCAAGCATTTATGACGAATGTTTCATCAAAAAGGGAAAAATTTGATCTCATTCTTCACTATGAACTTTGAGCTAAGTTATTTTCTGCGATTCTAGAGCAAGCTTAAAAAAATTTTGAGCGAATTTTTTTTTTAGCAAAGAATCTATTCAGAATTTCTCTTCACTTACCAAGCAGTAATGGCATCCGGTAGTAGCAGCTCCAAGGCAAAGAGAGGCTTAGAAATGCTGGTTAAAGGTGTGGAATGGAAGGCGCCAAACTTCAAATTGGCACCAGCAATTGCAGAATCACTTGACCCTAATGGTGCTCAGTCTCAAATTCCTCCAAAGGTACTCCTTGTAAATGACATTCGCTCTCACTTCAAATGTTCCATTCAAGAACTTGGAAACCTAGAAATCGATAATGGCCTAGGAGAAATGAGCGTAGATGGAAACTTGAAACCTGAGCATAAGCATCTTGAAACAAAAGGGTTAACCCACATTTCACATTTTCCAAGAAATTTTCAAATTAAATGGGTTGGGTATGTACTCAGTCGGGTTCACAATGGGAAATTGTGGTTAGAGCAACCAGTGCTTATCACAAAGAAAATGATTAACAAGATTACTAGCCTTCCCATATTGAGCAAAGCTAAGACTACCAAAACCCTAGGTTGGGAAGAATTGCAAAGGCTAACCCAAGCAGAATGGGATGGTAGAGGACTCAAGCTCAGTACAGTAGCTGATGCTGAATTAAGATTTGGTATTCATGTCATTGCTCATAAAATTTACAGTTCTAGCCATCCAAACAGTGTACCTTGCGAAGCAGTAGATTTAGCATATAAGGTAGTAAAGAAGAATGTTGAGTTTGATCTGTCTGAATTGCTCTTGTCTCAATTTAACAAAAATATGGAAAGCATAAGGAATTCAAAGAACAATTCCTACAAATTTGGTTCACTTTTGATCTGTTTATTTTTCTATGTTCAAAAGTCTTTTCCATCAAAAGGATCAATAGTATGGAGAAAAGATATTCCCGTTCTTTATCAAATAAATGAGTTCTTTGTAGAGTTAGGAGAAAATTTTGACAGTGTTTTGGATAATTACTTTGAAGATTTTAAGGAAAGAATGAACAATAGGTTCTGGATTCCACCAAAACTGGTTGAGGAATATAAAGAAGATGTATGCTTTATGGTAGATTGTGACAAAGTATACATACAGGTAGTCAGGCCCCAAGTTGCATGGGTGAAACCTCTTCCTTATGAGGTTAATATTGGTGAAACCAGAGATATCATAGAAGCACTAGTGAATGAACTAGTAGACCCAAAGAAACTAGTCTTTGGAACTTATGATGAAGCTAAAGCCAGAATTAAGCTTTCAATCAAAATCCCTCAGGTCATTAGCAAAGGAAAGAGGAAGATTGCAAACCTAAAAATAGAACTTGGTCCTCTGATGATTACTGAAGGGAAAGGAGAAGATGATCAAGAAGAAGAGGAAACCAAGTCAGAAAATGAAGAGGAGCCTCAATGGAAGAAAGGTAAGGTGATTATCACCAAACCTAAAAGGCAAGCTACTGCAGTCTTCTCTAGAAGAACAAGATAGGGGAAGAAGGAACTTGTATTTGTCAAGCCTCCACTCACATTTGAGGCAAGGTTGAAGCAATTAGAAGAAGGTACTAGCTTCACAAACTTCAAAGCATTGAAGTTTGAGACAAGAACAGAATAGGAGAAAATGCAGATTGAGGAGTTGGTATTAAATAAAATGGGAAGATGGAAATACTCTCCAAACGAGATTGCCTCTCAGATCCCTAAAGAGCTATTGGAGAGGTTGCAACCAAGATGGGAAATTGCAACCAAAACTGTCAAAGATATCTTTGAGCAAACCCTGAAAAATCTCCTGTCGAGTCTCACTGATGCAGAAGTAAAGAAATCACTAAAAGATCATGAAGGTAATATGATGATTAGATTTCACACTTGTTTGATACTTATCAAAGACATTGAGCATGTTGTCAATGATGCAACAAACATGTGGAAACATATCTATCATCTACATAAATCCAGTGAGGATATTGTTGAAATCAAAGACAATGACAACAGTGATGATGATGACATTGAAGATATTATAGGGGATCTGCATTCAATGATGATAAATGTTGAGGAAGAATTCAAGGAAGATGAAATAGAGGAAGATGACAAAAAAATGGAGGAAGAAGAAGCTGATCAAGCTAAGGAGGAAGATGACCCTATAAAAATTGTAGCCAAAGTCATTGCATCTCTTCCTCACTCTCCACCTAAAGCAGCTACATCAACTGTGGAGATAGCCTCTACTAGTGAGATTGTGTGCACAACAGCTTCATCAATTGCCCAATCTTCACCTATACCTGTCTCCTCTCAGCTCCAGGCACCACCTATGCAAGTGTCTACCACTTCGTTAACTTAGCTGCAACCATCTTCATTGATCGAGGCATCATTAGCTATAGTAGTAAGATCATCAGGCATATCAACTTCTACTACAACATGTACAGTAAGTGTACCCACTAGTACTCCAATTTTGAAAACTTCATCTACTCCAATTTTTGCATCTGTTAGTTCTCCCATACCAACCTGTACATCAATCTTGGGAAGAACATCAATTTTTGATACTATTAGCACTTCCCTCAGTTTTCCTCTAGCTAGTCCTATTCCAGTTTTGTCAGCCAGTCCAGCCTCATCAACTATTGTTTCAGATTCAAAGGGAAAAGGTGAAGTCATTGTAGGAAAAGCAAAAAGATACATGATTTCCAGCAAGGTAGTGGATGAGGAAATAGACTTGGATAAGGACATTGTCATTCCTAAGATAGATCTAGATAATGCATCAGTTGATGAAATGAGAATGATCAGTTAGCTATTAGATCAGAAGGCAAGGCAAAAACAACCGATGCATGAGAGAGACTAGGAATATAGCATTATTGAAAGTGCTAAGAATATTCTAACAAAAGCTATTGGTGTTGAAGTAGATTCTACTCAACACATTTTGAATCAGTTAGAAGAAGCTGTATATAAATTCAATGAGGATACCTCTGGCTAAGAAAAATTGATTGAAAAGGTAGAGAAGAAATTTGACAATAAGGTGCTTGAGCACATTGCTCAGCATATTGCATTAAAACAGGTAGAACTGTCTACAATTTTAAGTAATTTTGAACATTCTTTTAATAATGTAACTTCACTTTTTTGCAAACTTTGTGATGTTACCGAGTATACTAAGGAAATCAAAGAAAAGTTGAATAAAATTGATGAGAATATGAAGGTCAGTGCACAAATGTTGGAGCTTGACCACAGTTCAAGTTCATCCCATCATCTCAGAATAAGATTTTTGTCAGAGAAACAGGCAGAATTGTTGAGAGAGGAAGCAAGGGTAGGGTGTACTCTGATTGACATCCAAAATATGATCTTTCCTATCATGGACACAATGCAGAAGCATATTGCCCATTCCAAAACATTGATTCATGACAAAAACTTCTCAATTGCAGATCATATGATTGAACTCTCTGTAGAAGTTCAAATAGCACTCTCCACCAGCAAACTTTTGCAAGAAAATTGGGATAAGACATTGGCTCTTATTCTCAAGGTATATTATGAGTTTATCTCTCATTTTGGACTCTTTGTGTAAATATATACTGTTTAATTTGGCATTATTGTCAAAAAGGGGGAGATAGTACACT
The DNA here is from genome assembly GCA_028749045.1 of Cupressus sempervirens. Classification (NCBI taxonomy): domain Eukaryota; kingdom Viridiplantae; phylum Streptophyta; class Pinopsida; order Cupressales; family Cupressaceae; genus Cupressus; species Cupressus sempervirens. Next base: position 479,652,590 of record CM053789.1, on the reverse strand, counting down.
CTAGGAGATATAATTGTGCAAATATGTGTAATAAATTGTAAATACTGTGCACATTGTATGGGGGAGATACATGTAAGAAAAATATGTGTAATAAGACTTGATAAGAGCAATTTTGAAAATTTAGAACTGTATGTCAAATTTTTTTTTTGCACATAAAATTTGAATCATAATTGTTTTTGTCACTAATGCCAAAGGGGGAGATTGTTGGCATAAAGTTATTTGCCATTAGTGACAACACTCATCACATAGTTCTAACCGAGCATCGAGTAATACAGTGCAGACCAAATAGTGGCAACACAGTTCTAACCGAGCATCGAGTAATATAGTGTAGACCGAATGATGGCAACACAGTTCACACCGAGCACTGAAGACACAATATTAACCGAGTAAAGTTGCACCTAGTGTCAACTGAGTAAAGATGCACTCATTATTAACTGAGTGAAGTTGCACCTAGTGTCAACCGAGTAAAGATGCACTCAGTATTAACCGAGTGAAGATGCACTTAGTGTTAACCGAGTAAAGATGCACTCAGTATTAATCGAGTGAGGAAGCACTCAGTGATAACCGAGCTCAGGAGGTTATCGAAGAAGTTAGTTTCTACCGAGTGACACTATATCTACCGAGTCACAAATGGTTACCGAGTTCCAGGCAACATTGTATGACTAGTATGAACTGAGCCCCTACCTCTACCGAGTGCATGATGATGCCGAGTAATGTAGTGGATGCTGAGTATCAAAAGGTCATCAAGTCTGTCTAAAGAACTCGAGTTTATTTTAGTATTTGGTCGACTCAGTTATATTTTGTTTACTTGTTTTTTGGCCGACCTTGCATGAATAATTATTGGAATGGTATATATATATAATGTATTATATCATTCAAGTGACATATACAATTGACACATTCAAGAATACACAAGAGATAGAATATTGCAAAAATAGGGACATAAGATATGATATGCGAATTCATCAGCAGAAAAGAATACTCAGCAAGGTCTATCAGGAGCGGAAATGATTTCATCAATCACAGAAGGTGATCTATAATAAAGAACTCAGTCAAGTTGTAAGTTGATCTGTTGGTTCATCCTAATAGGTGAATCATTTTTGTAAATCCTTTAACAGGGTAGACTTAACCATCTTTATTCAAATCTCCTAATAGAGTGCATACTTGTAAAGTATGTTTGTAAATCCTTTAACTAGGTGGATCTAGCAATCCTCTATGCTCCTAACAGGGCAGATCACCAGAAGTGATCATTGTAAGCCTTAACTAGCCAAATTCATACTGCAGTAACAAAGCTTTGTGGGTATCATCCCCACCCCAGTTTTACTTTCTATTTTGGAAGGTTTCTGGGTCACCAAATCTCTGTGCATATATGGTTTAAATGTTTAATAGTTTTTTATGCAGCAGGATAGATGAGTAAATGTTGTGGATGGTTGACTTAAAAGTTTTATTGTTACTGATTCACCCCTCCCCTCTCAGTAACCCATTATATCTTGAATATTTCCAACAGTTAGTGTATGCCAAGCTCACTCAGATGATGAAGATAGTTTCTTGTGTCTGCTAAGCATTCTAGTGTTTGCTAAGTTTAGAAGAAAGTGTCTAGCGAGTTCACTTGGGCATCAAAGAGAAGTTCATAGAAGTTGAGTGTTAACCAAGCTCATTTGGTTAACAAAGGAAAGCTAGATGGAAGCAACGTTAACTAATCTCACTCAATTACTAAAGGAAGTTTACAAAGATACAATGTTAACCAAGTTCACTTGGTTAACAAAAAAAATTCATTCTAGTGTTAGTATCTATTAAGCAAGGTCAATTAACAAAGGATTTTATTGTTTTGGCATATTGAGTTTAATGGATTTGTTTTTTAGTTCTAGCCAACTAAGGAGATGAATATTAATTATTCTAAATTGTATTCAAGCCAGCTTGATAATGTATATGATATAAGCATAAGGTCAAGTTGAGGATTCAATGTGTGAGAATGTGTAGAAGATAAGAAGATTCTTAAAGGAAGAAAATTGGAAGGATAAGCAAGATATCCTTGTTGGGTGGAAAAGATTAATCTAATCAGGAAGGATCAAGTATTTGAGCTAGAATTAAGATCTAAAATCAGAAATACAATTGTATCAGATTAGATCACATCATTATTACTCTTTAGCAATTGTAGCAGTTTATTAAATATCTTAACAAAGTTAGCCTAACCACTATTTTCTAAATCCTTTAACAAGGTTGCATTTCTAGATTGAAGTGTCTAAAGACCTCTAACAAGGCCACTCCTAATAGGGTGATTAAATCATCTAATAGGGTCATATCTAACAATTTGGTTTGTAACATTTAATATATTTGGCTCTTAACATGGCTCACTTTAGAAAAGTGAAAAGTAGTAACTAGTTGTAATTGGTGGTTTTTCTCAAATTTGGTTTCCACGTTAAATCTTGGTGTCACTTGTGCTCATGCTAGTTATTTTAGGTATATGTGTAATACTTTGGTATAGCTTTGATACCATGTAAGAATTTTCCTAAGGAAAGAATGAAATTCCAAGATCTCGAAGCTCAAGAGATAGCACAAGAGAGAGAAGATATGATCAAATGAAAATGGATATCAGATAATTGGATGAATACATTATATAAGTTCCTTGTATATAAAGGTAATTGATATGACTAGGAGTCAACAAAGAGATAAGCATAACAACTAAGCACTTGTCCACCGAAAGTGAATTATCCTCCATTGTGCATAAATGTATGTGCAAAAATGAGAGGATAATAATGCAAAGGTGTATCTCATAAAGAAATGTAGTAGACAACGTGTGCTCAATTGGAGTGCAAACTACTATGTTGTCAACATGACAACTCATATGAATCTTCAAACTCCTAGGTGTCTACATGACAACTAATATGTTAATGAATTAACCTAAGGAAAGTTAAGTAAAGTGTAATTAGTAAATACTTAATTACACCAACACTCCTTTTAAGTGCAACTTAGGGAAATGTACTTAAGCTCACAAAAGCTAAATAATAATCCAAGATGGGTCCCGACAACTAGTCCAAGTTAGGTACCCATATAAAATATTCAAGTTCAAATGATATGTAATGCAATCTCTTATAAAGGGAAGAAAGAGGGAAAACCACATGGGAAAAACACTCCTCCAAAAACGAGAGATGAAAAAACAAGATGCATGGATGGATGGAGTAATTAAGACCCCCCCCCATTACAATATACATCATGTATCTACAATAGAGAAGTATGAGAAGGAATCAATCCTAGTAGAGGAAAAGGTCCCCCCCATAAGAGAGAAGTAAAAGATGAAATGAGACAAGGTAGTCACCCCTCAATAAAGAACGCCCATCAGTGATAGTTGCTCCAAGATGAATGTAGAAGTTGATGCATGACTGCTAAATAAGATTCCTCCCCTTAGGAAGAAATAATGTCATAGGTACATATGAGATGATTTCTTAATGTGTATAAAGAATCCTAAAGATGAATGGTGTCTCTAAAAATTGCTCAACTATCCCTGTGTTGATACTAACGGTCACCCCTTCTTATAGTGCAGAAAAAAACAAGTGTAAATATAGCAAGGATGGATGTAGAATGAATCCCAAAGAACCAACTATCTCCTCAAATGATAAAGAGACCTCCTGCAACTATTGTGCATAAGGATCCACAATCATATCAATCTTGTAAGACTGATCTTGTAAAGAATGGACAAGATGGTTAGAGTGTTCCCTCACAACAACTGAAGAAAGATCTTCTTCATAAAAGACAAGATGTATATGATCAATAATGTCTCCCAGATCTGCTATGTAGGACTCCACAAAAAAAACTGAAATATTTGTCATGTAGACATCCCCTAATGTTCAAACTAGAAGACAAGGTGTACCAAACTATACTAAATTACATGGACCTATCACTCTAGCAATGTACATATGTAGAGTTTGTTGATGTTGTGACCTCATCCTACACCTATCAGAAGGATGCCCCACATCTGAACCTATTGAATCACTATCACTATTGTTACTATCAATTTCCATAATGTATGAAGTATGGAGAGGATTAGAGGATAAACTCAATGAACTTTCATCAAAGTGAACATTCCTCTCTATGAATATCTCATAAGTCTTAGGATCCATAATTCTATATGCCTTAACACTTTCTTAATATCCAATGAAAGTACAAAGCCTTGGTGGTGGTGCCTTACATTCCCTTGAAGATATGTGTGCCCATGCTGGTTAACCAAAAACTCTAAAGTGTTTCACAACTGGTTTTCTTCTGCACCATGCCTCAAAAGGAGTCATTCCATCTAAGACATTATGAGGAGACCTATTAAGGATGTGATTGGCACAACTTATAGCTTCTACCTCAAGTGATGGATCAAGCGACTTAGCTTGAATTATGCAACTTGCCATTGACTTAAGAGTTATAATCCTCATTGTTGCAACACTTGTCTTTTGTGGACTAAATGCTACAAGATTCTAAAGATCAATACGCTCAAGTTCACAAAAGTCTCTAAGTCTCAAGTTCACATATCTACTTTCACTATCCATATGAAGAAGCTTGATGGATTTACTTGATTACTTCTCAACATGACTCTTGAAGGCTAAACACTTATCAAACACTTCATTTTTGTGATCAAGAAAGTAGACCCATGTGTAGCATAAAAAGTCATCATTGAAAGTGAGGACATAGCAACCCTTGCTAACTGATGTCACTGAAAAAGGGCTTGCTAGAACCATGTAAAGCAACTCAAGAATGACTGATGCTCTCCAAGACTTCATTTTGTCAAACTTCTCTTCTAGATGCATATCCATTAACAAGTTAAACATTCACCCTTAGAAAAGTTGATTGTAGGTAGACCTTTGACCATATTTTTTGAGCTAAGTTGATGAAGATAGTAGAAGGCAAGATGTTCATACTACTCATGTCATAATTTACCTTGTGATAGTGAATGTGTCAACAAGGCATGTGAAGGAGACTTAGGCACAAAGTGAGAGGAAGAATAAAGCCTTGTGTCATGACTAACTTTACCCACTACAACCAATGAATCATCCTTAAGATTTTGCACCATTACTAAATTAGAAAGAAACTCAACTTTATTTCTACCTCCATAGTGAGTGATTTGGTAAATTGAAAGGAGATTAGTGCTAAGGTGAGGAACATAGAGAACATCTTTGAACTCTATATTTTTCATCTCAACTTGTCCTTTCCCTTCAACTTCCACTTGTGTATCATTCCCTACAAAGATGAGAGGTACCTTAGATTGCTCCAATGAAGAAAGGTGTCCTTTTGAAGAACCCATATGATGCAAGGCACCCAAGTCAATAATCCATTCCCCTAAAGAACTTAAACTTTCCATAAGTGTTTTCCCTTTTCCCATTGAAGTTGATGGATTTGAATCCTTAGAAGCATTTGAAATATTGATTTTGTTCTTCCTAAGTAAGTTTTCCAACTCATCTATTCTCTTAGTCTTGCAATGATCCTCATCATAATTTGGTTTCTTGCAATGTGCACAAAACAGTTTATCCTTCTTCTTGTTGTTTCCCTTCTTGTTGGAAGAAGAATTTCCTTGTATTGAGGAGGAAGATTGTTGTATCTCTGATTGTGATTTTAGCTTCCATTGCTTTTTCTTGTTGTTGGTGAAACTTTTTCTACCTTGATTTCTTTGGTTTTCATTACTAGCCACCAATGCTTTAGACTTTGATGACTTGAAAATTCCCATATCTATCAACTTGAATTGATCCAACATCAACATTTCTTCAAATGCATCAAATGAAGGCTTAGTGAAGGCACTTCCCATGGTCAGCTTGTGAGTGTTGTAAGTCAGAACAAAAGATGGATACTCTAAAAGCAACTTCTTCAAGATGTGATGAATCAACTTATCATCCTTCATGGGTTTACCACAATCCTTAATTAGTGATCTCAACTCATTGGTTTTGTTGAGATAGTCTTGAGTTGTCTCAAAATTCTTAGGATCCAATAGAAATAGATCATTCTCAATTTGGAAGCCTTTTTCCTAATCCACCTTACCATACAACCCTTCAAGTTTGTCCCTAGAACCCCTGACATCCTTAAAACTAGAAATGTGGAAGAAAATATATCTATGAATACAACTAATAATAATTCCTAAAGCCTAGTTGTCTTTAATTTTCCAATCAACTTGTGAATCAGTATCAGTGCGTTTTACAATTGTACCATTGACATATATATTTAAGCCTTTTTCCATTAGTCTACTCCATACAATATCTTTCCATGTAGTATAATTGTGTGAAGTTAAAAGTGGAGTTTAAGGTGAACCCATGATGCAAAAAATTAAAGGAGCACATGCGAGAAAGAGAGACACAAGAACACAAGACACACCCCCACTTTTCACTCAATAAAAGAACCACCCCAAAAGTGATGCTTTTGGCACTTTATATTTAGTGTGGGTACAACAACCACTTGCCAATTTTGGGCCAATGTGGAACTCTAAATTTTTGATATTTGCAATTGAAAATATGAAGCTATATATGACTCAACAAGGTAAGACACAAGACCTCTGAAGGATCTAATTAATTACAAGTGCCAAAATAGGCAAAAAATGATCAAATGTTGAAAGTACTATGTCTAGTCAAAATTACTCCAAACTGATACCAAATTTGGAAAGTAGACAAAAAATTATGCACTTAAAAAAAAAAAAACATCTAAATATGTGTCTATTTGAGCTTGAACAAAGCCTCTGAAGTTGTTAAAATTGGGATTCACAATTTTTAGGAAAACTTAAGAACAAAGATCACAAACAACTTGCACCAATGTGTAGATCACAAAATTCTACCCCAAAACAAAAAAAAATTGCCCAAAAAAAGGAGTTCATATGAGGTGTTGTGGTTCCACAACACACATCCCATTCCCTACTAGGAATGGGGCCCCCCTACTATTTTTATGAATTCATGATTCAGGATTTGGGAAAATATTAGAGTCAAAATTGAAAAAAAAAATCAGAAAAGGTTGAAAACTAGAAAATCAGAAAAGAAAAAAATTTAAAAATTAAAAAAAGGATATAAAAAATATATATTTGAATTAAAAAAAAAAAGAAAAACCACACACAAGGAACGGGCCACACACCACCCATGTGGTATACAATGTGCACCTATGCACCTTGTAGGTGGGTGGGGTTATAAAACTCCCTGTTGCCCCCAAACTCCCCATCTTAATTCATTTCATTCTTGCGCTTAGCAGTTCACTACATAAGGTGAGAATATAAAATCCACCGGGCGGCCATTGTGCCCACACATGTCTGCTTCATGCCTACTGCATGTGCAATGTAACATGTGGCATTACATGTCATGTGCCCCACAATGCACACCCCATGTGCTCCCCCCACAATGTGTCACCTGTGTGCACCGCACTCATATGCATCCATCGTAACCATGTGCTCTTCCCACAATGTGCCACCCGTACATGCACTGTACCACACAGTCACGTGCCACAACCTGCCAAACACCAAAAACCCACTATGCATGCTCAATGCCTACCCTGTAGTGCTCCATGCCTATGGCACTCCATGCCTACTATGCACACTCTGCACCCACACATGCACTGTGCACCAAAAAATTACCTCCTCCCCACTGTGCAAACCCTAACTGCTCCATTCTCTACATCCATCACATGATCCTCATGCCCACGCAACCTCCACTCCAGAAGCTGTGCACCAAAACATTACTTGTGCAACTTTTCTCCACTCATCGCGTAGCTTTGTGCTACTTTGCAAAAAATTCCCACTTCGACACCCGTGTTGTGCTCTTGCATGTACACCATGCCACAAACCCTCATCGCACACACATCCAATTCCATCTTCACTTTGCCAAAATCTTTTAATACCTTATATATATATATATATAAGAAAGAAAAAAAAAAAAGATAAATAAAATAAAAGGACCCACCTTTTTTTTTAATTTTTTAATTTTTTTTTTGTTAATAGTTAATTAAAGTGCAATTGAGTGCTTTTTCATTTTATTTTTAGGTTTTTATTATTTTGAGCTAATGAATGTTGTCCTTGTGTCATGTAGGTTAAATGGCATCCATATCAGGAGAGAAAATGACACCCAAGCCCATTGTGTTCAAATTCCAAGGTGTGTTGTCAAGGTCAAGATTTCATGACAATTATGTAGAAATCAAAGACACCGATTTGGGACACAAATTTTGGGAGAATTTCTTAGAATTTGTAGCAAAACCATGGAAAGATCTACACTAGTATCCTCATTGATTCATTTAGGGTTGGTGAGTATAGCTTCACATCTAGTATCACTGCAGTCAGCCAAGTTGATTATGATACTAGCACAACACTTTGTCCCTGAAGAGAGAGTGGTTAAGAGCATGATAGGAGAAGTGGTCCTTGACCTCTGACCTAACAACATTGAGAGGGTCTTGCACCTCCCAAGGATAGATAAATTCATTAGACTCTCATATGAAGCAAGAGAGAGATGGTATAGGGAGCACCCCAAAGAAGCATCATAAATCATCCAGATCTCATATCTCATTGAGAAAAAGTAGAGTCATGGGTTTACTAGTAGCTAACCACCTTAGCGCTTTCATGGTCAACTTCATTGAGACAATCAAGATAATGAGGATGCCACTAGACTGGGCCACCACACTAAGTGAGAACTTGTGTGAGCAATTGGGAACAGTTAAGGAGAAGAAGAAGTTCTATATGACTTCTTACATGATATATCTATTTGCAACAAGAGCAAAAAACTACCTCAATTTGTACAAGAGAGGCAGTATGTAGGATCATAACACCTAGCCCTATATTGTCTACCCTCAGCTGGTGAGGAAGAAGCTCTCAGCTTAAAGCAAGGAATACAAAATCATGAATGATGCATTAATCTTCATAGTCATCCGATTCATAGAGGGAGTTTATGCAAAAAGGTTATCCAATGAGGAAAAAGCACAGATAATAGTTCTCGGGGCCTACTTCATCCAATTCAAGACATTCATATATTTTCAGGTAGTTGGTGCCACTATCAACCCCAAGAAGATCATCAGATAACCCAACAACTAATTGGTGTTATTGGAGATTGCCCATCAGATTGAGTCTACATATGAGAGGGTGAAGAGATAGAGGAGACCCTATTGGACATGGCCCCTAGTCACTGGACCATACTAGGTCAAAAAAAAGCAAGATATTTTGTCCTTTGAGTGGGAATGGAAGAATTATCCCCTTGAGGAGTACAATTCCCCTAGGCTCTATTTTGATAATATCAGAGAGTGGAAAGTCTGGCTAGTGAGGAGTTCCACCATGAAGATGCTATTGAAGATCATTGGATGAATGCAACAAATGACTATGATGTTTGCATAAGGGACTATTGTAGTATGACTTTGTATCTAGCACAAAAGGCTCTCAAGCTAAACATTCTAGAGGAAATAAGGCAATAGGATTCACAAGAGCTGCTACACCCCTTGTTCAACTTGGACAAAATAGGAGAGAGGCCCATCATGAACTCTAAGGTTAAAAGGGAGAAAGGTGATAATATTAATCATTGGGTGAGGCATGTTGTTAGAGTGACAAAGGGTTGGATCAAGAAAACTTTTCAACTTGATCTAATACCTGACACTATGATCTTTCATGCTCAAGTTCACCCTAGAAAGGTAGAGGGAGGAAAGTCACAATTCCTACCTTTGCAACCCAACCTCCTATTAGGCCAGAGATAGTATACCAACTTGATCACCCAGTTGGATACTATCATGCTCCATAGAGGAAAGGAAAGAACAAGAGGAAGAGGACCTCCACTCAAAGGATTCAAATAGAACAAGGTGAAATGCAAGTACCTCCCTAGGAATAGGAAGAGAGTGTACAAGGGTTTGAGAATACTGGAGCTACTCAAGTCTAGGATGAACCTCAACAGCCTCCCTTTGTGCCTAGCCAATTAGAAGAGGGAGAGATTCAACATGTTTCCATTCCTCATTTCCAAGAAGAGCCAACATCCCCTTTTGCCTCCACAAAACAAAAGAGGATCAAGATCTAAATGAAGAAAAGGCAAAGGGTGACTAGGAGAATGGTGCCTTTTCTATCTGTTCTTGAGACCATTCTGGAAGAAGAAGAGGAGGAAGAAGAGAAGATAGACGAAGAAGAGTAGCTACCCTTGTAGAAAAGAACCTAGCTAGCCAAAGCCACCGAGAAAGAAAGGAGAAGAAGTACCATGGGTCTATTGCCATCCACCCCAGTAGGACGCTTAGAAGTCTCTTCTTTAGAAGATTAAATACAATAATGGGTGGATGGGAAAAGTGAAGAAGGTGATGCCATTTTCAAAATGTCAAATTTTGATTTTATGGCTATTGGTATAGAACTAGTTGGGGATAAGATTAGAGATACCCCTATAAGTCAACCTCAACAAGAAGATTGGACACAAATGCCACTAGATTCACAGGGTCCTAATACTACTCCCCCATCTCCACCACAAGTCATGGTGGTGGATAAGGGATCAATTACTCCTTTGCCTTAGCGTTTAGAAGAAGAATAGGTTCAAAAGGAACCATCACAAAGGGAGGAACCAGAACAAATGGTGACTAATGAAGTTTCAAAGGAGGGACAAATAGTGGTGTGTTCTCAATCATCTTCCCAAGACACTAAGGTGTAAGCTGTAGCATCCAATGAGGCAAAGGCTATAGAAGGAGAGCCCTCACAATAGGAAACAACTATGAGGAGAAGCGATAAGGGGAAGAAGGTAGTAGAATGTACTCCTTCATCCTTGAGACATAGGTCTTCAGCTGAGCACATCCTAAGATGGCTTTGAAAGGAAAGAATGAGGATTACAAGACCTCAATTCCATGCTACTAAGGAAGACATTTATGAGATTGCTAAGATTTTGAATAAACCTAAGTCCCTGCCATACAAGGCAAGACTATTGGCATTTTTTCACCAATACACGAGACCAAGAATTGTTTGCACAAGTGGTTGTTCCTCCTGAAGACATAGATGTAGAAAGCCTTGATCCCAAAGATTATCAAATGAAAGAGGTTATGTTGGGAACACCCACATGGGATACAAACTGATTGATGGTGACCATGGGAATCAAAGAAGTCTTAAAGAGCATGAAGCAAGATGAGGTCAAACTCCAAAGACTTCAAAGGTAGATCAAGATCCTAAAGGGATATTTAGCGAAAGTAGTTGCTCCTTTGGATCTTGAGTACCCTGAGGAGACCTTGAATACTATACTTAGAGAAGGGGGAAGTGTATTGCTAGACCCATTTTTGAAAGCCTATTAGCAGTGGCGAGAAATTTTTGAAGAGAAAGGTATTTTGATTATCACAAGAAATTTGAAGTTACTGCATGCTATGTAGGAGAACATGAATAAAATCATAGCAATTTTGAAGCAGGACTTTAGCATTATGGATGATGTAAGGGATTGGAGTAAGGATTTACAAACTTTGCAAGCCATTAATGGGAAAATTTACTGGATTTTGATTGATGTATATAGAGGAGAATAGATAGACATGATTGATGATTGGATAGAGAAAATAACAGATAGCAATAAAGTAATGGAAATATTACATGAGGAGATTCATCAACTCAAGGACTAAGCCCAAGAGTGAATTTTGGAAGTTGAGAGACACTATAGCAATCCATGCTTGGATATTTTTGAAGATGAGGAACAAGAAAAGTTGTTTCCTGTAGAGATAATGGTAGATAATTTTAGGAAGATTTTTGTGGAAATTGTTGATGATGAAGATATTTGGCAAGCCTTCAAGACTGAAGATGCTTTGTTAGAATTGGATACCAAACTTAGGGATTTTGCATACACCCAAATTAAGGTAGACAATTATAGACAAAAGGTCAAGGATAAATATGAGGCTCTAAATTTATTGGATGTGGCTAAAGTTTCTAAGATTATAGAGAAATTCAAGGGCAAAGATCCAAACATAGCTTTGGGATGAAGAACATAACCCAGATGCCAGAATTTCAATTTTGACATTTAGTAAAATTTTGAGATTTTGGACCATTTTGAGGTGCACAGCTCTACAAGTACACAAGTACATAGGTCTATAGGTCTGCAAGTGTGCACTTTCCTAAAAGTTTTATCGACAGTTAACAAATAGTTCCAAACATAGAGCTTTCCATGCATCAAAAATGCATTCTGACAGTAGTTTAACTCCTACAAACACCTTGTGAAGGATCAACTTCCATTTTTGGCACTCACAGACACTTCCACTTGACTCGTAGCTTTCTCATTCTTTCTTCTCTCATAATTTCTTTGTTTTTGACATGTAAAGGCTCATGCATCCAATTAATGAATATAAAATGGATGGATTCCTACTAAGCACTATTTAGATAGTTAGTTTCTATATAATTAGTTTGTTTTATTAAATTAAAAGTATTTTATTGCATGAAGATATCTCTCACTCTCATTACAAATTTAGGAGATGATTTCATATAAATACTCCATTGTAATATGTAATTAGGGCCACCATTATTTTGCAATAAAATTATGCTTTTGGTGCTCGCATTTGGAGTGTAGTGATTCTTTCCTTAATGTGTCATATTTTTTGGATTGTGTTCATGGAATTGTGATTGAGCCAAAGGTTATTTCTTTTTTTGCTTGTTGTGTGATCTTTTAGTTTTGGTGTTTGCTATAATTTTACAAATTTTTCTAATGTAACGAGCTTGAGAAGAAATCATCAAATTGTGCCTGCATAACTCTCTATCTCGCATGAGCACACTTTCTGTGGCCTTGCAATTTGATGAAGAGTGAAATATCATACAATCATTAAAGTTTCTCACTAATGTTTGCATCAGTGGAATTGAGGAAGCATTGCTCCTACTTTCATTGGTTACTAATCAATTTCTTTGAAAGCTTAACTTGCAGATGTGTTTTTTTCTGTAGCTTATGTCCATTAGGATTTCAATTTCCCATTATTTGCTTTGAATTTCATGTTATTTTCTTTAAATTTCTTTTTATTTTCTTTATTAACCCCCTTGTTAGAATAGGATTTCATACTAGTTTGACTATTAGATTGCATTCATAAAAACCATAAAAATACAAAAACATAGTTCTTTGTTAGTGTTATTTTTGAAATAGTGTGCAAATTCTTCATTTCATCTGAAATCAAAATGAACCAACAGAGGTCTCCTCATGAACATTCACATTTTTCTTCAACTAAGTGGATTCCATTAGGTCACAAGATAGCCCAAAACCTTGGAGTTGATTCACAAAATCAGCTTTTCAAGAGAGGAATTCGTAAGAATTCCTACCATTTAGCATCATGTAAAATGATAGCTCAACATGAGGGAGATATCATTGTTTGAAAATCAACTTTGTAATTAGTTTTTTTAAATCACTATTGTCACACCTTCAAAAATCAAATGGCACTATATTTCACCTTAGATGTCCAATTTTGATGAAACAAAAGTTGATTTAGGGGTTTTTTGACCTTCTGAATGTGATGCCAATATCTGATTTGCACTAGCAAGCTCCAATATTGACTTGCAAAAAAAAATCTCTCCAATGGCCTTGTAATGAAACTCCTATAGCTTTCATACCATGTAAGAATTTTCCTAAGGAAAGAATGAAATGCCAAGATTTAGTAGCTCAAGAGATAGCAGAAGAGAGAGAATACATGATCAAATGAGAATGGATATCATATAATTGGATGAATACATTATAGAAGTTCCTTCTATATAAAGGAAATTGATATGACTAGGAGTCAACATAGAGATAAGCATAACAACAAAGCACATGTCCACCAAGAGTGGATTGTCCTCCATTGTGCATAAATGTACATGCAGCAATGAGAGGATAAGAATGCAAAGGTGTATCTCATAAAGAGATGTACTAGACAACATGTGCTCAATTGGAGTGCAAACTACTATGTTGTCACCATGACATCTCATATGAATCTACAAACTCCTAGGTGTATACATGACAACTAATATGCTAATGCATCAACCTAAGTAAACTTAAGTAAAATGTAACTAGTAAATACTTAATTACACCAACAATATGAAACTAAGTTAATTAAAGTTAATCATAGTTAATATCTTAAGATCTGCATGTTTAGTTTTTTGCGAGTAAAAATTGATATTATAGTGCTTGTTGAGCTACAACATATTGTTAGTATTAAACAAGTACCTTTGTGTTAACTAAGAAACAATAGTCTCAACAGAGTTTATGTTTTGTATTGACATCTAAGGGATCTGGGATTTATTTTTTTGGTAACTAAGTCAGCCCTCCCCTCTTAGTTTAGATTAGGTAAAATTAGGTTTGAAGGGGACACAGAACCCCCAAAAAAAATGAACCAAAGACAAAAGTTAGTTTTACAGGGATTAGTAACCTAGAGTATCAAAGTATAATTCAAAGGCTAGTTTTACAGGTACCAAAAACCAAGTCAAGCTAGTTTTACATGGACCATCAACCAACATAAGTTAACAAAACAACAAGACAAAAAGACTAGAAAAACCTAGATAAAGACTTAGATCAAGTCTTTTATAACACTTGTAATAGTAAGTGCCTAAGAAAAAAACCTCATTGAGAGAATCATGAACATTCTTCACCTAGAGGTCAGATTTCTTTGTACTCTACCTAATTCTTCTACTTAGACCACCAGTAAGTAGCGAAGCCTGATTAGTTGAATTGGCTTCATCCTAAGAAACTTTCCCAATAGAGACCACAATAGCTAGGATGGACAAAGTAACATCCTGCATATCCATCACACTATCTTTGGTCATCTTTTTGAGGGAATTTTTCTATTCATGGAGTTCGGTTGGGATGTTCCCAACTAGAGTATCTAGCTCCATCTACTTCTTACATTCCTCATCTAGCTTCACCTATAAAAAAGGAACTTTCCTATAAGGAAGAAATTAATAAGTGAAGTTTTCAAATTTCATTATACATCCAATTGTCCATGTCCAGTCAAATATTACCTCTACCAGTCATTTTATTTAGATATTCTAGAACTTTAGCATCATTATTTAAATCTTGGACATCCTCTCAATCATTAATATATTGAGCCTTTTCCTTAAGGTCCTAGGTTTTGTTCTTTGGCTCAATATCTATACCAGATTAGTGTGACCATGACCAAAACTGGATAAAGAATCAGTAGTGACCATAGAATGAGGGGAAAGGGTAGTATTAATAGGGGAGAAATAAATGCAATCTAGGTCTAGTGTCTGGGTACTTAGGATGGTTAACCCATTTTTGTCATTAGTACTAGCCTCCTTCAAAGTTTTTTTATCATGAAGGACCTCCATATTCACCATCTTTCCACTTTCCTCTTTGATAATAACATCATGATTCTCAAGAATGGAATTTTTTCTTTTTATTCTTATATACTTTGAGGAAGGGACATTATCCAAAACTTTACCCTTATTGGAAGAGTGCTTACCTTGCTTATTGACAGTGCTAGGGGAGGAAAGCAAAGAATCATGGGTCAAAATTTCATCCAAGTTGAGAGTGATATTCTTGTTCTGAGAAGAAAAATCATCACTCATAGTCTAGGCCATGTCATCATCATTAGGAGCATCAACAACCTCCAAATATTTAGAACTTTGATAAGAATCTATATCCATCACCAGAGACCACTTGCTACTACTTTTGGTTTTCATCAAAGAGTCACTAAAATTTTCATTATTGTTAGTTGTACCTTCCACTTCCCTTTTCCATTTATTGGTAGAAACAAATTGAGTATGGGTACTATCATGATAAAATTAAGTGATAAGTAGGATGAGACCCTCATGGATGATAGTTCTAGAAGCCTTATGCTTATGGGCTTTAAGCCCAGTAAGGAGAGAATTGACCAAGTAGTAAGGGAAGGATATTATTTTCTTATAACAAAAATAATTCAAAAAAAAAAGTGATATTGATGAACCCTAGAAACCCTACCATACATAATGAAATATAACCACACATAGGTAAGAACCTATTGCTAGATATCCTTTATTTGTGCAAGATCATAGAAGATACCAACCTTAACCATTATTGCATCATCCTGGTCATTTTTGGAAAAGCACTTGATCACCTCTTCTGAAGATTTTTTCTACTTGAAAAATCTAATACCTTCATTTGGCAACCCGGTAACCTCAACAATGAAATTAACATTAAGGGTAAAATGTCTACCATAGAGTGCAACCTTGTGGCCATCCCATTCTTTCTAGAAAATTTCCATCACATGAGGTCTGTAACCATGAAGTTTCTTAATGTAACTTGTCACCTTCCCTTTCTCAAGTTGATGCCAAACTTCTTTCTTTTTCCAATTGTGGCACTTCTTAGGTTCCAATTTTTTTTCTTCCCCACCCATGTTCATAGAAAAAAAAACCACTATGAAAAATATGACTAAAAAATCATAGAGAAACACTCCAAAAAATGAATAGTGTATCACCTCTTGAAAGCCCAGATAATACTCATAATCTATGTGAAGTACTGACAAACATGCATGCATGAAAACCATTTCATTTAAAACAATAAATGGAAGCATTGATACAATGATAAGTGAAGGCTACAAGCATATCAAATATTGATTTTCCCTTCTTGAGATATGTTTCTTTAATAATTAATTTTAGCTATTGGATCATTATCCATACTTATGTGGTCATTCCATGTGATGATATCATTTCTTTGAACTGCTATGTTGGCCATCCATTTAGCCAATGTGTTCATTTCATGGTAGTTATGAGAAATGAACATATTTTGAAGATATCATATAATGTGCCCCTGCCATCTCAACTTTATTGCTAGAAGTAGTAGCAAGAGGAATAGCTTGAGCTTGGATGATATTACAATTACAATCCCTTATGACACCCCCACAATCAACCTTAGGAGGGTTCCCTTTGGAAGCCCTATCAAAATTAGCCTTGATCTAGCCATTGGTTGGAGATAACCAAATGACATTCTCCCTCAAATTATCCTATCTAATAGTGCAATTTTGACTAGGATGCTCCAAGTTGACATTTGTAGAGAGATCATAATGCAATTTAAAATTCTCCTTTATGTTTCTAATAGTTTTGTTACCAATGACCCAAGAGTGGGTGCTGGAATCTCTAAAAAAATTGTCATTACTTTCTTGCCACAAGCCCCAAAAAATGTGGGGAAAAGAATAATGCTAGAGGATGCAAGCACATTGTCCTTTGAAGGGGCTAATCTAGCTTAAGAAGCTATCAACAAGATTCTCGTAAAAAATCCAATGTATATCCTAGAAATTCAAATTTTCCTTCCAAACATCCCTAGCATAACAATAGTGCAAAAATGTATGATTAACAGATTCCATATCATTTTTGTAAAGATAACACTAGCTAGTTATGATTATCCCTTTGTTTCTAAGATTATCTAAAGTGAGAACTTTGTTATGTAGAGAAGATCCAAATGAAAATATCAATCTTAGGGGTTAAACCTTTGGTCCAAGATTTAACCCATAGGCGATAAATTCTCTTTTCCTCAAAGAGAAGAAACTTTGAAGTTGAAACTTAGATGTATAGCCTGGATGACCATGTCATGAGAGTTGATATTGATACAAGAAGAAAAAAGAGATAGTTGAATAGCACAAAGATTGATATCTAGAGAGGTTAGGTCCACCTATCTGTTGTCGACCCAATAGTCATTGACTTGTTCATTGAATTTTTCTTTGTAGTACTCAATGATCTAGCCATTATTGCAAAGAAAGTTCACGAGAGAATCCCATAATCAGCTATCCTTCTAGAAAAAAATAGTTTTACCATTAGCCAACTTCCATCTACAACCTCTAGTTAGAATACTCTTGGTTTCTTAGAAAACTTTCCAAATGGAGGAAAAATTTCTAAATTTTCTATAGAGAGAAAGCTATTCAAGGAGGAAGAGTGTGAGAGATATTTACTCTTCCAAATATTTCTCCACTACCTATCATCATTGAAGACTTTCCAACCTTGTTTAGATAGGAGGGCTTTATTCATTTCTTTGATAGCTCTAATGCCCTATTGGTTTTTTCTACACTATCAAGTGATAAGATACTTGATACCAAGATAGTGAAGATCAAAATAACCTAAGGATTAGCTACTCCCTATAATCAGCTAGATGGTCTTCAGATTTGGAGGAAATTGTAAGAAAACCATACAAATTTTCTACTCTTTTGGCTCGGCAAAGCCAAGGTGGGTACACTTGAGGGATAAAAGATTCACAACATGATATTTATTTCAATTTATTTCATTCAATGACATTCTATCAAAATAATTATCCCCGTAGGAGATTGGTCATAATTCTTCTCAAATTTACAAGTAATTTTGGGCAATAGAAGCCAACTATAACTCAGAGATTAAATGCAAACAAGTATTGACCAACTATAATATTCTTCATGCATTTAAAGTAAAATTGATTTTGATTTTCAAGATTGTGCTTGATGTCCACCCATGATTTCTTCATATGAAAACTAAAATAATTGATTAGTGCCTCATCCATTGGGATTCAGAGTCTATCCAATTTCTTGACATAATTGAATAACAATTCTAACTAAAACTCATTCTTACACAAATCCTTCTTACTACCCTGGGATCCTGTCATATTGATTGAAGCACTTAATCCATTGAATTAAAAGAAATAGTGAATTGATGTAAAACCTATCCTAGTTGCATTCAATTGAGAAAGGCTTTGCCCACATAACCTCAAACTAGTAAATAAAAATGGAGACAAGATTTATGAAGAAAAGATATGGTGACAGTTCATCTTTGTATTAATTCTCTTTGAAAATTGTATAAAATTGAAATAGAACTCAAAACAACTCAAGACAAAATACCATGATCCTAGAAGATTAATGTATTCTCATATTTGCAAAGAAAACACATCATAAAACTTGCATCAATGATTGGACTGAATAAAATTTAGCAAAACTAAAAGTTATAATGACTAAGGTCTTTTCTCTAGCCTTGGAATCTCACTTATATAGTGTGAGATGCAATGAGCTTTGGGCTTGGAGAGTACTGATAGCTATCCTTAAGATAGAAATATATTTATAATATTATTTTCACAAAAGACAAAAATTAGTGCAATAGAAGGATTTCACATCACAAATAGTCCTTTGTGGGGAACACTTTTTGCTACACCTTTTGTTGCTAAGAGGTTCATGATTGGTTTTGAGGTTGTTGGCATTCCTCAGAGGGTAGAAAAAATGGAGTTTCTTATGATGGAACTAGTTCTGATGTTTGTAGAGTTACTTAAACTCCAGGGTCTCCATCTACATAATCATGCACTAACAAAACAATAGTTACTTTTGATTCTCCTACTACTATGTCATCAGTTTGGACCTTTGTTCTTGTCACTACAATTGATTGTTCCTCTTTGTCTTCTTTTTCTCAAATTAATGTATTAGTTGCTTGTATCTCATCTTGGTTTATTTCCTCTTCATTAGTTTCTCCAATCACTAACTATTTTGAGTGCACGAAATCTTCCATTCATTTATTAAAAATTGTGTCATCAAGCCAATCAAAACTCAAAACCTTTCATTGCATCTTGATCACAATATCTCCTAACTTATCGATTTCAAAAAATTCTTCTATAATAGAATTGTAGAATAATTGGACTTTAACAATTTCTTTTGTTGTCATTGACCATAGCACATGCCCTTTTTCACTTATAACCCCATTTATTCTGAGGGATAATAAATCATCTAATTCTTTGCCCCATTCCTCCTTTTCTTTTAATTGATATATTTTTCTAAGTGCATGGGGAAAAGGTTCAAACTTCTCAGCAAGATATTTTGAAAAACAAATTATTATCCCTTTTTGCACTAAAACCCTCTTATCATCAAAATCTGGAAAAATCATTAGTCATGTCAAAAGTTTTTTCTATCTTCACAAGATAGATGAATAATTGAAATCAATAAAAGAGTGATATCCTTATCCCTGCTACACCATTTACTTAAAATGATCTTTAAAGAATCTCCACCACTCTTTATTTCATCCCACATATCCATTATTTTTACCAGTTGTTCGTAAAATTTTGGCCATTCAATCTTACCTACCAGATACGAGATTTTTTTACTAATTTTATCTTCATATAAGTCATTTAACTCCACATGTAATGCCCAGAGTTTATTCTTCTCCTCTTCAAATTCCTTAGCAGTGTACAATTCTAGCCTCTGTGGGTATTTGGTAGTTCTACTAAGGGGGTTGACTTTAATGGCTTGATTGGTGGACGAGGATAAGTAATTTAGGGCTGACTAGATTCTCCCACTTTTTTCTTTCCCAATTTTTTATCCATTTGGGCTACCTGAGCTTCTAGCTGATGTATTATATTTCCTCTCTTCTCATATTCTTTGAGCATCTCTTCAAACTTAACATTAAGCTCAAGATTTTTTTTTAATCCTTTGTTACAACAACAACTCCAAAGTCCACCATCTCCCTGGTCATTCAAGATACTTTCTCACTATCCACTTCCTCTACCTTATAGACCATGAGGCTGACTATATGCTCAAAATATGAAACTTCTTGTATCCTAGTCTTATCCCTTTTTTTAGTGGACCATATCACCATTGCCTGGTGATCATCATTTTATTTCAATCCTTTATGTGCATGCAATAATTCTTCCTCAGTTCTAAATTGAGTGTCCTTTATTTTCCTCACAATATCAAAAACCATAGCATTGGCTATGTCTCATTCATGTATAATCAAAATTCTTGAATCCTTCAATGATTGTATTCCCCCTTCAAGGGCTTTCTATGCAAACTCTTCCAGGGCTTTCTATGCAAACTCTTCCATGAATTTAACTTTAACTTCCTCTTCAATTTTAGAGTCCTTTTTATTAGGTTGCTCTGCTTTGATTAGCTTACACTTATTCTTAAAATTATCAATATTTTTTCTAGATAAAAATTGTGCAAAAACTCTAGAATTTACAAAACTTTCATCATCAATAATTTTTTTGGTAGCCTATACTATCACACAATCTATTTCCTTACGTTTATAATCTCCAATAGTGAGATCAAGTTATGGCATAGGAGGTTCTTTAGGTAATCCTTTTATAATCTCCAATAGTCATATCCACACTCCATAATTGAACAGGGAGATTCTCTCCATCTCTCTGCAATTCCAATTTCATGTCCTTAGAGAAAAACATAACTCCCTTTTAAGCATATATACATCAGTATGGAGTACCAGCAGAAGTTCTTATCAACCTTAGCCTTCACAATTCCTATTAAGCCATCACCAATCTCCTCTATTAAGTGATTAGAAAAATAAAAAATTGAACTCATTCTTTATTGAAAATTTTGAGCAATAATGAAAACAATGGAGCCCAGGATGTGATCTTGCTCATCCATATCAAAGATCTAACAAAGAGAAAAATACAAGGCCT
This sequence comes from Cupressus sempervirens, assembly GCA_028749045.1. Classification (NCBI taxonomy): domain Eukaryota; kingdom Viridiplantae; phylum Streptophyta; class Pinopsida; order Cupressales; family Cupressaceae; genus Cupressus; species Cupressus sempervirens. The sequence goes on along the minus strand of CM053789.1, from coordinate 479,631,327 downwards.
ATTCCCTAGGGTTGAAATATTTTTTCAATAGAGGCTCAGGGGTGTTTTGTGTAACCAAGGGCAATGATCCAATTTTTACAAAATGCTCCTATAATGGTTCTCCTCATAGATATATTCTTTGTGCATCATACCTAGCTTGGATGTCTTCCATATCTATTTTTTCATGAATTTAATGGTTAGGGTTTAGATTAAAAGCTTCTCTAATAAGTTCTGGTGAAACCCTAGAAAAATTATCACCCACATGGTTCTTCACAATTCTAGTAATTGGGCCATACATTTTTTTCATTGCTACCAGTAGATCATTATCAAAGGATCTGGGGTACCCTTATCTTTCACATCCTTGCATTTTCTAAAGCTTGAGAAAATTCTCAATACTAGCAAGTGCTCATCATCAATCTTTCAAAGATCAACCGTTATCAAAGGAAAACCCTACAATGGTTAAAACACTTCGAGAAATAGTTAAGGAATTAATGAAGGTAAAATCATAGTTATGAAAATGGTTTATGGGAAAAGATAATTTAAATTTTGGGAAAGTAATTCAAAAATAAATATGAGAAAAGGTAAAGATAAAACCTTAGGGTAACAAGCTTCCCAAGAAATTTTTATAACACACTACTTTCCAATTTTTTTAAAAACTAGGGCATATAACAAGGGTTTCATGAAATTTTAGTAGTTTCATCTTGGGTTTTAACACATCTCACATTTTAAACATAGGACTATTGGTTATTTCACTACAGAGTGTAAAAAAATTATACAAGGTGAAACACTAGGCCAACATGCCCAGTCCTCCAAATTTCTTAGGCGTACAAACAAAGTCTCAAGTAATTAGAGGAAGTCTTTTTTATTCTCAGTCCTAGACCACTAAAAATTTATTTGAATTATTTCCATAGCATCAACATACTTAATTGGAATTTTGAAAAGACTAAGAGCATAGATGGAGAGACTTTGAAGATAAGATTTTAGAAGAGTAATTTTACTAGCTTGACTAAATAAAGCACCCTTCTAGCCCACAAGTTTTTTTTTGCATTTTTCAATTAGTGATTCCCAGAAGGAATCAAGCATTTCGGAACCAAGGGGGAGGCCCAAGTATAAGCAAGGGAGATTAGCAATACCACAGCCCAAAATCATAGAGATTTTACTCTATCTCTCCAAGGGAGTATTCACAAAGTAGATAGAACTCTTCTCCTAATTGATGGGTTGACTGATGGCTTTAATATAGAGATTCAAAACATTCTTGTCACTCCTATCTTTCTTCACCATGGTAATTCCCATTAGAACCTTATCATCCACAAATTGTCCATGGGAACTAGCATTAGAGATAGAAGAGGGATAGAGGCCATGGATACAACCTTGGGCATTGAGGTGGTTAATGTATCTCCCCAAAAATTCAGCCATAATAATAAATAAGATGAGGGATATGGTATCTCTCTTCCTAAGTCCATTTGAAGGAGAGAAGAAATTAGAAGAAGAATCATTGACTAGGACATCCATAGCAACCGCCAAAAAAATTTGAGAAATGAACTAGATGCATCTTCCCCAAAGCCAAAGGATTCCAAGATATTAAATAAGAAACTCCAATCCACTCAACCATAGGCCTTGGAAAGATCAAACTTCATGAGAATACCTTGATTTTGAGAAGCCATTATAGAATGAGGTTTTCTTGAGAAATAATAACCAATTCTAGAATTTGATGGCCATGAACAAAGAAATTATATTTAGGGGAGATGATGTCCAGAAGGATAGCAAGGATTCTCAAGGTAAGAACCTTGGACATGAACTTATACACAAAGTTACAAAGACTAATAGGACATAAAGTATCTGGAGTATTATCTCCCGCCTTCTTTGGGATTAGAGCTAGAAAGGTGGAATTAAGCTCTTTCAAGAGGCAACTGGCACCAAAGAACTCCTTAACAACATCACACATATATTTACCAATAATATACTGTTAGCTTAAAGAATAAATTTGACAACTGAGTGTCAATACACTTAACCAAGATCAAGAGTAAGTGCCGAGTAAGATAAAGTGCCGAGTGTAACAAGTGCCGAGTGCTAACAAGTGTAGAGTGATAACAAGTGCCGAGTGATAACAAGTGCCGAGTGTGAACAAGTGCCGAGTGATAACAAGTGCTGAGTGATAACAAGTGCCGAGTGTAACAAGTGCCGAGTGTAACAGGTGCCAAGTGTTAACAAGTGTCGAGTAATAACAAGTGCCGAGTGTAACAGGTGCTGAGTGTTAACAAGTGCCGAGTACAACATGTGCCGAGTGATACAGTTTTGTTTAGGTGCCGAGCTATCTAGGAAACAACATGTGCCGAGTATCAGAAATACTTCAAGAGCTTAGTAACTCAGTAGATCAGCATAAAAGTTTGAAATTGCACAAACTATGATGCAAACAATTTTTGCAGATGACATAAGGTAAACTTCGAGGGATTTAATGATAAAATCGAATCTTTTATTTTTCTCATGCAACTCACATGTAGCCAATAAGAAAAATGATAAAGGCATGCAACCAATCAGTAAAAAAAAAGTATTGAGCGGGAAATTGAGATTCAATATGGATCATAGATTCAAATCAAAACCTAAGTATTTGCAATCTTTATAAGGAAGACAAAATTTCATTGTAAATATATGGAAGGACATAGAAGGGTGCATAAAAAAAAAAAAATCTATTTTTAGAAGCAAGGGTTATCAGATCACAAAGGATCAAGATCAGGAGAAGGCGAAAAAGGAGCCTGCATTCAGCAATCAAGGATTGTAATCTATCAGGTTTATTGTATCTAATACTCTCTAGCAATTGTATTAGAATGAAAATCCTATGATGATAGGTTAGCTTTACAGCTATTTTGTAAGATCCTTTTGATTAGGTGATTAAAATCCTTTAACAGGGTGACACTTCATGTTAAGTGTTTGTAAACCCTCTAACCAGGTCAATATTAATACAGTGTAAAGCCTTTAACAGGGAAAACCATCAGAAGTGGTTGAACAATAGTGCTGCAGTAAATTTTGTGGGTATCATCCTCACCCCAATTTTTCCTTCTTATTCCTGGAGGGTTTCTGGGTTACCAAATTCCAATGTTATGAGTTATTGATGCATGAGTTTATTTACATGTTTATTTGATGTATTTACATGCATGCAATTTACTTTAAGTTAGAAGTTTTATTGACTAAAGTGTGATACTTATGATTCACCCCCCTCTCATAAGTACTCTTTTCATATTTGAATATTCCAACATATACCACTATTTTTTGGAAAATAACCAATGGGAAACCATCAGGGCTTGACACTTTATCATGTTCAAAAGAGAAAACAACATTGTAGATTTTAGAAGTAGAGGGGATAGCAATGAAAATAGAATTCTAATGGTCAAAAATGATAGAAGTAATATTTTCTAGCATTTATCTTTGGTTGAAATCACAAAGATTCTTGTTAGAGGAGAGTAGGGAAGGAAAAAAAGTCCTTTATTTTAATAGTAATATCTTCCTTCTTAGAGAACTCTTCATGACCAATCTTGAGATTTGAAATTCTATTAGAAGTGATGTGCTTCAAGGTAGTGATATGAAAGTATCTAGAATTATGGTCCTCTTCCTTGAGCTAGATAGCCTTAGACCTTTGTCTCTAGTATGATTCTTCATAGGAGATGAAATTATGGAGTATAGACAAAGTCTCATTTTCTTCTTTGATAAGCTCAGTTGTATAACCAAAAACTTGATTTTTTTCCCAAGTTATCTGAAGTTCCTTTTGAAAAGCTTATTTTTTATTAAATATGTCACCAAAGGAAGACTTGTTCCAAACTTTAACTTTATCTTTGAGAATTTTGAGTTTCCTGGCAATCCTATTCATGGAAATGCCATCTACTTTAGTTTTCCACCATGTGTTATAGATATTATTGAAATCTTTTTTTTGCATCCATATTTTCTCGAATCTGAAGGGAAAATGTCTTTCCTTACCAATGGGATCAACAATAAAGACTAGAGGGAAATAGTCCGAGGCAATCTTGGAAATGGATGAGAGGGACCAATTCCAATATTGAATCCATTTATTAGATGCAAACACTATGTCAAGCCTGGCTTAAATTCAATTATGACCAACCCTTTTATTAGACCAAGTAAACTAAACCCCTTTCAAACCAAAATCAATGAGACCTTCATGGTTGATAAGTCCATTCTACCATCCAAATGGGAAAATTACCTCCATTTTTCTCATGGTCATATAAAGGAACATTGAAATCATCCATAAAGATCTAGTCTAAAACCCACATCTAACTGGTTAAGCTTAGGTATAGGAGAAACCTCCAAGCTTGCTCTAGTAGGGTCAAAGGATTCCTCCTAAAAAGTGTCCTGTTCAAATATTTTTATTTTCCTATTAAGGGAGATTCAAACACACCCAATGACCTCAAGCTCAATCATTTTCTAGGAAATCAACTTAGGGGTCAATGAGTATTCCTAATATTCCATTTAAAGGGAAGCATCCCCATCCATAGATTTCACTTTAGGACCCTTAGTTTTTGAGACAATATTCAAGTGTTGTCCTCAATAGAGGCTATGGCTAAAAAGCTATTCACCGGTTCAAAATCCTTAATAGTAGCTTTTTTTGGCCTCCATACCAAAATATGCTTGCTTTCCTTTTTCTTCTTCTTTTGGTGTCCACAATTCTTCCTTTTTTGATCAAGCTTGGAGTCATTACTCTTAGATTTACATTTAGGACAAGCCTTCACCCGATGACCCATTTTTCTACAATAAAAGCAAGCACCAAGCATGTCTTCAAATTCTAGATCCTGAGACCATTTGTCGAGTTTGGAGATAATGTCTATCTTAGTCAAGCAATTTTTCATTTGATTGACTTTGACATAGATACAAGCATAAACTAATCTCTTAGTTACTCCTCTTGTATTTCTAAAAATATGTGTCAATCCCTAAATATCAAATCTAAGCTAATAAGTGCACATACAATGAAGGATTCCAAATCAAAATGAAATATTTACCTTTTCCTTACCTTATGCAACATGCCTCTATTGTTCTCCTAGTCTTGTGTATTGTTGATTTGTGAGCCCTCCAATTTTGATTAGCTCCCTTTTACAAGATTTCTTCAAGACATTAGAGATTTATGAACTTTAATGTAAGATCAAATGTAATGATCCTAGAATAACTAAATGATGAAGATGGATGATAAATTTCTTGAGAATTATTATAATTCTAATTCAAATGCTACAATTGAGTATGAATCTAGATGTTAAAATAAGGAGACAAAGGTTCCTTTTATAGACTTTGGAAAAACCATAGCCTAGGTGGTAACATCTAATGGTGGAGAGATAATTAAGGAAACATGGATGGATGAGATTGAGTTGATTGAAGAGATGGAGGAAATCAAGGACTTGGATGCATTATGAGAGGAAAGTTCAGAAAAGGAAAGACACTTGGCAATCATCTCATCAAGACCTTATTAGAGGAAGAGGAAGAGAACTTAGTCTCCCAAAGACATGTGTCCCAGAGGTTGAGTTAATCATGGCCACATCTCCTCTTTTAATCCCATAAAATAGGGCACATGGGTGAGGATAAATATTTTTTTAATAATTAATTAAAATTAATTATTGGTGCAACTATGAGGTGGCACATGACTTAGATTGCATAAGTGGATGAAAGACTTAGTCATTTGGGTGAGTAGATTATTAAGTAACTTAAATTAATTAATCATTAAAATTATTTGAGAGACAAGATAGTGTGATTAACTTAGGTGAAGTAGTTTAATCAATTAAATAATTTATCAACACTAATAGACTAATAATATTAATTAAATATAGAAATATGTAATTAACGAATAACCAGTGGATTAACTTAATATGAATAATTTATTAGAGTTAACAAAAGAAAAATTATTAATTAAATATAAAAATATTTAAATAATTAAGGAAAAAAATGAATTAACTTAATTAATTGAATAATTTATTAATAAGTGCTAAGTGTTCCATTTATTCTCATGAGATATGGGTTCATGATGAATAACTACTCATGAAACATTGGTGAATGAGTTTGACTCAAAATGACATAGTTAAATCCTCATAGCAATATCACAACCATAATTTATTAAAGTTAATCGAAGAGGTTTTTATTAATTAAATATTAAAATATTTAATTAATTGACTTGATGATTTTTAAGTGTATACATTTTTTCGCTCTTTGTAATAATGTGTGGACAAGACATTATTGCAAAGACAACTAGTGGTTGACTCAATTGTCCTTGCCCCCTTGAAAGATTGATTAGGGTATGAATATGAGCAATGTTTGGATAAGATATGGAAAGAAATGTACTAGGTGATAGGAAATGATGAAAAGTGATGTTGTGTGATAACACCCCCAAGAAAAAAGGGTCCAATGAGTAGATCTATAGGAAAAAGACAAGGTGGATGACTCATGATTTGCACACATGGTGATAGGAGATTGGTGGAGAGGGAGTAAAGAGAATGTGTCATTCCCAATTGTCAAGTACCAATTTGAGTGAGTTTGAAGATATCAAGGACCAATCGACTATGGAAAGCTGATAGGTAGTCTATCCTTCTCAATCAATTAATAGGTTGTTAGTGAACAAATTGTCTTTTCATTTAATTTACTCTATACCCAAGGTGTTGGAAAACACAAAAATGTTCACAACAGTTGAGAAAACTTCATATTAGTTGGTTTTCTCTCTGTATTTTAAATGTACAAATTCCTCATAAAATTTTGAATGAATTTAAAAGATCAACTTCACACTTTTACCAAAAAGCGCATAAGGTTCTCTAACAAACTCTTGGGTAGTGAGGTGAGAATTAATTCAAACATCACAAAGTAACTATGATTTAAACGCTTCGAATGCCAAGTTTCCAAGCAAAATCCAAGATGATATATATATATATATATATATATATATATATATATATATATATATATATATATGTATGTATGTATGTATGTATGTATGTATGTATGTATGTATGTATGTATGCATGTATGTCTTTATGTATGAAATCTCCTTCATGCACACGGTCATTCAAAAGCAAACATATGTATGTTATTAGTCTATTACTATTTAAAGTATCTATTTATCAAAATTTCTATCGAGCTCTCTCTTCTAACTCCTAATTAGTTCAATGCCCCAACATTTATAGTTTCATTAAAAATCCAAAAGGCCTCCATCAAAACCCAGCCATTTTGGTTCAAATAGTTAAGATATGGACAAGAAACAATTATAAAAATAGTTGCCAAAACATGACCAAAAATAACTATCTTTTTCAAGCTTTGTTGTCAGTCTTCTCTTTCTCACCCATAGTTTGTTGCACCAATTTCCAGCTCTTGAATGTGTTCATGAACTCTTGCATTGCATGGGAATGAGGATTTTTCAAACTCAATAGCCTAGCCCTAAATTCATCCTTTTTCCATTTAAACTTGTTGATTTTCAAGCTCTAACGTGGCATGAGGTTCTTCTTAAGACTTAGCATGCATTTGATATTTGCCAGAATAGTAAAATCACTAGTAGTAGGCAATTCATTATCTCTAATCTTCTCAACAACATCATTGAAGCTTTTGGTCAATGTTTCAAAATCCATATTTCTATTATCAAACTATAGAATCCCTACAGGGTTTACTATATTCATGTCTTTGAGAAGTTCCTCGTGCATCCCAACAACTTTGCTCTCAATGGCTTGCAGTTCTTTAATTGCTTCGTTATAAACCAATTCTTTCCAACCTATGTTATCTTTCATGATGAATAACATGCAGGCGTCTACATTCTTCATTGGATTTTCATTCAAAAACTTAAGCATTCCAAATTTTTCAACTTCAGTTACTTAGAATACAACTACCTGACATCGACTCTATTCAGTTTCCCATTCTGGGATTAGAGTTTGAATCTCTCCCAAGAGCGTTTCTCCTTCAACATATATAGTGGTGAATTCTAGGAAACTTGTTACCTTCCTTGATGATAGCATTCACCTAGTTTTGCATTGCATCAGACAATAGCTTGCCTATTTACATTTGTTTTACCAATTGTTGGCTGTCTGCAAAATTTAGGTCAAAGGATTAGGAAGCTTGAACAACCAGTAAGGCTCCAAGATTCATCAAAGAATAAATATAAGTAGCCATAGTCATCACTAAACTCTTGAGTTCATTTTTCTCCCTACTATCTTTTTCAGATTGGATTAACATATGATTGGTAGAAAATTTGAAAAAGTGATTACCCATGCTCCTATTAATAGTTCCCAATTCAATTGAAGTGATTTTGAAATCTTTGCTATTGATCTCTCTAGACTCTATTTTCTATTTATACATGGCTACTTTAGCCATTATTTTTCTAGTCACTAGGTCCTTAGTTAGATGAGCATTATTTTTTAGTTTCTTAGCCTTTGAACCTTGAGCAACATACTTGGTTACAATATCTTTTACAGTTGTTTAAACTAGCTGTAGATTTCTTTTCTTACCGATTGAATTAGATAACTAGGATGGAACAACATGGTTGAAAAAAATTGCATGAGTATCTCTGGTGGGATTCATGAACCTAGGGTGATCCACTTTAGGGGCTTTGATAAATTGCAAATCACCATCGACACTATCAGAGAAGTTGAGATCATCATTTGAATCTTGTCCTTAAGTCGACATCTTTCATTTTCAAACTTCCTACTGCTTAAGGGCCTTAGATTTAGCTTTAGACCTAGTCCTAGGAGCTATAGTTTGTATATGAATTGGCATTCTTTTCTGCTTACCTAGAGCCAAAAAACTACCTACAACAAGAGATGAAAGTTGAATGTTAGAGGTCAATTGTTTAGAAAAAGAAACCACCCTTGGGGAGAGTTAATTGACAACTTTCATGCTCTATTTCTTTAGCCAATCATCTATATCAATGAATATAAATATAGCCCTTAGATTTATATCCTCTTCTACTTCTTCTTGATTCCAATATACTTTTAATGATTTTGATCCATTGGACTCTTCCCAGCTTGGTTCAACAATGTTTGAACTATCTTCAATTATCACCTCTATTTGACATTTTAGTTTTAGGGAATTGATTTGTTGTAATGCCAATCTTGAAAGATCTCTCCTCAATATTTCTTCCTAATCTTTATAGTCCTACCATAAATCTTCTAATTGTGGAGTTGTTGATGAATGACCTTTGAGACCATGGACTTGAACTACAAAGCCTTTGCTATTAAAATTTCTTCTACTTTGGTAAGAACGAAAACTAAATCCAAGCAGATTACTTCCTATAATAGAGGCATTTACAAACCAAGGAACCAAGTTTGATAGGGAACATTGTCTCCCAGGTCTCCTATGGTAAGTTATCTTTCATAACAGAGAATGACTATCTACAAATTTCAGCTAAAATAAAGAAATCCAATGCATATCATGGAAGTTTTATTGGTTCATCTTTGAACCCATCTATTCTCAAATAGGTGAATTTGGGAGATTGTATGAAATAGCTTCCATATTGTTGAACCAATTTCGAAGCTTCAGAAGACAATCTGGGCATGGGTGCTTTCTTCAAAGATACATGCATGTTTTCTATCAATACATCATGGACCTTCCTAAAATTCTCTAGTACTTTGTCTTTTTGCAATAGGGGGCAATATTGATAAACTATTATTTCTTCATTCTAGACTTTGTGAGGGAGAGGAGAAAGATCACTAACACAAGAAATGTAGTATGTCAAGTATGAGGCCATGTATAAACTTTCCCTAGATTCTTTGGCATGCTTTAGTTGCATCCTCAATGAACTAGCAATAATTTCAGCCCAGTCCATCCATTGTTCTCCTTTCAAAATGATTTCTATATAATGATACATCTAATCTTCGAAGAGGAAAACATCAACTGAACCATTGACTCGATGTAAAAGCACCACAAGGTCATGAATATGAGGCTTAAGATGATCCTTGGTGACTATATTAGGTAACCTAGAAGCTCCACCATAGTTAGTTTCAGTCCATTTCCTAGCTAGAATATTGTGGTATTTGCTTGGAGTTTCTTGGTATTCAGCCAGGGATTGAATGGGAGAAAATGTGGTAATTGTATTTTTTGGAAGATGTATTACAAAGACAATGGTTTCTCTTGAAATTGATAGCACTAGTTCCCCATTCTTGTTTATAATAATTTTGTTCCTTACATCATAATGATCAATGCAAATTTGAAGCAATTGAAGACTCAAAAGGGCAGGGGGAAAAGCTGGGGCTTCAACTAGACCACTACTCAGAATTTCCATACACCCATTTGATTCATCAACATGTTCAAGGAAGTTTGTTTGCAATTTCTCCAATTTTACACCTTCTAAGTTGGTATCACATATGATAGGCCTTTTGCATTCCAAACTTGAAATATTTCTAAAGAAATGCGGCACGAATTTAATCTTCAAACAAATAAAGCAAGGTTTTGAACTAATTTATCTTTAGAAAACACATAGATTGTAGAAAAAAAAGAGAGATTTCTATCTTCTCACCTGTGACCTGCCAAAAAAAATGTTTTTCCTTTCCTTTCTCCTTAATAGATTCTCCTTCAAATTCTTGATTTTTTGCATAATAAGAAAAAATGTAAAGTCAAACTCATTTTAAAAGGAAAGAGTACGTACGTATGAAAGTATAGCCTCATTATGAGGCATTTATGAAAAATCACTCATAGAAAGGTTCACATGTTTGAAGGCCTTCTAGCATGATTTTCTCATTTAATAACTCCCTTTGCGACTGTATCAATAATGATTAGCCTCATAATGACATTCAATCCACTTTTCGATGAAAGACTTTCCATTTTTTATCATAATGATGATTCTTCATTTTTGGAATTAATGCACCCCTTTAAATTATTATCCTCTGACACAAAAATTAATGCCTTGTGAAATGGCAGCCCATTTGTACAACATATCCACCTTCACCAAAAAGTCTTTATTGTTGAACGACTTTGAACTATGAACCTAGGTTCAAAGTGATTCAAAAGAATACCTCATAGTTTTGGTGCACATTTCCTACAAGAAAATTGTTAGTGCAAAATCCTTTGATTGAACTACTTTGAACTACTTTGAACCAAAGTTAAAATTAGTTCAAAGAGGTTCAAATGAAGAAATAATGAGGGGGAGTGTTTGGGAAAATTTTTACAACACTTCCAATGATTGTGAATACATGGAATGATGAAATAAATACTTCAGCAACTAGATGGGAAAATTTTTAAGGAAAGATTTTAAAATAAATGGTGACTCATTGGATAACTAATAGGAGCTCTGACTGGGGACTAGGTATGTAGAGTACATAGAGAACTTAGAGTACATAGAGAACTCAAAAAGCTAGGAACAGGAACCTACACAACACAGAAAGTATAATAGTAGGAAAGGAAAATAGGATGCAAAACAAAAAGATATGTACATGATTGGGAAACTTTAAGATACTCAGACTTTAATTAACTTCAAATCCTACCCATTGTAGGTAAAGGGTAGAATTGTACCATCCAGGTAACTTAGACAAAAGGTATTTGGGCCAATAACTTATGAGATGATGAATGAACCTTTCTAGAGAGAATCAAATTTACCATGTGCTCCCTTTGGCTCTTTTCTTTTGTCCCACAAAAGAGCTTCATCATTTTTAAAGACACCAAGTTTGGCTCTCATGTCAAAGATTTGTTTCACCTTCATCTAATGTTTAGTAATATGATCAACAAGTTTCTCCCTTTCTTCTTCCAGCTTGTTCAAATACATTATCCTCTTCTCCATAGAATCTTTAAAGAGACGATCTTCAATTATAGATTGTAATTTGGTAGTAGACAATTGCAGACACAAGGACACCTGAGCACCTATTCTAGACACTAATTCAAATGGAGCCATGCCTATATGTCTCTTAGGGGTAATCTAGTCAGTCCACAATGCTTCATATAACTTTTTGTGCCAAATTTGGAAATTATCAGCTACCAGCTTTTTCATTATTGCAACCAAGTTCTTGTTACTAGATTCTACCTACCCGTTCCCTTGAGGAAATTAGTCTAATGAATGAGATAGGGATATACCATGTTCATAATAGAATAGAGAAATCTCTTTTGATGAAAAATAGGTTGCATTGTCAGAGACTATCTTTTGAGGAACCCTGAACTTGACAAATATATATTCAAATAAAAATTCACATACCACTTGAGAATTGGCCATCTTGGTTGGGATAGCCTCCACCCATTTGGTGAAGTAATCAATAGCTATTAATATGTATAAATTCCTAGCACTAGATGGGGGACTCCGAGGTCTAATAAAATCGATTCCCCATTAATGGAAGGGTTCATCAATCGCTACTGGCCTGAGGGGTGAGGTTGCTAACTAAGGGTGCCCAGTGAAAAGCTGACATTTCTCACAATTCTTTTTAAACTTGTAGGAATCATTGAACATACCCAACTAATAGAAGAAATTCCTTAGGATTTTAAAGGCTATCATGGTAGATGAAAAATGTCCTCCACATACCTTCGAATGATATGCCTTTAGCAACTTTTCTTGTTGCTTTGCATTTGTACACCTTAATAAGGTTTTGTCTATCCCTTTCTTATACAAGATAATGTTAGAGATTACATATTTTGCAGCCTTCAACCTAAGATTCCATTTTTTTGATAGCTCATGTTTTGGGGACATTCACCATATGTCAGAAAGTAGGTCGTATTGGAGAACCAAGGGTCTATTGAACTTACCAACAAAATAGTGGGTATTTCTTTAATATTATCAGAGTATGGATCTTTATTTTCAGCCATCAATTTGCATAAACCTCATCCTCTTACTAGAGAAGTAGGTTTGATAGTCAAATCATATTCTTGAACTTTAGTTACCCATACAGCTCTTTTATTTACCCCTATCTCTTGTTGGGTCAATATGCTTTTCACTATTGTTTCTGGCATATAAACAATTGAATGAGAATGAAAAATGCAGTACATGAACTACTTCAATGCCTTCACCACAAAAAATGCATGTTTCTCTATTTGAGTATAATTAATTCATTCTTCTCTAATGGAATGCTCATGAAAGAAATTGGGGCTTAATTGTCTCCTTCATCCTTTTGAGTTAGAACACTAGACAAGGTATGTTCTGAAGCATAGCAGTAAATGATAAAATATTTTTCAAAGTTAGTGCTTGCCAACATAGGTACATTTGAAATAGTTTTTTTGATATCCTCAAATTCTTTCTTGGCTTCTTCTTGCCATCTAAAAGGATGTTTTTCACTCATCATATCCAACATGTATCTTATCTTTCCCTTTTTAGAAAATTCGAGCACAAAACTCCTTAAGAAGTTGATTTGACCAAAAAAGGACTTCAAATCACTTCTATTGGTGGGATAGGGTAGTTTTTGTATTTTCTTCACTCTTTCTAGATCAATCTTTATGCCATCTCTTGAGAAAATATGTCTGAGTAGTTTGCCATCTTCTACAAAGAACATAGATTTTTTAGGATTTAGAGATATACAATGTTGTCTAAATCTATTAAGCACCTTTTCTAGATCACTCAAGTGGTGTTTCCTTCTCTTAGAGTAAATAGTCAAATCATCAAGATATATCACAATTATTTTGTCCTTCAAATCCTTAAAGGATGAATTCATTGTTCTCTAGAAAGTTGCTCCCACATTGATCAGGCTAAATGGCATTTGATTGTAAGCAAAAGTGCTCCAAGGGGTAATGTAGTCTTATGTTGATCCTTATGTGCAACACTAATCTGATTATATCCTGAATACCATCGAGCATTGACATAACTTTAGACCCAACAACCATTTGGAAAATGTGATCCATAGTAGGAAGTGCATAATTGTCCTTGAGGCAAGCTTGATTCAGATTTCTAAAATCTACACAAATTCTAATTTCATCATTTTCCTTTCTCATAGGGACAATGTTTGCTACCCAAGTTGGGTGACGATTTGGGTAGATTATGCAGGCCTTCAACATTTTTTGTACTTCTTTAAAAATATCTTTAGATAGCTTAGGATTATAGTTTCTAAGCTTTTGTCTAAAAATGCTAACTCCTGGCTTTAAAGGTATATGATGTACAAATTCTCCATTTTTGAAGTTCTTCAAGTCCTCATACTCCCAAGCAAAGACATCCTAATACTAAGTAAGATGTTTAGATAGCCTATCTTTCTCCCTCTTAGAATAGGTTCTGCCAATAGAAATCCATTTGGGATTTACCTCATTACCAATATTTATTTTGTCACTTTCTTCTACACCTTTATCAGAATCATTTCTTCTATTTTTGGAAATATCATCTTTTATACCAAAGAGATGTTCTAGAGACACCAACCCCTTTAGGATATGATTAATTTTAATTGAAGAACTTCTCCTGATTTAGATAATCCTTCGCCAATAGGTTTACCCTCATAATTTGATCCTTCAAAGAAAGTTTCAACAAAATTGCCAGTACATTCAATGAACTCTTTCAATTGTGTGTCATCATTAAAAACCTACCAATGATTTATATTATCTAGGACACTAGGCCTATAAATCATTTCAATCCTATAGGTATCACTTTTTAACTCTGGGTGTGGTAACAACAAGGATGCTGAAACAACTAAAGAATCAACTTTAGTGTTTTGAGAGCGAGGTACAAATTCAATAGAAAAAGCTTCAAAAGACTCAATTTCATCCCAAACCAAATTTCAATAACATTTCAACTTATCATTTTTTACAAAAAATTGTCTCCTTACCTACTTCACAATGAGTTTAGCATCACCTCTCACCTTTAGTTGCTTCACTCCTTTCACTTTGGCTTCTTGTAGACCTAGAAGCAATGCGGCATTATCTGCAGTGTTATTGGTATTATAGAAATCCAATTTAAAGGAGAATGGGAAAATGTCTCCTAAAGGTGAAATGAGAATAGAATTCACTCCTAAACCTAAATTAGAACAACTTCCATCAAATTCTAGAGTCCAGAGGGCTTCTTTGTAGCTTACTATCTCACTTCTTTCACATTGTTCCTCAAGCAATATAACATAGTTTCCAAACTAACACTCCTCGTACACTATTTATGCTTAAGGATTATCTAAAGGCACAACTATGTATTTATTCTTTGGCTCAAGCTCTAGCTTTATCTTCTTCTTCTCTATTGGAATGTAGGCTTCAAACCAGTCCATTTTAATTTCCCAACCCATATCTTTATAGAAAGTTCTGCTAAGCAACATTCCATAACTGGCTGGTATATCAGCTACAAGAATGGTAAGCTTCAACATTTTCTCTAGTTAGACATAGAGGACAACTTGTACATCTTTCACTTGACCAACTATAGGTACTTGCTTCCCATCCATAGAATGGCAACATCCAAAGGTTTTTTTGAGCTCCAGACTGAGGCTTTTTGCAACAAGCATTGGCATAATATTATCTTATGCTCCTAGAATCAATGATACAGTTATTGAGTTTCTATCCATTTAATAATAATGATACATAAAATTGATTGGGCTTTTTCTCTTTCATTTCCTTTTCAACAGAGTTAGCAGCTATTTCTTTGTAAGAGGTATTTGTTCTACAATTTTTAGACACAAAGACAGGTTCACTTGCGACATTTGAACTTTTAATCATACCATCAGCAAATTGTAAATTATTAGTAGAGCTTCCTTTCACATATTGTACTAACTTTTCTAACTCATTAGGATTAAGTTTAAAATATTCGATTGGGGAAATAGATATAGAAGAAGATTCACATAATTCTACAATATCAAAAGCCAATGTACCAGTCACTGATTCTGTTCTAGATAAAATTCTTGGTTCTATAGTATTTGTTGAATTAGCTTGTTTATGTTCTTCTCCTTTAGGAGTTGACACAGTTGGGCTAGCTCTTGTATAAGGTTTCTAATTTCTTTGACCTCTAGTCATTACTATGCAAGCCAAATCTTGAAGTGTCATAAAAATAGTGCATCCCCTCTTTGTGTCTTGTTCATATTCAAGAAAATGAGCACTTGTATTTTCACTTTCTATATTTGTAACTTCAGGTGATTGTTCTACTGCAAGAGCATTTTTCACTAATTGAATACAATTTAACCAATTAGGAGGATTTTTTTCATCAGGATCTAAAGTCATATGAAAAGAACACATTGCTTTTTTAGGGCTTCTTCAATTTGTAATCTTGTTTGAGGCGCATCGAATGTGGGAGTTTTACCGAAATTTTGAGGTTGTTGTCACCTATGAATATCTCAATAAGGAGTTTGATAAGGGCCATGGGTTTTATTTTGTTGTCTTTTCATCATTGCTACATCATTAAACTTCTACATAATAGGGTCTGTAGAGGTAGAGGATGAAGCAGTTCTAGGTGTTTGAACTTCTCTTTTCCATTTGCCAGCATTGATAAATGCATCTTCTAATTGAATAGCTAGCCTCTAGGCAATAGTGAAATCAACACATGCATCTTTAATGAGATGAAAACTTATATTTGGAGGATCAACATTGATAAAGAATGTTTTATGGTTCTCTACATTAAGTCTTGATGTTGTAGGAATTCATTGAATCAACCTATTAAATTTAGCAACAAATTCTCTCATAGGTTCGTGCATTTCTTTTTTCATTTGACTAAGTTGAAGCAACAAAGAGCATTCATTTTCAAGAGGTTCAAATCTACGTTCGGATGCATTTTTCATATCATTCCAACTGGTGATGGAATGATGGGGTAGGTGATTGAACCAATCAATAGCAACATCGATTAATGTTTGGACAAATAGTCTCACAACAACTTCTTGAGTAGGAACACTTATGACACCACAAGCTGTATGAAAGGCACTCAAATGATCATCTATTGAAACTTTACCATCTCCACTTAACTTTGGTAAAATTTTAGTGGCTCCTTTAGGTAATGCTATAGGGTTAACACCTAGATTTAATGGCCCTATGTTTTTCCCCAATGGTTGATTGATAACCATGTTTAGTAATATGACTTGTAAGGGTTGGATATTCAAATGAGAAGGGACAAGAATTGTTAATGGAAGTAAAGATTTTACTAATGGTGAAAGAGATGATTTCTTTGGTGGTGAATTAGGTCTACTTCAGGACTTGATTTTCTTCTTTTTGGGATTCTTGAAATCCAGTAAGAATTTTAGATTCTTTAATGGCTCAAAATTTTCATCTAGGATGCCCTTTTGTCTTTCTCTTCTTGCATATCTTTGATCAACCAGCTCTATTTCTCACTTCTTCATTCAAGGTCTTGCAGGTGCTTGAGAAAGTCTATTAAAAATTGCCTCTTCTTGAACTTTTGGCACCTCTCTTAACAGCTTAGCCATTTCCTCTTCTCTTTCCAATACGTTCAACACTTGTTGAAACTATTGGTTACTTTGACGCAATGTCCAGGTGGCTGAAGTTAAGTCTAAGATTATGTCTTCCTGTGTATCTTCAGATCTAAGATTACATTGTAGCATAGGGAGCACATCATTATTTGGGAGAACCATTATTATTCATATTTTTCAAAAACTAGGTTCTTCTTTCAAAAGGAACTCTCCCCAGTAGAGTCACCAAAAATCTATTAGTGAATAGATTGTCTTTTCAATTATATAATAAATTTACTCTATGCCGAAGGTGTTGGAAAACACAAAAATATCCACAACAATTGAGAAAACTTCATATTAGTTGATTTTCTCTTTGTATTTTAAAGGTACAACTTCCTTATAAAATTTTCAATGAATTTAAAAGATCAACTTCTCACTTTTACTAGAAAGTGCATAAGGTTCTCTCACATACTCTTGGGTAGTGAGGTGAGAATTAATTCAAAAAATAAAGAGAAAATTCATCAAACTCTTCTTTTGAAAGACATCTACTCAAAGAAATGAATAATACCACAACTTGATATTAATCAATCAAGAATCTTAATTAAAATGAACTTACAGTAGAAACAACAATAGATATCCTGAATCAACAAATCAAAGCTCACAAAGTAACTATGATTTAAACACTTCAAGTGCCAAGTTTCCAAGAAAAATCCAAGATGATATATATATATATATTCCTTCACGCACACAGTCTTTCAAAAGAAAACATATATATGTTATCAATCGATTGTTGTTTAAAGTATCTATTTATCAAAATTTCTATCTAGCTCTCTCTTCTAACTCCTAATTAGTTCAATGCCCCAACATTTATAGTTTCATTAAAAATATGAAAGGCCTCCATAAAAACCTAGCCATTTTGTTTCAAATAGTTAAGATACAAACTATAAATAGTTATAAAAATGGTTTCCAAAACATGACCAAAAATAATTATCTTGTTTAAGTTTTGTCACCAGTCTTCTCTTTCTCGCCCATGATTTTTTGCACCAATTTCTAGCTCCTGAAGGTGTTCACGCACTCTTACATTACATGGGAATGAGGATCTTTCAAAATCAATAGCCTAACCCTACACATGTCCTTTTTTTATTTAAACTCCTTGATTTTTATGCTCTAACATGGCATGAGGTTCTTGTTAAGACTTAGCATGGATTCAATATTTGCTAGCATACTAAAATCACTAGCAATAGGTAATTCATTATCTCTGATCTTCTCAACAACATTATTGAAGCTTTTAGTCAATGTTTTAGAATCCATATTTCTATCATCAAACTGTAGAATCCCTGTAGGGTTTACTATATTCATGTATTTGAGAAGTTCCTCATGCATCCTAGTAACTTTTCTCTTAATAGCTTGCATTTATTTAATTGCTTCTTTATAAACTGATTCTTTCCAACCCATTTTATCTTTCATGATGAATAACATGCAGGGGTCTACATTCTTCATTGGATTTTCATTCAAAAACTTAAGCACTCCAAATTTTCCAACTTCAGTTACTTGGAATACAACTGCCTGACACTGACTTTGTTTAGTTTCTCATCCTAGGATCAGAGATTGAATCTCTCCCAAGAGTGTTTCTCCTTGGGCATATATAGTGGTGAATTCTAGGATAAACTTGTTACCTTCCTTGATGATAGCATTCAACCAAGTTTACATTGCATCAAACAACAACTTTCCCCTTTGCATTTGTTTTACTAGTTGTTGGCTGTCTACAGAATTTGGGTTGAAGGATTAGGGAGCTTGAATAACCAGTAAGGCTCCCAGATTCATCAAAGAATCGATATAAGTAGCCATAGTCATCACTAAACTCTTGAGTTCATTTTTCTCCCTACTATCATTTTTAGACTAGGTTAACATATGATCAGAATTTTTTTTGAAAAAGTGACTACTTGTGCCCCTATTAATAGTTCCTAGTTTGATTGAAGTGACTTTGAAATCTTCACTATGGATCTCTCCAGACTCTATTTTCTATTTATACATGGCCACTTCAACCATTATTTTCCTAGTCACTAGGTCCTTAGTTAGATGAACATCAATTTTTAGTTTCTTAACCTTTCAACCTTGAGCAACATACTTAGTTAGAATATCTTTTACAGATGTGGAAACTGGCTACAAATTTCTTTTATTAATTATTGAATTAGATAACTGGGATGGAACAATAGGGCTGATAGAAATTGCATGAGTATCTCTAGTGGGAGTCATGAACCTAGGCTAATCCACTTTAGGGGCTTTGATAAATTGCACATTGCCATTGACACTATCAGAGAAGTTGAAACCATCATTTGAATCTTGTCCCTGAGTCGACATCTTTTCTTTTCAAACTTCCTACTACTTAAGGGCCTTAGATTTAGCTTTAGACCTAGTCCTAGGAGTCGTATTTTGTATATGAATTGGTGTTCTTTTCTGCTTACTTGGAGCTAACACACTGCCTACAATAGAAGATGAAAGTTGAATTTCAGAGGTCAATGGTTCAGAAAAAGAAACCACCCTTGGGGAGGGTTCATTTATAACTTTCATGCTCTATTTCTTTAGCCAATCATCTGTATAAGTGAGTATAAATCTAGCCCTTAGATTTATATCTTCTTCTTCTTCTTGATTCCAATCTACTTCCAGTGATTTTGATTCATTAGACTCTTCCCAACCTAGTTCAACAATGTCTGAACCATCTTCAATTATCCCCTCTATTTGAAATTTCAATTTTAGGCAATTGATTTGTTGTAATGTCAATCTTGAATGATCTCTCCTCAATATTTCTTCTTCATGTTTACAGTCCTGCCATAAATCTTCTAATTGTGGAGTTGTTGATGAATGACCTTTGAGACCAAGAACTTGAGCTGAAAAGCCTTTACCATTAAAATTTCTTCTTCTTTCGTAAGAACCAAAACTAAATCCAAGAAGATTACTTCCTCTAACAGAGGCATTAATCATACTATTACAAACCAAGGAACCAAGTTTGATAGGGAATGTTGTCTCCCAATTCTCCTGTGGCAAGGTATCTTTCATAACAGAGAATAATTGCCTGCAAATTTCAGCTAAAACAAAGCAATGCAATGCAAATTTGAAGCAATTCAGGACTCAAAAGGGTAGGGGGAAAAGCTATGTCTTCAACTAGACCATTGGTCAAAATTTCCATACACCCATTTGGTTCATCAACATGCTCAAGGAAGTTTGTTTGCAATTTCTCCAATTTTACACCTTCTAGGTTGGTATCACATATGATAGGCCTTTTGAATTCCAAACTTGAAATATGGCCAAAGAAATGCAGCATAGATTTCATCCTTAAACAAATAAAGCAAGGCTTCAAACTGATTTACCTTTGGAAAACACACAAATTACAGAACAAAAAGAGGTATTTCTATGTTCTTGCCTATGACCTACCAAAAAAAAAAGGTTTTCCTTTCATTTCTCCTTAATATATTCTCCTTCAAATTCTTGATTTTTTGCATAGTAAGCAAAAAGGGAAAGCCAAACTCATTTTAAAAGGAAAGAGTGCCTATGTGTGAAAGTATAGCCTCATTATGAGGCATTTATGACAAATCACTCACGATAAGGTTCACACGTTCAAAGGCCTTTTGACATGACTTTCTCATTTAATAACTCCCTTTGTGACTATATCAATAATGATTAGTCTCATAATGACATTCAATCCACTTTTCCATGAAAGATTTTTCATTTTTGATCATAATAATGAGTCTTCATGTTTGGAATAAAGCACCCCTTTTAATTATTATCCTCTAACATGGCAATTAATGCCTTGTGAAATGGCGGCCCATTTGTACAACTTGATCTAGCTTTGCCAAAAACCTTTTATTTTTGAATGGCTTTGAACTACTTTGAACTTTGGTTCAAAGTGATTCAAAAGTATACCTCATAGTTTTGGCACACATTTCCTGCAAGAAAATTGTTAGTGCAAGATCCTTTGATTGAACTACTTTGAACTGGTTTGAACCAAAGTTCAAAGTGGTTCAAAGAGGTTCAAATGGAGAATCAATTATGAAGAGTGTTTGGGAAACTTTGTACAACACTTCCAATGAATGTGAATACGTGGAATGACAAAAGAAATACTTCAACAACTAGATGGGCAAACTTTTAAGGAAAGATTTTTAAATAAATGGTGACTCATTAGATAACTAACATAGGTTTAGATATAATTTTTGATAGAATTATATATTTGATAGGTTTTTTATTAGGATTTTAAGATAGGTAGATTTTTATTTAATTTTTTGATTTTAGCAAAGAAATGCGTAGTTGCGGTGCACAGATGTGCAACTTTAGTGCTTGTTTACGCATTTTTAGCTATTAAAGCATATTTGTAGGCAATTTTTGCATAATTGTCATTTGTATTCTCACATTTGTGATATCTATGCATATGTGAAATGATAGTGAGCATAGATTTAGGGATGTTGCACATTAGATTAGAGATCATGCACATTTGTTTAAAGTGCACAATTATCAATATATTTATTGCACAGGTCCAAGATTGTTGCACAAATGCATTAATTATGGGTTTTGGGTTATATTGGACACCTGTCAAACAAAGTTGTACATCTATTTTATTGGTAGAGATGGCTAGGTAAAGGGTAAAATATGATAGAAATTATCAACTAAATAGGAAAGGGCTTTGTTGGAATATTCAATTAGGATCATTGATGTGACCCACATAGTCATCATTGTACCAAATTTTGCTAGAAACCCACATAGGTACAAATAAATGATAAATTTGTCAATAGTCATGTGATATGATCAATTTCTTGATAGAACATGTACAAAAAATAATTTCCATGATAGATGATGTCATATTTTGTAGATTTGTGTAGGGTGATCTTTTAGATATTCAGATATCGAGTGAGAGATTTCTTGATGCATAGTTTTTGAGGATGTTATTGACTAAGAGTAATTGGGTATTTATTACTGATAGAAAATTATATCATGCAATGTTTTGGCCTATGATAAGGTCCTACCTTGGCTTATTGATTTCTCTAGAAGAGAGTTGGCATTCTGAGATGAGCACATTTCATCTTCTTATGAGGGAGATGAGTGTGACACTTCAGGATGCATACAAGATTGTGAGAGTCCCAATCAGTGAAGAATTAGTATAGTATGATCAAAAGGAACAATTAGAGGAGTGTTGAGATGTGGTTGGGGATGATGAGTTAGATGAATATGAGATCAACTAGGATTTTATGGTGGAGACTTATGAGCCATTACATGTGGTACTAGTAGGTATGATCAAAGGTTACATTAGCCCTGATAGGAGATTTAGAGGATTCCCATTGGGATAGGGATGGACACTATAGAAAATACTATAGGATGGGACCTAATTTTCTTGGGGAGTGTGTGTATTAACACACTTATATCATGATTTACATAAGGTGGTGTACCAAGGAGGTGCATCATTATTAGTAGGGTTACATTGTTACATGTATGGGCATGATAGCATATAAAAGTTTGACATCTTGTAAATATAAGATTCAGAGGTGTAAGGAAGGTATATTTTATTGGCTAATATTTGCAAATTGGCTAACTTTAGAATTTTTCAGCTAGTAATTTGGCTAATAACTTAAGATTTGATACAACCTAAATCGCCATGGTTTTATAAAATTTAGTTCTAAAATATTTAAAATTGCTCAATATTTTATGTTTTTGAAAAATTTAAGTTCAAATATTCACCATAGTATTCATTACATGATTAGATTTGAGTCACCTAATCATAATATATTATTGGAGAAATTAAATTGAACTGACCAATGATTAACATAATTATTAGTTACTTTAGGGATATATCACTAATATTTAATTTTCACTATTGATTTAAAGTATATGTAATGATCCTCATAATATTCCATGAGGTAAAGAAATGTTCAATTTTGATTTGTAATATTCCACAATGATTAATGAACTTCTTATTATTATTAAGATTGGTCAATATTTTAAACAAAAAAAAACATGGTTAAAAAATAATCACCAATATGAATCATATTTAGAATTAAAATTTGAGAAATTTTCTAATAGAAATAATTTTTTTTTTCAAAATAATGAAAGATTCACCAATATTTTATATCTTTTTTTGGAGGTAACTTTCTTAAAGTTTACCCTGGGTGTAGGGAAGCCCTATGTGCATTTTTATGGATCAATTTAGTCTTAACCAAGGTTGGGACATTTAGAGAATTGGAGGGATACATTGGATACCTTATATGGGGTGATTTGGAGGCTTTTCTTGGATTGTGAGACATGGGATGATGAGATGGCTCTTGGCTATTACTTCAAAACACAATGGTTGATTGGATAAAGACCACACATTCTAGAGAGATAGTTAGTGTGTTGAGTTTAGCAACAATTTGGATGGCAGCAAGGGATACCCCAGGGCATGATTGAGTTCACTCAAACACATCATGAGAGGAGAGATTGGGGACTGATGGCTTCCTATGAGGTAGTGAGGCATGGGTGATAGGAAGGGGCATAGTTGACGAAGGGATGACTAGAGAGTATGAGCAATACTTACAAAGACATCTAATCTTATGGATATTATCTCTAGATGAACCACCTCTAGTGGTGAGAGATGCTTAGTGAGGACAAAGAAGGAGGAAGTGAGTTAACAGAGATGTTAGAGGTAGGGGAGATGGAGGAGACTACAAAGATGATGGAGGTTATGGAGGTTCGTAGCATGTCTAGAAATGAGGGAGAGTAGTATGAGGCATACGAGAGGGACCAAATCCCTCACCTTGTCCAACAAAGGGACAAGCACTGGTCTAGGTACCTTGATAAGCCAAAGAGGGAGAGGAGTAGAGAGGCCTTGACAGGATGATCTAGTGCAGGTTCATCTTTTGGATGAGGAGATGGGAGGTGATGATGTATACGAGTAGGGTGAAACTATTGAGGAGAAGGTGGAGTAGGCCACAAAGGTCTATGTAGAGGTTGATAAGCAGGTAGATAGAGTACTACAACTAGAGCAAAAAATAGAGATATTAGAGGGACAACTAGCTAAGGCTTTGAGGGAGAGGGACAAAGATCTAGAGAGGGTAGAGAACCTAATAGAGAAGATGGAGAGGACTCAAGACTTGGGTCTAAATTCAAAGAGTAGGGAAAAAGATTACTTATTAGATGGAGGTTTACGAGAGGGTTTTTTGTGAGGATCAACAAATGGGGAGCTTTTGAGAGAGTTCTTATTATGAGAGGCCATCGACCAAACCATGAAGGGATAGTGAGGGTGTGGCCTCTAGACCACCGAGGCTAGAGGTTGGAGGATAGACAGAGATTGGTGGGGTTGGATCATCTATTTCAAGGTGGCAGGGGAAATAGACAGAGTTAGGTGGTAGTTCTTCTTAGACATTGTCTATACACAATAGAAAAATTTGTTAGAATTTGATGGATTTTTTATTTCAAGACATGTTATTATCATGATATATCATCAATTATTGGATATTATATCTTATTTTTTTTATCATGCATGGACATTGGATACTTACGATTTTGTATGGATTTATGATATTTACATCTGATGGATACTGACACCATATTATGCAGGATGTGATATGATATGATGATGATGTGATTTTTATTTGCAGCTATATATACATAATTTTTTATTTTCTCATGATGTGATGGAATTGGATTTCCAAATGCATATGATGTTTTATTTTTATGAGATGAAAATTTGGGAAATACAATAGGTGTGATGCAATACTTTTAAATAGTAAGTGCTAGATGCTATGTGATTTATGAATACATTTGATATTGTCATGTATAGAAAATGGTAATGAAAATGAGTAATAACAAATAATAATGATGACTTAATCTAAAATTTACAAATGTATGCACACTAAATGGATTTTGTAATGATGGAATCTATATGAAATGCAAGTGTTTTAATTAATATACCAATAACTTCAATTTTGGATAATAACAAAATATCACCCTACAAGACCTAAGAAAAGAAAAGAAAAGAAAATTAGATACCATGATGAAAAGACTTAAAATCTATAAAAAGGAACCTCACATACTTATAATGAAATGCATTTGGATGGATAGAAAAAATGAACATGGGTATGAAAATGCAAACTACAAATGAAAATACCAAAGTTCACATTCTCCATTTTATTCTAATATCTTGCTTCCAAAGGTAACATGAGTTTTTATCATCATTGGGCTCTTTATGGTTGTACAAGAACACAAGCATAGTAGTATGATTAAACTAGGATCAACAAAGAATTCCTTACATAGATTTTAATGTTGTAAACTTGACAAGCATCTAGATATAGTTGAACTAAGATTACCCAATTTTTGTTTGCATGACCAATAGATAAGGAATGCTTTCCTATTTCATCATATGTACAAGTATTTGAGATAAATATATATGCAACTCTTCATGATTGATGTAATTGATCCATGAAGACCCTTAGTCAAAAATACACCAAAACAAATATCAAATGAATACAATAGGAAAATACACCACAATCAACAAACAAAGAAAAATATCATGTTCCATCTTGGCTATTCTAGTCACAATGGTAAATAGGAGTGATTAAATCATACTAGTGAGACATCCTAGAATAACATAAGAACTTGATAAAAATGAAATCAAATTGATGAATACATTTACTGTAATAATCAATTGAAAAGAATTACTAGATGCACAAATATCCTGCGAAAGATCATGTTTTTGCTTGATGTGATTCATTTTGATTTTAGATGAATCAAATATTTTGATGTTTTAAATTTGATTAAGTATTACAAGTTTTTGGGTCAAAAATTTGAATTTATTGATAAGAACTATGTGATTTTTTTTTTTTTTTTTTTAAGATTATTAAAACCAAATCTTTTTTTGAAACCTCTTTTGCATACATGGTTTGCCAAAGATCCACTTCTAGAACTAGGTCAAGGACATGCCCCTAGGTATTGGAATAACTAATTGATTGAGTAAGACATGGAAGAGGGGAAAAGGTAAAGCTCCAATCAAATATAAGATATGATGGAAGTTTATTATGGATATGTACATGGTGGTGGTGCTCAAAATTGCATTCCCATTTTGAGTCACTCTGAGCCCTATAAATGCATTATCTTGCTTGAATACCCAGCTGTGGTATTAATTCCTAGGTGGTGTTTTATGTTTCTAACACCATGAATTCAGCCTGCATATGTGTTCTATAATGATAAATTGACATTACGAGTCATTTGGTGGAGTTCCATTTTGAGTAGTCTTTAGTTTTGCATTTTCTGCCCAAGTGTCAAATAGTGACAGAGAGCCCAATTTGCCTTTGAATATATTTTACTTGGTTATGTTTCATGATTCACCACTTTGAGGATTTTTAGTACGCATATAAAAGAACCTATGTCCAAGTTTCCAATCATTTTGACATTTTTTGACTAGGTTTTGAATGTCTCAAAGTTGGTTAGTTACCTCTGTTACAAATCTACATATTGTTCATAATTTTGGGTAGCCCTGTTTGACAAGTTATAAATTTTTACCAATTAAACCAAATGAGAAAATTCCTATTGCATCATATTTTTGGGGTCAAAGACTTTCTATGCTCTAGTTTTGAGCTTATGATGAATCTATTTGATTAGTTTTCAAATGTGATTTTATTTGCAATTTATAGAGTTTCATTGGTAATTAGAAGTGCAGATTGATCCATGCCCCTATTCAGGATGTCATATCTTTGAGTCTTTGATTCATTAGATCAAATGGTTTGTTCTCTTGCATTCTACTCTGAAAATACTGCAAGTGTGCCAGTTTTCAAGTTTTGATGAATCTGTCTGCACACTTTTCCTAGGTCATTCCATTTAAAAAAAATACTTTTCTATTGGTGTTCACTATCTTGCGAATCTAGGTAGCCAACTTTAGAGTTTTTTCGAATGCATCTTATGATTCATTATGAGATCAAATCATAGAATTATGTTCTCCTCATGAAAATGAAGCAGTGAACTATTTTTCAGAGCCTCAAGTGCCTATTTGCCTAATTTTCAAAGCCAAAACCAAATGCACTTTCTAGTTTTTTGACATGTTTATTTGTAGGTGAATTTAAGTATGCAACTTCGAAGGTCGATATCTTATGACCCTAATGTCATCGTGTGACAAGATTTGGTAGACCTATTGAATATGTCAGAGAGACAAGATGTTCAGAGTTTCAGGACCTGGCTAGGTGTTTATGTTAGTTTTAAAAGCTTGTTATCAGGCCCTCTTGTCAGGTAATCATAGTTTAAAGAATATGGTGAAAGGAGTTTTTAATGATAAATTTGTGATCAAGTTTTATTCTATATAGTTCAAGGTGATCGATGAATCAATTTACTAGGTTAGTTGTTTGAAAATGAATTTTTTTTAGTCAAACCCACTCCAGGGACCAACTAATTTCATCAGATTGCCAAGAGGTACTCATGGAATAAAGATTGTCTTAATAAGGCATTATGATCCTCAATATTTTCATTGACCCTTTCTTTTGGGAATATGGCATTTCTCTATGTCAAATGCCTAGTGGCATTCTTATTTTACTTTTGAATGATGTTTTATAAGCTTCACATGGGGAGATGTCCTAGATAAATTTTATTGGATTTTGAATGATAAGATGCATCTCATTGTAAGTAAGAGTTTTTAAGGCATGGAGTAGACCTTCACAAAAAATTGTGAAATGAAAATAACCATGAAATGGAGTGCAGATCTGTGGCAAAGTAGGAAGCTAAAAAGATGGAGCTCCACAATAGTCACAGGCAAAACATCCCATCATAAAAACTACAACATGAAAGATTGTTTAGGAAATGGCAAAATTTGCAATCTACGCATGTTAAGAGTGAGCAGGAAGGTAAAAAGATAATTCAAGAAAGACATGTATCCCTACATAAAGGATAATGTTCTACAATATTGAAGAATGGAAATGTTTGAAGAGGGGGCATGTGAGGTTTGTGCCAGGCATTTGCCCACATGCTTCAATGGATCCCTATGCAAGAAAAATGCCCAAGTGAGTAGATCCATAGGGAGCTGAGCATCTATAGGCAAGTGGAGACACCATCTATAGGAAGCAGAATGTCCACAAAATTTGATGGAGCCACCCATATAGTGAAGGAACATTCATGCCGTGTATGTAGAGCAATCAACAAAAGATAGAGAAGGCAATCGGGTCTTACAGCAAGGGATGAAATGGGAGGAACCCACTGCCACAAGGGGCACGTTGGGAAGGCATGTGCTGTAGAAACTGCATATTTTTTTTTTTTTTTGTATTTTTGAGGATTCCTAAGGCTTTTGGGGAGGTGTGTCAAATGAGAGTAATCCACGTAGGAAGGGAAGCAATGAAGGAAGAAACACCAATGGCAGGGGGATAGGCATTTTTGACCCTTTATCCCACATTGGAGATGTGGGGGTAAATTCACATTTTAATAAGCATGGATATGCAAGGCTTAAGTGTCTTCAAAGACACATTGGTTCAAGATTGTTGCTCGGTATGAGGAGGGGCCTGCCCACAGGCTGTTGCATGGTCAACATTGTTTTGACTACCCATCTCATGATCAAGGAATGAAATTTGAGGTTGTGCAATGGTCCAAAAAAATTGTTAAATCTTAGAAGGAAAAAAAAAGGTCCCCAATGCTACGATTGTCATAGGGTTGGGGCATAAATTTTGGATCTTTTTGATATTTTGATGGTGTCATGAGTTTGGGAATGGAAATTTCAAGGTCGTCGATGCTATGAGAGGATTAATTAAATAATTGATTAAAATGTTATCTTGTTGTGAGATCAAGGGTGATGTAAAATGGAGGTGAGATGTTATGAGAATGTATTATGGGGGTTTGTCATAATATCGGAGAGGGGAATGATTGAGAAATAAAAATATTTCAAATACATGGTGGATGTGGGACTTGACCAATGAGGAATTGACACTTGGCATTGGAGACATAAGGGGAAGATAAAATGATTATAAAAAATAAATTCAGAGATGTTCTCAATGCACGAAGTTAAAAATTTTCAAAGATTTGAATATTTTTAATGTTTTATATAGTTCAACTATATAAACTTTTAAATTTTTAAGTTTTCAGTTCGGGAGCTAGAATTTTGAATTGGTCTTAGGGGCACGATTATTATCCTAAATGTATAGTGTAATATACCATTGGAACAAGCAAGAAACAAACTTTCCATTTCTGCAGTCAAATTTTGTCCATGTGTTTGCTGAAAGTGGTTACAGGAGGATTTATATTTCTAGGGGCTTCTCAATGAAAAATGTAGGTTTAAAGTTGCAGATGAAATTGCAATCAGATTATATCATATTTGACTTCTTCAACAATTTAAAAGATGATTTGATTGGTTTTAAATTTTTGAAAGTAATTGTGTTTTTGGCAACAACACAAGTTGATTTTGTTGGCAAAAGCAGAAGTGACAAGCAAAGATCAGATTTCAAGCTTCAACACAGTTTATGAGGAATTCTTGATATTTCTCCATAAGATATTTTGTTGATTATTTTAAAGGGGGATATATTAGATACTTTTGCATCATTTATATCTTAATTGCAGGTAGATGAGGAAGATCAGTTTCAACAACTTCAGATTGAAGACATTTCTAGGGAGACAAATGTCAGTTTTAGATGGCAATTCCAGAAATATCTTCTCTATTATTTATCTACCTTTTTGAGAATTGTGAGACTAGTTTGGTTCCATTTCTTTGAGATTTTTCTCATAGTTGTGATACCATGTTTCTCAATGTTCTTTTTTTATGAATAGTAGTAGTGTATTTCTTTTGGAAGCATTCATATTATACAATCATTCATTTTTTATTTTCTAAATGTTAATATATAGATGATGTATTGGTTTCAAGGAAATTAATGCAAGAGCTTCATTTCTTTTAGTTTCATTCTGATTCTCGTCTCCTTCTTCTATTATTCACAATCTTTTGTGTTTGAGAATGAAGAGCTTGAACTCAGTTGCAATCCCTTAAGGTTGTATGTCAAGATAAACTTGCTATTGGAACAAAGAAGCCAAGTAAATGCTTGTTTACATTGACAGGGTTGCAGGTTACACCAAAAGGATTTCATCATAAGTATAAGAGTTTTATGAAGATAGATGTTTGTTTGCAAGTCAAATAGATAGATCATATGTCTAAATATATGAGTATACTTTAGGTATCCATCTATATGTGAAGGTTCAGTTGATGCCCAATGGATAAGGGACTAGTTAGCTTAGAGATTCAATATCCTCTATTGTTTCATACCCGAGTTATGCTGGGAGATCAAAAATTTAATTGAATATCTTTCCCTTTATGTTTAAAGAATTAAAAGAGTTTCCCTTTCTTAGTTTATCAGGTTCATGTGCTCTATTATTAGCTATTTCACCCATGAATGCTTGTATAAACATAGTAGTTTAAGGGATTTTATCTATTATTTAGATTCAGTTGTATGCCTTTACACTAATACCATATAAAGAATCTAAGGTCCACCCACCTTGGGGGGAAGCAATCACTTTGTTGCTAAAGACTATGAAATATGGGGTAGCTCCAGTTGGTAAGAAAATGGATGTGCAATAAGCCCATAATACTAGACTAAGTTGAATGTGCCAATCACAACCAATGTCATTGATAGTCTTCTTGAGAATTTTGATAATGGTTTTATTTGATGCCTCAGCTTGACCATTTCCTTACCAGAAATATATGGATGAAGAATGATGGGTGATGTGAAATTTCTCAGACAATTCTTTGATATCCTTGTTTAGGAATTATTTACCATGATCTTCAATTATGGATGTTGGGATACCATATCGATAGATGATATAGTTGAGGATGAACATGGAGACTTGTTTGCTTGTGGCAGTTATGAGTTGAATGACATCAACCCATTTGGTAAAATATTTGGTTGCTATAATGATAAATCTATAGCCATTGGAAGAAAATGGATGAATTTACCCAACAAGGTCAAATCCCCACTAATTGAATGAGCATACTATTGTAAAAGGATGAAGCTCTTGATTTGGTGCATAGATCAAATTACCATGTATCTGGCACTTTTTGCATTTCTTGGCATATAGAAAGGAATATGAATCAATTATAGGCCAATAATAAACCATATACATAAATTTCTTAGCCAAAGAAAGACCACTTGAGTGTGACCCACCTATACCCTCATGTACTTCTTGTAAAGAAGTTTTAGATTCATCATGTTAAAGATAACGTAAGAGAGCATTGTTAAGATCTCAATGATACAAGGTTTCAACAATTATGATGCGACAAGATGTTTGGAAAAGGAAGTTTCTCTTTTGGTTGTAGGATTTATTAGGTGGTAGGATATTTTCTTTTAGATAGGTGTAGATTTTTCCATAAATTGGGGAATCTTGACTCACCAAGTGACATATGATTGACGAGTCTAGATCATCGTAAGAAGGATAAGATAAGGGTTCCACTAAGAACTCAAAATAAGCTTGTGTGTATTGCATATTAAGCAAGGAAGCAATCATTTCCATGGAATTTGCAACTTTGTTGTCTTGTCTAGGAATCTGCCTAAATATAATCATTGTGAAGTATTGTTTGAAGTCATTTTTCATCCACTTGTATGATAAAAATCTATAATCTTTGGTTTGATATTCATCATTAATTTGATTAATGATCATTTGAGAGTCTCCAAAGACCTATAACTCTATCACTTTCTATTATACTACCAATTTGAGTCCTATGAGTAAAGCTTCATATTCAACCATGTTATTAGTACATGGGAATAATAGCTTGTACAACTTGGCTATTGTGCATCCTTATGGTGTAACAAAGAGTACCCCTACCCCTGAGCTATTTTGAGTCACTGAACCATCAAAATATAATTTCCAAGACTATGTTGATATGTCCATGATTTCAGCATCTGGAAGGTCAACATGTATTGCATGTTTTGCTAATAGTGGAGCATTAGCTAATTGATC
The DNA here is from genome assembly GCA_028749045.1 of Cupressus sempervirens. Classification (NCBI taxonomy): domain Eukaryota; kingdom Viridiplantae; phylum Streptophyta; class Pinopsida; order Cupressales; family Cupressaceae; genus Cupressus; species Cupressus sempervirens. Next base: position 479,599,210 of record CM053789.1, on the reverse strand, counting down.
TGCTATTACTTGTCCCTTAAGAATTTTTGATCCACCTACTCTATTAATATTGTGGTAACTAATCATGTAGTGTATATGCTATATTAGTATGTTAGAAACACTAAATTAAGAAATCAAAAGCATTTACAAGCTAAAATACCATAACATAAATGAGAGACTAAAGAGGAAACCCCAATTGAAAATATGATCCAAATGAATGGACTCTCCCAATAGGATTTAGCTCTTTGCTTGGTAGATGAGTCTAAGGATTGGGATGTATGCTCAAGCTTCAAACTAGCTTCAATGGAGATGGAAATGGCAAATTAGTAGCTTGAGAGCTCTCAATTTGGCATTATAAGGGTATGGTTTAAAGGCTTTTTTTTCTCAAACTAGCATTATAACTTTAGCTCAAAAGTTGTGATGAAATGGCTTGGGAGGGGATTAAATTTATAGGCTAAGGGCTTGAGGGATGGAGGGTTAAGATGCAAGGAGAGATGAAAGCTTAAGGAGGGCTAGGATGCACTCAAAGGGGAGCACATGGATTGTGTTTGTTTAGCACCAATCAGAGAGTGACACATGTCACAGGGTGAGTGGATGGAGGAAAGGGGAAGGATGAGTCAACAAAGAAGGCTCAAGGGATAATATCTTCTTAAAGACCCTTCATAATGGCTTGTAAGAGCAATGAATGGGCTTGTAAGAGTCTTTATGGCTTTTGTAAGAGCATTCATGGCTTGGTGGTTGGGATATTTTGGAGGGAGTTGAGATTGTTGACTTTCTTTGGCTTAGGAAAGTCTTAAGCTTACTTAGGAAATGTGAAAAGTTTAGGGGGTGGATTAGGCTTGGGATCAGGATTAGATTAGGGGTGTTAGAGATTTGAAAGTGGATGGCATTCATGAGGGTGGGTGAGTTAGTGGCTAAGCTTTGTTAGTATGGGTGGATGGGTTGGGTTAGGCTAAAAAGAGGTTTTAGGGATAAGTTAGGGGTTTATTAGATTTGAGGGTTTTATTTATCAAATAGATTTATTTAATAAATGAGGATTTTGGAAGTTAGATAGAAGAATAGGATTAATTGATAAATAATAAGTTATTTGATTTATCAATTAGGACTATAGATGATTAATTAAATTAATCAACTAGGGGATGAAAAAGGATTAATTAAATAGAATTTTAATTAATGATGCCTTTAGAGATACCTAAATTACCGAAGTAGTGTAATCAGATTTAGGTGTCTACATTTTGCCCCTATTTGACATAGTGTTGAGACAACACTATTTCAAAGAAGTTCAAATGAAGAAGACATGAGGAAGATGTTTTAGCAACAAGGTTGCCCCAGTCTCGAATAAGAAGAGGAGAGACTAGACTTAGATGATGCCCCCTCAAGAAGGCGGCAGGAAGAGAAAGCGAGGCTCGATGACTTCTTAAAAAGTACAAGAATTTGAGATGAGCAAGGAGACTCAGATTGGCTTAAGGGAAGAGGTTTAGTTAGCTCAAACTCTCACTACGGGAGAATGATAAAGGGGAAAAGCAGGGGCATAAGAGTAAATAAACTTAAGAGTTTCGGGATTGGGGGAGGATGAAGGAGCAGAGCACTATAAAAGGAATCCAGGATAGGAAGATGGATGAGGGGATTAAAAAGCTGATGCAACAGGATTTCAAAGAATCAGATGGGCGGAAGATGAGTTTCGGAGATCCCTAGGACTAGGATGGTGGGTCTCGAAAGATGAGGCTTGGTGGATTGATTTGGATTGGTGGATCCCTAAGACTAGGATTTTGGATCCCTAAAGCGAAAGGTGAGGAGTGATTCAAAGAAATACTGATGCATAAGGTGGGGTAGGAGAGATAGATGCTAGATATGGATGGGGGATAATGGAGATGAAGGGAATCCATTGAAGCTTTTTGAGCACAGGGATACTTTAAAGAGAAGTACCAGCATGTAGTTGAGCACTAGATTTGCTATAGGACTATTGGTTAATTGCCAAGGTTACCAAGAACATCAAGGCCTTTTCACCAACTGTCCAGAGGACTGATGAACTGACTCAAAAAAAACACGCAAGGATTGCCCCAGTATCACACATGAATCCCAGAGGAAGCAATGTGAAAATGACACTAGGTAACCCACAAGTAGAAAAGAAAACAAGCAAAAGACATGATCAAGACCTAACACACAGATTGCTCCATTCGCAGTATACCATGATATGGAAGATCGTGGCAACCTTGAGGAGGGAACAAAAAGATTTCTTGGAAAAGATACTTCAAGACCCAAAAGGGAAGATTCCAAATCAAAAGAAAGAAAAAATCCAAAAGAGAACCATTTGCCAATGAGATGGGTAGGACAAGGTACTAACAAACCAAGATCAGACATGAGGAAAGCTATATCCTGCAAGGATCTATCAGAGAGCACCTAAGCTGATGGATTTGGATGAGTGATGCGTCTGGCAAGCTAAACTAAGAAGGATAACACTTTGGTGATAGGAGATCTAGCTAAAGGATGCATTGGAATAACTAACCATGATGTGCGATGTGTGCAAGATGCTAATCAAAGACAAACTAACATGAAAGATGGATAGATACAATGGCACTAAGCTAAAGAGGATGTACAAGCAGATAGACCAAGATATGTTAAAAATGTACAAGGTAGTTCATGCTTGGGTTTTGTGAGACAAAAATGTTTGTGAAGGGTGGGATGTCTACAATAGTTGATAGGTGGATAGGTAGATGGTTTGTGAAAAGCTTAAGTGAAAATGGGATTCATTGTGTGCATGTGAGAGGATACAAGCTTATTTACAAGCTAGAATATGGTACAAGCTTTGGACAAGATTTTGATATACAAGCTATGATAAAAGGGGGGATACAAGATGTACAAGCTAAGGTACAAGATTTAAAAGCTGAGGTATAAGATTTACAAGCTGAGGTACAAGATTTACAAGCTGTACAGGAGGTATTTACAAGCTCCATTAGATTTTGGATATTTGGTTGGAACACCAAAGGAACAAGCAGGTGTGTTATGGGATGGTGGGTGGATGAATGAGAGATAGGATAGTGATAGATAATGGATTAGTCTTAGTACACAAGGCACCTAAATTCCCAGGTTTTCACCAAGTTACCTATCAAAGGCACTTGAATTGCCAAGTTTTCACCATTGGATGCTTATTTCTCTTTACTATTTTTAATTTTTTTTTTTTTTCAAAAGCTTGGTATACCAAGGATGTTTAAGAATAGAACTTTTTGAGATGAATGATGTTAGTAGGATCACTCAAGAGTTATCCTTCTAGTGTAGAGAGCTGATAGGCTCCAAAGCCAAAGGATGCGGTGACAACATAAGGACCAAGCCATGTAGGTTCAAACTTACCTTTCTTTTCTCGATCTGCTTGGACTTTCATGTTTTCTTTGAGGACCATGTCACCTGGCTGAAAGTGTCATGTAAGCACCTTCTTGTTGAAATTCCTTTTGAGATGAGTTTGATAGACTGTGAGATGATCATAGGCTTGTTGTCACTTTTCATCTAAGAGATCTAGCTGGGTGAGCCAAGCTACTCTGTATTCTTCATCTGATATTTGCCCTTGTGCATATCTATAGGTAGTACTGCTTTAGCACCATAGACTAGGGAGTATGGAGTGGTTCCTATGGATGTATGAAAGGAATTTTGATAGGCCCATAGGGCTGGATTTATTTGTAGGTTCCAATCACAGCCGAAATTATTGACAACTTTTTTTAGGATTTTGAGGAGAGTTTTGTTAGTTGCCTCTGCTTGGCCATTACCTTGTGGGAAATATGGGCTAGAAAAGTGGTGATGGATGCAGAGGGAAGTGCATAATTCTTCCATGTTGAGATTTTCAAAGTTACCTCCGTGGTCAGTGAAGATGGTGGATGGGATGCCAAAGCGGCAAACAATGTGGTACAAGACGAACTTGGAGACTTGAACTCCTGTAGCTGAGACTAGGGGGACTGCTTCCACCCACTTAGTGAAATAGTTTGTAGCTATTATTATCCATTCATGTCCATTAGATGAGAGGGGTGTGATAGTTCCAACTAGATCAAGGCCCCAACAAGTGAAAGGCCAAGGTGGTGCAATAGGCTGTAGATCCTGTGCTGGAGTGTGCATAAGATTTGCGTGCTACTGACATGGGAGACACTTTTTGACAAAGTCATAGGAGTCTTCTTCAATGGTAGGCCAATAGTAGCCTTCTCTAAGAATTTGTCATGCTAGGACAATACCACTCGTGTGTGCACCGCAAAGTCTGGAGTGTACTTCTTTTAACACCATCGTTTTGGTCTAAACATCGAGAGAGAGTATCATGATAACCCTGAAGATATAGGGTATTGGCTATGATAACATAGTGGGATGATTTTTGGATGACGTTTTGGTGTTGGGTATGTGTGAGGTGAGGGGATATGATACCATCGTTAAGGTAAGCATAAATCTCATGGTACCAAGGGGATTGGGGAACAACCAAGATACAAACACGATTTGAATCCTCATTCGCATAGGCAGGTGTGAGGAGCTACTCGACTAAAAACTCATACTGTGTAGCTGCTTGCAAAATTTCCAAGAGCGAGCTGATAGTAGCCATAGCATTTGCTGCTTTGTTCTATATTCGAGGCACTTGTGTAAAATGAAGCTTTGTAAAATGCTGGGTTAGCTTATCAACTAGCTCTTTGTAGGGTAATAGCTTTTCATCTTTGGTTTGATATTCATTTAGGGCTTACTTGACGATGAGCTGAGAATTGCCAAAGATTTGTAACTCAGTGATGTTCCATTCTACAGCTATCTTTAATCTTGCTATGAGGGCCTCATATTCAACTATATTGTTGGTGATAGGGAATTGTAGCTTGAAGGCTTTTGGAATGTAATCTCCTTGAGGTGTGACCAACAATATTCCTGCCCCTGATCCATGAGATGTGTATGAGCCATCAAAATAAAGTTTTCATGGGGGCTATTCTTCAATTAGATAGATATCCTCATCTGGAAATTCTATGATCAAAGGATATGCATCTATTAGAGGTGCATCAGCTAAGTGATCTGCTATAGCTTGCCCTTTGATTTCCTTTTCTGTCCACATATTGGATGTCAAATTTGCTAAGGAGCATAACCCATTTGGCCAAACGGCCTGTAAGTGCTGTTTTGGAGAGCATATACTTGAGAGGGTCGATCTTGGAGACTAGTTGGATGGTATGACTTAGCATGTAGTGGCAAAGATTTTGAGTTGAGAAAACAAATCCCAAACAAGCTTTTTCCATAGGAGTGTAATTGAGTTCATAACCAACTAGGGTTCTACTGATGTAGTAGATGGATCTTTCTCTGCCATAGTCATCAAGTTGTGCTAGAAGTACCCCTAGAGCAGTAGGTGTTGCTGATATGTACAAGATCAAGGGACGACCAGGAATTGGTGGAACCAAGATAGGGGGATTGGTGAGATACTACTTGAGCTGATCAAAGCTATGCTAACATAAAGGATCCCACTTGAAGTTCTCATCCTTCTTCAATAAATGTGAAAATGGTGTACACTTATTCGCAAGCTGGGAGATGAAGTGTTGGACAGATTGAAGCTTTCCCTAAAGAGAGTGAAGCTATTGTAGTGTCTGGGGAGGAGGCATTTCTAAGATAGCCTTGGCCTTCTTGGGGTCGATCTCTATACCTCGTTTAGACACTATAAAGCCTAGAAGCTTGCTAGATGTGATCCCAAAGACACACTTCTTTGGATTCAACATGAGATGATATTTGGCTAACCTATCAAAGGCTTTCTCCAGGTCAGCAAGATTATCCATGAAGGTATGAGATTTGACCAAGATATCATCCACATGATCCTCCAAAATGCTATGGATGAGATCATGAAAAATGGCTATCATAGCTCTTTGATAGGTAGCCCCAACATTCTTTAGGCCAAAAGGCATCATGTTGTAACAAAAGGTTCCCCAAGGGGTAGTAAATTTTGTCTTATGCTGATCCTCTTCTGCAATCTTGATTTGATTATACCCAAAATATCCATCCATGAGGGACAAAATTTCATGTCCAGCTGTAAGGTCTACAATCATATCTATGTTGGGCAAGGGAAAATCATCTTTTGGATAAGCTTTGTTAAGATCTCTGAAATCAGTGCAAATTCTGATGTCACCGGAAGGTTTAGTGATGAGGACCATGTTGGAGATCCACTCTGAGTAGTTGATAAGTTAGATAACCTTAGCAGCTAACATTCTTTCTAGTTTAGCTTTGACCAGTAATGTCACCTTGGGGTGCATTTTTCTAAGCTTTTTTCTGACGGGCTTTATCTTTGGATCGACTGCAAGATGATGAACTACAAGCTTTGGATCAAGTCCTGGAATGTCCTAATATAACCATGAAAATCGGCCAATGTTCTCTCTTAAGACCTCAAAGAGGAGGTCAGCTTGGTCTTGTGATAGGGATGTAGCAATGTGAACAAGTTTTGGGATCTCTGAAGAACCGATGTTGACTTCTCTAGTATCTTTAATTAGAATAGAAGACACCTCTGGTCGATTATCTTGAGGAGGTAATACTAAATCCTCATGTTCTACTTGTGGCTCTTGATGTTCTTACTGAGGGGTTCTCTTCGCTGCCTTAGCTAGTCCCAGATTCACCTTAGTTCTAGTTTTGGGTGTATTAGAACTAGGTTGGGAATTTTCTCCAAAATACCCCTTGGGATCTAGCTTGTAGATATAGGTAGAATCTAGCTTTATTTGTTTGTGAGGAGTTTCGGCTCCCATGAATTTTAGAAGTGCTTCCTCTGATGTGAACTCATCAATGTGTATGATGCTTGGTTGGTCCCAATCTATGAGTTGTGGATGGGTGAGTGGTAGGTCAATGAGGTGGATGGATAGTTCTTGGAGAATAGAATCTCCGAGGGAGATTTGGTCTAGGATATCATCATAGGCTCTCTTTTCAACTTCCTCAGGAATGTCTTCGATTTCGACAAGGTCATGATGAATGTTCAAAAAAGCGTGACTGTCTGTATTGGTGCCCTTAGTTGTGGGTATGCCAAAGCCAAGACCTGACTTGGATTCCCACTTGTGTGCATCGATGGGGCACTGCATGCCTCTTTCTTCTGGTCCTAGACCACCACCTTGATAGTTCCATTTGTCAGTGATGAGCTTATGTTCTTGGGGATGCTTCTGGCTGAAGTGATCAAGGCGTGCTTGATTTCTTTTAGGTGCATCCTTATGTAAGCAATTGTTGATATCTGGAGTGAGCTCCTCATGAAGAGGGATTTTTGAGGATACAAAGGTTGTTGGGCCAAACTATTTGTATCGAGGAGGTGGAATCTCCTTAGCTTTGTGATATGTTAGTCATCCATGGGCATGTGGATCAAGTGGGAGTGCCTTGACAGCAAATGCATTTGACAGACTATACTCTCCATAGCCTTTGTTATTGATCTTTACGGTCGACAGGTTGGAGGCGAGGATGGTTTTTGGGTCATTACAAGTGTGGGATGAGCTAGTGATTGATGTGCCAATATCAATTCCATAGCAATGGTTTGTATATGAAGCTTCAACTACATTGCAGTAAGAAAAGGGGTCTAGATCGGCATGGATGGTTACCTCAGTGCCCTGATGCAAAAATTTGACGCACTGATGGTAAGTGGATGGAACAGCTTTCATGGCATGAATCCATGGGTGACCAAGGAGGATGTTAAATGGTAGGTTTAGATCAATAACATGGCAGAGTGTCTCTTGGATGAACTGCCCAACCTTGATTGGTAGCAAAATAGTTCCTTCTGTGGTTCTTTCCAAGTTGTCATAAGCTTTGATGGTGATAACCTCACTGATGATATTTGCCTTAGCCTCAGTATACCCAACTTGTTTTATGAATTTTAGGGTGCAAATATTCAAGGTTGATCCATTATCTATCATTACTCTTTTCACAGAAAAATTGGATACCATGATGGCTATGCGAAGCGGAAGGGTGTGATCTAGCTCGACCACGGGTATGTCGGTGGGTTTGAATGATAGGGCACATGAGGAGGATAGGTGTCCAACAAGATTACAAAAATTAGTAGCATTGATATCTGAAGTGACACCAAATTCTATCAGAGCACTGCCAAGGATGTCTTTGTACACAGGACTAGTGTGGAGAAGGTCTAAAATAGAGATTTGGGTTGGCATGTTCCCAAGGTGTTCCAAGATATTGTACTGGCTTTTTGATGGAGTTGATGGTGCTGGTGAAATTGGTGGGCCTGTGATGTTAAATCGTGCTCTTTGAGTGGTGACTGAACACTCATTGTTTGGTCCTTGGATATTGATAACATTGACAGAAGGCTCTTTCTCAGATATGCAACCTATGAGGCTACCATAGTCTATATAGGATGAAGTGTGGTCATTGTTCTTCCCATGCTGTTGGTTTGGCTGGCAGTTGTTGGTGTTGTTGTTGTTGGCTCAGATAGGTGCTTTTCTAGGATTTTGGTTGTTGTGAGGAGGAAAAGCATTTTGATAAATCTGTAAGCCTGCATTGGGAGAGGTTTGGGCACCAACAGTGATTTCTTTTCAATCAATGAGGTCCTGCACATAATCTTTCAGTTTCATGCATCTGAGGGTGGTTTGACCTTTTACCCTATGAAATTTGCAGTACTCATTGTCTTTTTACCATGCAGCTTTGGATTGGCTTGGGTTGATTTGCTGGGTAGGAGGAAATTTGATGAGGTTTTCCTTGACTAATTTCTCAAAAATGACATCCAATGGCTCACCAAGGGGTGTATAATTTCTAGGTGCAGGTTGGAATCTAGGCTTTTTTCCTGCAGCTACATTGATGGCATTAGCTTGATTGCTAGACCCTTAGAAGTTGTGTCTTGGATTGTAGTTTTGATAGCTTTGGTTATTCTATTGTTGGTAGTTGATAGCTTGCTGATTGTTTGGTTGATATGGTGGGTTGGACTAGTTTTGAGAAGGACCAAAAATATTCACATGTCTGGTGTCAGTGACGCCATCTGTTGCAACATGCTTGTTTTTGTTCCAATACCTAGACTTGTCATTGGAATGTGATTGATTTTGGTTGGCTTCCTTGTAAATCTTGACCACACCATCTTTAATGAGTCCTTGCTCAAGGATCATTCCTTTCTCTTTGATATCTTTGTAGGTCTGCAAATAGTTCATGGTAATGTGGTGAGCCAAGCTATGATGGGCATTATCAATAAACATTTTCACCAAATGGTGCTCTGGCAAGGTGCAAGATATGGGGGTGGTAAGGGTTTGCCATCTTTGCAGATATTTAGGAAGGCTTTCTCCACCTTTTTGCTTAGTGTGGACAAGATCAACTATTGATAGCTCTATTTCAACAAGATGGGCATATTGGGCTACAAATGCCTCAGACAATTCAAAAAAGTTTTTAATTGTGCCATATGGTATTCTATAAAACCATTCAAGAGCTAGTCCAGCCAAGCTTTTGGGAAAGAGGCACAAGAGGAAGACGTCATCATATGCCACTTCTTGGCAGTGTATATAAAATTCTTTGATATGTGTGACAGGGTCTCCTTTTCCTCTAAATTTTTCAAATTTGGGTGTCTCAAAATGTTTGGGAAATGGTGTCATGGTAATGGCTCTATCAAATGGGTAAGGACACACATTCTCAAACTTGGAGGTTTTTGGATCATTTCCTTCCTGGATGTTCTTCAAAGCTGTCTTCATGGCTTCCCATTCTGAATTAATGGGTGATGGATAGGGTGCCCCAAATGTAGGAGTGCCCTGAGGTATGTTTGTGCTAGATGGGGCAATGGAATATGGATGGCTTTGAGGTATGGACTGGTAGGGATTGTACATGGCTTGGGCAACTGAATGGTGGATGATGGGTTGCTGAGGTGGAGGTGGCACATATTGCTGCATGTGTTGTGAGGCTTGCTGCTGGTATTAGATTTGAGGTTGGAATTGAAGAACATAAGCTGGCTATGGGATAAATGGATTGCTTGGTGGAGGTAAGGTATAAGATGGTTGTGAAGCTTGGGGAAAGGATCGAGGAGCTAGTGGAACTTGACTTTGGATTTGAGGAGTTTGACCAATATATGTGGGTTGTGCCCCCATTTGGGAAGGTATCTACATGGAAAAGGAGGCCAAGTAATTGGTGGGGTGTGGTGGTGGATTTCCTCCTAGAAGTGGCATAGAAAAATATTTAGTGATAGGAGGTAATGGATTAGTTGGTGGTGGAGGTGGTGGGAATTGAAAGCTTGGGAATGGAACTGATGGGGTTTGATAGCTTGGTGGCTAGATTTGAAAGCTTGGTAGAGTGGTGGTAGGAGCTTGGGTCACTTAAGATCTTGGCAAAACATTGGTACTAGCTTGTGGGGTTTGATAGCTTTGTGGAGTGAGGGTAGTAGCTTGTGGATTTGTGGCTGATGGCACTGAGCTCCAAGGACCTAGTGGAAATGATGGAATTGTGTTCTGAGCTAAGGTAAACAAGCTGGGGGTGATGAAGGGTTGATTACTTGGCCCCATGGGTGGCATCCTAGATGTATATTGCTAAGGTTGGCCAAAGATACTAGCACTGATTTGGGAGATGGGTGGATTTAGAAGGCTGGGTTGGGGAGCAGTAGCAGCAATAGTGAAGGGAGTGGATGATGAGGTGTTTTGGGCAAAGGGGGTTTGGGATGGAGTGGTATGGACCAATGGTGGAGTGGTGGTGGTTGGATTGGCTTGTGGGAGGGAGATTTCAACTTGAGTGGAGGCTGGTATGTTTGGGTTTGTTGGATCATATGGATTGGTTTGAGGCTCTTCTTTCGGATAATTCAAATCATAAGAGCCTATGGGTGGTTGGGAGTTGTTCAAATAATGGTTAAGATGGCTCTGATAGGGGAGGAGGTCTTCCAAAGTCGAAGGCTCCAATGTTGTCCCTTCGAAAGTTGGCCATGATTGTTTCTTTGTTTTTGTCTATAATGGCGTTCACCAATACTACATTTCTTGGTTGGTTCATGAAGGCTTCAATGTCAATAGGTGATGTTATAGCATTCTCTGGGATGAAGGATGGTTGAGTGCTCAAGGGGAGCGATGTTGTTGGATCCAAATGATAGGGCTCCATTGTTTCCTTCTTCTTCTTGCCTAAGCGAGTGACAGGTGGCATGAAAATGCAGAATGTTTCCTAGGGATGAGATGCAACAATGCTGATGGATGCAAAAAGGGGGGAAGGCTTTTCTATGCAAAAGATTTCCTAGGTTGAGGCAAAGCTATATGAAAAAACCTAAGGAGGATTGGCTTGGGGATGCTAACTTCAAAGATATGTTGCCAAAGCACAAAAGGTCTACTTTCCTATGTGCAAGCTTGGTGGTGATTGTGTCAACTTAAGGATAGACTGATGATCCTTTAGGAAGAACACAAGATTGACCACTTGTGGATCCTAACCTTTAGCTCAAGGTGATGAGAGATGACAAGTGAAAAAGCTAGATTACCCTAGACAAAGCTCTGTCAAAGGGATAACCTTGTTGAGATTGATGGATTTGGAAGATGTTAGGAATGGAAAACTTTTGGCAAAGTGACAACAATTTTGAAGGCTTGGATGTGTAGATTTTGGATTACTAGCTAGATAGTTTGGTTCTAAATGAGATGAATGAGCTAAAATGCTTAAGGGGATGACTAAGGATGGCTAGCTTACCTACTAATATGACTCTAATGAAAAAGTGAATCTTATGCAAGAAGATGTGGAGAAAAAAGAGGGTCTAATCATAGAAATTATGCCTAGTTGGTAAGGCATAAGCATTGTTAACTCCTAGATGTTGGTTGAATTGGATGGTGCAATCTAACCAGGCATCTTGAAAGGCTTCATCAGTAGCTTTGTCCTCTCCTTTGTGGAGTTTGGGAATTTGAGGGCTTGGTGTTAGTTCCTTTCTCTTGGTTGAAATTTCTTGGTATGCCTGAGATGGCTTGAGTTTAACTTTGTGAAAATTTTTTTTGGGTTTGGGTTGTTCTGACATGAATTATTGAATCTGCTTGGCTTTGAGAGATCTCGGTTGTTTTTCTTCAACTTGTTCAACTTCTGGAATAGGTAGTGACTATGCTAAGTGTGCCCTAAGCTAGGATTGACCAAGTTTGGCAAACATTCATTCAACAAATTAAAAAAATCAAGCAATAGATAGGAACAACCAAATAGAAGTTTTTGATTCTCAGAATGTGATACTTGTGCCAAGGAGTGTGTGTGTTCAAAAAATGTTTCGATTAGTCACTTCAAACACATTAACACCCTAGATGGTTGTGTACAAGGCTGACAGTTGGTTTAGCTAGGGAGTCCTCGATATACCCAAGGTATGTGAGGCCCAAATCCATAGATGAAACCAAAAAGATGTCACACAGCCGAGAGGAGTGGTAACCCACTTCTCCTCTTTCACTTCTCAAGGGTATTAAGTTCCTTGAGGCTTAGCTCAAGTGACAAAATCTTGATTCCAAGAGGAGTCTTTCGATTCACCTCTTGATTCTTATACTTTGCTAGAACGCTGGAGTTGAGGTTGTCCCAAGGGGTGATGAAATCCCCAAGCAAGCCTCTTAAAAAGAGAAATAGGGTTTTTGGATCCTAATCTTATGCACCTAAGATGGCCTCGAAAGACGACAAAGGGAGAGAAGACTTGGATGAAATTGGGCTAAAAAATATGCTTGTTCTTTTACCAATTGACTCTTATGTGTGTTGATCTAGATTTTGCAAGCACTCATGTTTAAGAGACAATTTTCAATTCCAACTTTGAAATGCGCCAACAAAGCAACATCGATCGAAGAATGTGAACAAGAAGAAGAGTTAGGGTCAACAAGAAAGTAAACTCGCGTGCTCGGAGGCCCTCCGCATCAAGTATTGATTAATTTTCTTTAAGGCATTCAAGAGTTGGTGTGATTTATTTTTAAGCCCAAAAAGAAAAGATGTGTGAAACTCATTTTCAAGCACGCGCTCGAAGGCCCTCCACGTCAATGGTTGTTCAATTTTAAAATCCAAGTTTAGAAATGTGATTGATTTAGTTTAGAGTTTTGGTCATTTAAGAATTTTGATAAAGTTAAAGTTCAAAGACCAAATGAGTGAGTTAGATTGTGGAACATTTAACACCTTTTTCAAGTAGACCCATCCCCATAAATGGCGCTGAGATTGCAACCAATGGTTAAATTGATGGGTGATTAGAAAAGAGGTGAGTCCAAGGAATTACTCAAATTGATTTTTGCAAATTTGTGTTTAACTTAGTGAAGTTTCTTAAATGTCCAAAAATCAAAATTTGCCTAAATTGCATGTGGAAAAGAAATTTGTTTTGTTCAATTTTAAAAGCTCCAAATGAAGTGTTTGATTGTTTTTTTTTTGCTTTTAAACATACAGGTTCATTTGTTAGAGTTTTGAAAACATGCAAAGACAATGACTTGGACAAGATAGCCAAAAAGTAGGTGACAAATCTAGGAAAATAATACAACAGGCGAAGACGCCAATCTATGGAGACGTTGAAACTTGCAGATGCCAAAACTCACAGATGATGAAACTCGTAGATGACAGTCTGATGAAGAAGGCAACTGGTGGCATTGAAGATGATAGTTGATGGATTACGGCTACGGAGATGACAGTTTGACTACTGGCGGCAGTGGAGTCGACAGTTTGACATCAAAGACGATAGTTTGGCTATTGGCGATAGCGGAGACGACAGAGTGTGTTTTGAATAAGAAAATTGGCCAGGTGGAAGTGAATGTTAGAGGCAGAGATGATGATAAAAGCCAAGCGGAGACACTAAAAATTGGAGATGCTGATCTGTGCATATGACAGAATTCACTTCGAAGACGACAGTTCAGGATTCGAAGACGACAGTCTTCCAGTCAGAGACGCTGATTTGCGGAGATGACACTGTGCAGAATTGGGTTTAAAGCATGCGGATTTTCTTTAGAAAAATTTTGGAATTTGATTTTTGAAGATTTGTTTTTTTTTTCCAATGCTTTCTTTAACCTGCAAGAACAAGATTATATCCTACAAAACACTCAAACAACAAGAAACATTAGATTATTAGCAAAAAACAATATATAGATAGAAATAGATGATTAAATGACCCCTAGTGGGGTCTCACCGGGTGTGCCAAAATGTATATGCTATATTAGTATGTTAAAAATACTAAATTAAGAAATCAAAAGCATTTACAAGATAAAATACCATAACATAAATGAGAGACTAAAGAGGAAACCCTGATTGGAAATATGAGCCAAATGAATGGACTCTCCCAATAGGATTTAGCTCTTTGCTTGGTAGATGAGTCTAAGGATTGGGATGTATGCTCAAGCTTCAAACTAGCTTTAATGGAGATGGAAATGGCAAATTGGTAGCTTGAGAGCTCTCAATTTGGCATTATAAGGTGTTGATGTTGATGTCAATTTTAGAGGTTGCCCTAAAATATTGTTATAAGTAGCGAAGATGCATAATGCATTGGAATATTGGTATGCATTTTTACTAGATAATAGAAAGGTTGAAGGCTATGTAGGTGGAAGTTGTTAGTATGTTTTTCATTGTACCAAAATTTTGAGCTATCAACGAATATCATAAAGACTAGACTTATCGAGATCTATGAAGTCAACAATCTCCCCCTTAGTACTAATTGAGGGTTCCACACTAACAAAATGAAGGAGACTTCCTAAGATTTTAATTTGTGACCCAAGGCTCTGATACCAATTTCTGGTATGTTTGATGTTGCACCAAAAGATCAAGCTATCAATGAATGTCACAAACACTAGACTTATCCAGATCTACAAGAGGTGGTTAAGCCATGTCACAAACTCCAAAGTAGGTGCTAACCACCAAGTCAATAAAAGTAGCCTAGGTTTTGGGTGAACCTTTTTAAATATGTGTGTTATATGTGTTCTTTGTGTTTTCTTTTTCTATTTTTTAACATAACTATTTATTCTTATATTATTTTGGATCTATCAAACCCTAACATACTCAATGTCAAATTCACTTAGTACCACAACCCACTTTGCTAGTCTTCCTATTAATGCCGATTTACTAAGAAAATATTTTAAAGGACCTATCTTAGCAATTATTATGACTTTGTGGGATAACATGTAGAGTCTCAACTTTTGTGATGCAAAGACCATTACTAGACACACTCTCTCAATTGATGAATAGTTAAGTTCATATCACACTAGAGTGTAACTGATATAATAAATAGCCTTTTCTTTTCCTTAATGGTCTTGTTGTGCCCATAAGGCTCCCAAAAAACTTTCAATCACTGATATGTATAACAAGAGTGGGTTTCCATGTATAGGTGACATCAAAGTTGGTAGATTTTTCAAATACTATTTGATCTTGTCAAAAGCTTTTTTATATGTGGCATCCCAGTAAAATGGCAAATTCTTATGTAACAAGTACATAAAAAGATGACACTATCAACTAATTGTGAGAAAAATCTCTTGATGGATTGCAATCTTCGTTGTAATGATCTTAACTTACTTATGTTCCTTGGGGGTGGTATTTCCATAATTAGCTTGACTTTATTAGGATCCACTTCTATTCCTTTTGCAAAAACTATATATCTCAATAGTTTTTCAAATGTCACACTGAGTGCACATTTCTTGGGATTTAATCTAACATTGTACTTTTGTAATCTAGTGAATATCCTATCCAATATTTGTAAATAACCTTTCCTTATTTTTAGATTTCCTAGGATATCTTCAACATCATCTTCCATTATGATATTCATCATGTGAAGAAAAATTGTAGTCATCACCCTTTGATATGTAACACCTTCATTTTTAAGACCAAAAGGCATGACCTTCTAGCAATAAGTATACCATAGACACATGAATGCAATTTTATGTTAATCTTTTGGTGCAATTTTTATTTGGTTATAACCACAAAAAATCATCCATTAAAGATAGAATTTCATGCCCAGTAGTAAGATCTACAATACTATCAATGTTTGGTAAAGGAAAATCATCTTTTGAACAAGTTTTGTTTAGATCTTTGAAGTTAGTATATACCCTGATAGACTTATCTAGTTTTCAAACAAGAACAATGTTTGATACCCATTATGCATAATCAACTGCTCTTATAAAACTAACATCTAATAATTTCTTTATTTCAACTTTTACTAGAAGTACCAAGTGTGGATGCATCTTTCTGAGTTTTTGCTTCATTGGTTTGATTCTTCGAGATACATTTAAATTGCACATTATGACATCTAGATCTAAACTTGACATATCATCATATGACCATGCAAAATTGATTTTTTTGGATTTGAAAAACTATATAAACTTTTCTCTTTCTGATTCTGATAAAGATGCTACTATTTTGAGGATGCATTGAGATTCTTCTATCCTAATATTAATAGGCATTGTTGGTTCAATGAGTATTGCTAATTACTCTTGATATAAATAATCTAGAAGAGTGTTGACCCTTTCATCTTTAGATGCCTCAGAGAGGTTTTCAACCTTATATGTGTGTGTGTGTGTGTGTGTGTGTGTGTTGGTGTGTGTTGTGTGTGTGTTTTATTTTTACTATTCTCAAATCTAATACTGCTATAGTGTGGTCTTCACCATTAAATCTATTGATTATTTTCACATTTTTACAACTAAAGGGATTTTTACTCTCACCAAAGTAAGCCATGTCATTGAGTTCAATAGGAAACCATTTCTTATGATCTCCTTGTGGTATATGATCTCTAATTTTAGGATAACCTATGACCACCTAATCATTATGGAAAACATCCAGGTCAGGAATGGGAGGTGAAGCCTAAACAATAAGCTCAAGATGTATCAGTGGTAAAGGATTGTTTGGGTTATATTCAAAGGCAATGATGGTATTAATAGATTTTTTTTTAAAGATGTAGGAATGTATCAATAAGTTCTATTTCTTCACTCTCATCAAAATGTCATACTTTTGATAAATCTCTATTTCTTCACAATCATTATGATAAGCATAATATGAGATTATCTCTAATTAGTCTAACTATGAACTTTCTCCCTCAGGGTATGAGTCACTATAAGTCCTAACAATATCAATTTCTATTTATTTAGTGAGGGTATTGGAATCATCTTCATTAGAACTAGTGTCTTCTTGCTTATCCCATATTTGATTTTGAAATTGTAGGGTGACCTTCCATTTCCCTTTCATCTAAGATGCTTGATATGATCTATATCCCAATCTTGTAGTATCTCTCTAATATTTTGAATTTTTCAAGATGGGTTGTAAGACACATTCTCTTGGTAAGCCAAGAGGTCCACTTCCTTTGTACCCTATTTTTACTAAAATATCATATCCTTTTCCATAATTCTCAAGAGATATATGTTCATATTTGATGATCTCTTGTTTCTTTTCTTTGTATAGGAATTGTTCAACATTTTTGTCATTTTCTTCATTAGTTAAGGTGCTCCACTCATAAAATTGCCAAAAATAGTGTTGATCTATCATTTGAATGATGCTTTAACAAAAATAATCCTTTTGAATTCTTCTCTTGAAAAGCTAATCTGAGATCAACTCCAAGGTTCTAGGTGATCAGGCAAACTACTAAAATTTGCTTGATTGAAGATAAATGTGTATGTTCATAGGAAGCCTTTGCTAGTTCCCAAAAATTTTGGATATGATGTTTGATCTACTTGCTATCTCAAAAAGTAACAACAAAAGATATATATATTGTATTTTTTGTTTTATAATGAATGCAATTTATCGATGCAACTATATGAATTCCTATTAGTTGAGTGTTAGAAAAGAAAATAACAAGATAGGGTAACAAGAAATCAAACAAAATAACTTGAATAAGATATTCCTAATGGAAATTAACCATAGTAACAACATGTTTGTGAGTTAAATCATAAAAAAAAAACTAAAAGATGTTTCACTTGTCATCAAATAACAAGGCCATGGAAAGCGGGCTCATGTGAGACAAGATACTATGTAGAAAAAATAGGTGATCTCTTATCCAACTTGATACATCAGCAAAATTTGCTAACAAAAGGAAAACACCAAAATTAAAAGGTCACATGATCATAACAACACAATAAAACCATTGGCCTCATTATTATTCATGAAAAATACGTTCACAAAAATAATAAACTCTAACAAGGATAACTACACACAGAATAAGAGCATCAATGTTGAGAAAAAATTGGGTCAAAACTAGTCAAAATAGACAAGACAAAGGATTTTTCCCCCTAGAATCCAATTTTGTAGACTAGAGCACGTTGGATAGTGCACTAATGCACTAGTTTGCCTTGGAACTGGAAAAGTGTGTAGCTACATTCTAGCACACATGAGCACCTTGACAAGGTGCACATGTGTGCAGTTGCACACATGTGCATTAGTGCATTGCAAGTGGAGTCTTATATAGGCACCTGGGGAGACAAGAGTGTGCACCTACATAGGTGCACACCTCTTAAGGTGAATATTCCTAGGGTAGAGTGGGGGTTAGGTGCACATATGTGCACTTGGTGCACATGTGCATGTGTGTGTGTGCACACATTAAGCACATTAAAGTCTTAAACTTTCTTTTTTACCTATGTCTTTTTGCCCCAACCTTCATGATTAGAGATCGGGGTTTGACATAGACCAAGCGGAGGATTCAAAATTATCGAGGCTTCAAACTATATGCCTCATAGAGAATTTTAAAACTAGGGGGTCCCCATTTTGTGACTCAAAATGGGGCATGCATTGTGAGGCCACAACAATTAGTAGTAGTTGGTGGTTTTGACCATTGTTTTGTTATCAATGATCAGCCATATGATCTAGGTGACAAGGGTAATTCTGTGATACAAAAAGTTTTCCCCAAGGTATATTCTCCCATACTCTATTCTTTAACATTAAATTTTATATCTAAAGACTTGGAAGTAGATGTTAGATTTCTAGTGTCTTTATCGAGGGAAGTGGATACAAATTGATTGTATGGTATGAGATAATTTATCGATGAATCCAAGGTATTGCATTACTAAAAAACATAGGGATCTCTTTTAATTTTTATCTCTTGTCCATCACGAGGGAATTTTAAACATTGATGAAATGTTGAGGGTACTACTTGGATGGAGTGAATCTAGGATGTCCAAAGAGAATATTGTAGGCTAGTTCCATATATAGGACTTGACAAGGTTTGTCTTTGACCATGGGACCAACTCTAATAGGTAACACAACTAATCCCTTGGATGCTCTTTCTTTTTCATCATAACCTTTTATTGTGATTTTCTTTTAAGGATCTACTATATTTTTAGAAAATAATAGTGCAAGGACCAATTTTAAAGTGGATATATTCAATCTAGCTCCATCTATAAGGACTATTTTGATCTTGTGACTTTATACAAGGACTTAACTATGGAGTGAAGAATTATGTGGTTGATGAATGAAAAGGTTGTCATTTTCTATAAAGGATATGAAATGTGGTGTAGTCAAATGTCCCACCATAGCTTAGACTTGATTTTGAGCTAGATTGATAAGTATTGTGATCTTTGTTACATATTTTTCAATAATTTCTCTATGAAATGTGGATAACTATAGAAGCTCTAATATGGATATCTGGGCTAGTGTTTTTGTCAATTGGGCCAAAAGGTTGTATTGTTTTGATGTTTTAGATGTAGACTTTGTAATATAGAAAAATTTGGTTTGAGATGTAGATGGTTTTGATGGAACACCTTATAGTGTAACCTTTTATTGATTTCTAGTGATAGCATTAACTTGTTTGGATTCATCATTCTCATGAAAGGTAATGACATTGGCATAGTATTGAGAAGAATCACATTCAGATGGGTTGTTAATGTTTGTATAGGATGTGGTATTATAACTAGCTTGTTTGTCTATCTTTTTGTTGGAGGCATTTCCTTTATCATGATCTAGAAGTGGATCTTTGAATGTGGTATGTATCTCATTTAAGTTATGACCATCACCATTTACTTTAGCACTCTCCACTAGGTCTTATATGACATTATTTAATTTTTTTAAATCATTGGTTTTATGTTCTTTGCCTCTATGGAATTCACAATAGTCATCATTAGTCCACCATGATTGTTTCACTTTTGGTTCATAATCTTTTACTTAAGGAAGCATGATATTTTTTTGAGTGATTAACTTTATCAAAACTGATTCAAGAGATTCACCTATAGGTGTGAATGTCTATTTCTTAGGTATAAGAGATCTCCTCATGAAAGATTTACTATTTTGGACACCTTGAGCATTTTGATTTGGTTGAGTACTAGTAGATTTTCTTCCAAGATTCAATACTAGTTGTGATGTTTTGACATTTTTATTAGCTACTACTTCGTCACTTATGATTTTTTTGTTCTTGTTCCAATATTTGGATTTATTATTGTTTCTATTGGAATTGTTATTGTTATATTGATTTGAAGAACTATAATTGTCTTTCGTGTATAGTTTGAGTTCTTTTTGAATCATAGCTTCTTCAAAATCTACACCATTTTCTATGAGCTTTTTGAAGTTCAGTGGACATTGCAATTGTACCCTATAGCTCATGTCTATTGTAATATTTTGTATAAGAATATCCATCTTTTCATGTTCAAGAATGATTCATGGATATTTTGATAAGAGGTTATGCCATATTTCTAAAAAGGTGAGGAATGGTTCCCCATTCTTTTGTTTTGAGTTGAAAAGGTCTAACATGGTCACTTCATGTCTATTGTTGTAGGAATAATATGTTGCGAACATATCAACTAACTCATTATAGGAATGAATACTAGGTGGTAGCTTAGAAAACCATTCCATAGCTTAGCGTCCTAAAATTCATGGAAATAATCTCATAAGGTAAGTCTCATCATGAGCTATTTCAATGCAAGCAACACAAAATTCTCTAACTTGGTCTTGTGGATCCATATTCCCTTTGTATTTATCAAATTTGGGAACCTCAAAATGAGAAGGAAATAGAATCACGACCAAATTTTTTTCAAAAGGGTATGGACATATGACTTATAAGGTGTACCTCTAAGATGAAGATCTAGTTTGAATTTCTTGGATATTTTGTTGAAGCATTTGGATCTATTGTACCAAAGGGTCTAATGATAATGTATGTCCATGTAGGATATTTTATTGAACATTGATTCCTTGAGGGTTTAAACTTTGAAAGTTCATACCAAGAATGTTATACCCTTGTTAATGAGATCCTTGGAATGTTGAGTTGAATTATTGAAAAGGATTTTCTTGACTATGATCTTGAGAAGAAACATGTTGAGGATAACCTTGTTTTGTTATGCCTTGTGGGGTAATCCCTAGTTGACAAGATACTTGATATGTGATGTTTGGTTGTTGAGTAGGACCTTGTCATGTTATAATAGTAGGACTAGGACCTTGTTGGGTTGCACCTTGTTGAGGAGGTCCTTGTAATGTTACCATAGGTAGACTCAAACCTTATTGGATTACACTTTGTTGAGGAGTACTTTTTTGGGAATAACCTTGTTGGGGAGATCATTTTAATGTTACCATAGCTAGACTAGGATCTTGTTGGGTTACACCTTGTTGAGGAGGTCCTTGTAATGTTACCATAGGTGTACTAGGACCTTGTTGGGTTATACCTTGTTGAGTAGTACTTTTTTGGGTATAACCTTGTTGAGGAGGTCCTTGTAATGTTACCATAGGTGGACTAGGAGCTTGTTGGGTTATACCTTGTTGAAGAGTACTTTTTTGGGTATAACCTTGTTAAGGAAGTCATTATAATGGTAAATATTGTTGACAACTATTTTATTGTATTTACCATTGGGATGTTGCACCTAATAAAGGACTTTGAGAAGAGGAACTTTGTTGAATGAGCATTATTTTGTTGCAAAAGATCATTTAATGGAAAAGAATCTTGTGAGGTTGAACATTGTTGAAAAACATGTTGTGGGGTTAATCCTTGTTGAGAAAGTTCTTGATTACTAGAGGTTTCCTTAAGTTGATTGAGATCAAAATCAATAGCAAGCTTGACACCTTGTTTTGCAAGTACCATGAAATATTGTCTTTATCTAGGTTTAGTATCATTTCCATTATTTTCTAAAGCCTAGAGTCTTTCATGACTTTCTTAATCTCTTCTCACTAATACATTTGGTATTCCGTCACAACCTTGTCGTCATCGCAATTGCGATGGTCTACTGTCGCAATTGCGACAACAACAAGGTTGTGATGGAAAAATTGCAATGACACTACCGTTGCAATTTGGTACCAAATGTATAAGTGTCTTTAGTTGGTTCATCATCCATTGATTGTTTAGAGGACCTAATAGTTTTGGTGGTCCAAGGATTCTCATAAGGATTTTTTTCTTCCATGTTGGTTTGTTATTGTTGGGCTTTCAATTTTTGAGCTCTAGCTTGAACTACGATATAATGGCAAAAGAGAATATTTTTGGTTGAATATTTTACTCAAATGTTGAAAATTTAGATGTAGACAGTGATAATCTAAGCCTATAGGAGATAGAAACTTGCCATGATCTAGACAAAGAGGTCTCAAAATGTCAAATCTAGGTAAGTTTCTAGATGAAGGATGATAAATCCTAATAAGGAAGCTCACTAAGATAAAATTTGTTCAACACTAGAATTTTGGGGATGTAAACTTTTGGGATGGTAGACTAGAAGTATAAAGATGAGGTTCAAACTATTTTTCATTATTTGAAAGTTTTTTTTTTTTTTATCAAACTGGAAGCATAACTCAAATGAGTACCTTCAAATGTTCTTTGATTTTTCTAAAAAGGTTCTAATAGTCCTCTTTGACAAATGCGTAGTAATAAATGCATAGAAAGATTGAATAAATGCACAAGAATAAATAACAGATGTGTAGTACTATTGATTAAAAAAGTGCTAATAGATAAAACCAAATGTGTGGGTGTAATAGATAGAAGCACAATAGTGTAAATAAAAGCATAGATTAAAAAAAGCACAATAGTGCAAACAAAAGCACAAATAAATAGAATGAAATCACATATTTAGTGAGTAAATGTGCAATAGTAGCAGATAAAAGCATTACTATTGTTAAAAAATGTACAACTCTTGTGAATTTTGAGAAAAAGATTTGGATTGTCTTATTTTTTAATTATTTTTTGTTATTTTTCTAATTTTTGGGTTTTTTGGTTGTTTTTCTCATTTTCTAGTTTTTTGGTTGCTTTTTTGATTTTTTGGTTTTTTTGGTTGTTTTTCTGATTTTCTAGTTTTTGGAAAGAAAGATATGCACACACATGAAATAGGATGAGCTCCTAAAAGCTTTTCTAAAATGTAATGCACATACTAAATTAGGTTGGCCAAGAGAGTATTTGTTGAATTGCCACTTAGACTAGGTCCAACCATGCTAATTTAGTGTGGATGGAATGATAGCTTGGAGGCATAGGCTCCCCCTTATAGTGCACTCACTTATTGGCACAACAAGCTACAAATTCCAAGGGTGATGAAATCCCAAGGAATCAATACCTCACAACAAAGCATGAGAGGTGTGAGATGTCTTTATGACCCCTTAGTGCCAACATATAGAAGGCTTTTGGAAATTGTTAACACATTATTTAGTAAGAGCATCCATTTGGAAGGTTATGCATTCAAAAAATTATACCTATTAAGGGGATCCCTCAGTCTATGGAGGTTATGCTTCATAGATCTTAATGAACCATGTGGGTGCTAAGAGAGAATTGCATCCCAACATAACAATATTACAACCACTCCATGAAACTTTCATCCCAATGGATTTTTATTTATAGTGGATTGGAAGAGCTTGGCATTAGCCCATTACCACATGGTTCATTCCCTCTCACCAGCTATGCTAAAGTCATTCTCAGGAGGTAGGCCCTCTAAACATTAGTCCAAATTTTCTCTTGGATCCAGGATCTAAAAATTGCAAGGGAAGAGGATACTTCTTCATACTAAAATTGGGTAAAAATAGAATGTGGCTAGCCCACAACACACAATTGACATGATGAAATAATTTAAAGAAGACATAGAGCAATGAAAAGTATGTTATATTTTAAGCCCAAATGAAGGTTATGGTTTTCATTTAACAACCCCTTATAGCAACCTGCAAATAAAGGGTCAATCAAATATATTTTTAAAGGGTCTTCGACACAATGTCCTGTAAAACAAACCTAGAAAACTACAAAAATAAACAATAACTAGTTAAAATGTTAGAGATCTAGAAAAAAACTTTGGAAAAACTTTCCTAAAATGGACACCTACTAAAAATGGAAGCCTGCTAAAAAAAAGCTTTTCTTGAAATAAAAACTTGCTAAAAATAGAAACTTTCTAAAAAATGGAAACCTACTAAGAATGAAAACTTTCTAAACATAAAAATCTATTAAAAATGGAAACCTACTAAAAAAAAAAAACTTTCTAAAAATGGAAACCTACTAAAAATGGAAACTTTCTCAAAATGGAAATCTTCTAAAAATAAAAGCTTTCCAAAAATAGAAACTTGCTTAAAAGTAAAAACTTTCTTGAAACATAAACTTGTTAAAAATGGAAACTTTTTTTAAACATAAACTTGCTAAAACAAAAAACTTTCTTGAAATGGAAACCTACCAAAAATGAAAAATTTCTCAAAATAGGAACTTTCTAAAAAGAGAAAATACAAATATTGGTTAAAATGGGGTAGACCCCCATGGTGGGCAACAAAGATGTATGCAAATTTATGTGTTAATGCCTAAATATCAAATCTAAGCTAATAAACACACACACAATGAAGGATTGCAAATCAAAATGAAATCTTTATCTTTTTCTTATCTTATGCAACATGCCTCCATTGTCCTCCCAATCTTGAGTCTTCTTGATTTGTGAGCCCTCAGATTTTGGTTAGCTCCCTTCTAAAAGATTGCTTCAAGATGTTGGAGATTTATGAAATTTAATGTAAGATCAAATGGAATGATCCTAGAATAACTAAACGATGAAGATGAATGATAATGCAAATGAATTATGAAAATGGATGATAGATTTCTTGAGGATGCTTCTAATGCTAATTCAAAATGCTAAAATTGAGTATGAATCTAGATGTTAAAATGAGGAGACAAATATTCCTTTTATAAACTTTGGACAGACCCTAGCCTAGGTGAAAACATTTGACGGTGGAGAGATAATTAAGGACACATGGATGTATGAGATTAATTTGATTAAAGAGATGGAGAAAATCAAGGATTTGGTTGAGTAATGAGATGAAAATTAGGAAAAGAAAAGGTAGTTTGTAGTCATCTCATCAAGACTGTTTAAGAGGACTCTAGCTCTAGAGAAAACTCCAAGGAAGAGGGGCTCATGAACCCTTGCTAATTACATGAGGTGGATTCATTGACTCCAGGTTAGTAGAGGAAGAGGTAGAGAACTTAGTCTCCCAGAGACATGTCTCAGAGGTTGAGTTAATCAAGGCCACATCTCCTCTTTTAATCCCATAAGATAAGACAGATGGGTGAGGATTAAAAGTGGAGTGAGAGGCTTAGTCATTTAGATGAGTAGATAATTAAGCAATTTAAATAAATGACACTTAAATTACTTAATAAAATTAAATAAGAGAGTTAGGATAGTGTGATTGACTTAGGTGAATTAGTTTAAAAACTTAAATAATTTATTAATACTAATAGACTAATAATATGAATTAAATATAGAAATATTTAATTAATTATTAGCATTGTTCCTATTTCTAAACCAGATAAATCTATCAAGATATGCACTAACTTCAAAGATCTAAATTAAGCTTGTCTACAAGATGATTTTCCTTTACTAAACATTGATACTATTTTAGATCTTACTGGTGGGCATGAAATGCTATATTTAATGAATGTTATTTCTAGTTGCTCCCATGGGGTACTTACTGTTGGAATGTCATGCCTTTTGTTCTAAAAAATGCAAGTGCTATGTATCAGAGGGCAATGAGTACAAATTTTCATGAGATGATGCATACCATAATGGAAGACTATGTTGGTGATATCCTAGGTAAATAAAAAACATGAAAAGATCATTTACAAATATTGGATAGGATATTCACTAGATTGAAGATGTGCATTCAGTGTGACATTTCAAAAAATGTTGGGATATATAGTTTCTACAAATTAATTAGAAGTGGATCCTGATAAAGTCAAGGCAATCATTGAAATGCCACCCCCAAGGAACATAAGTTAGTTAAGATCATTACAAGGAAGATTTCAATCCATTAGGAGATTTGTCTTACAATTGGCTAATAGAAGTCATCCTTTTATGTACCTACTATGTAAGAATGTACCATTTCACTAGGATGCCACTTGTGAAGAAACTTTTGACAAGATCAAACAGTATTTGTCAAATCCACCAACTTTGATGTCACTTATGCATGGGAAATGACTTTTGTTATAGATATCAATGATTGCAAGTTCTTTGCAAGCTTCATTGACACAACAAGACCATGAAGAAAAAGAAAAGGCTATTTAATATATTAGTCATAGTTTAGTGGGATATGAGCTTAATTATTCATCAATTGAGAGAATATATCTAGCAATAGTCTTTGCATCACAAATGTTGAGACAATACATGTTATCAAACAACTAATCCTATCACATGTTTATCACATGACTATTGATAAATTTATCATTTGTTTGTACCTATGTTGGTTTCTATTTAGCATTACTATAATGATGCCTATGTGGGTCACATCAGTTATTCTACCTAAACATTCCAACAAAGCCCTTTCCTAGTTATTCAATAATTTCTATGATATTTTTCCCTCTACCTAGCCATCTCTACCAATAAAATAGATGTGTAGCTCTATTCCATAGATTCACAATATAATCCAACACTTGCATAATTAATGTATTTGAGTAACAATCCTAGACCTATGTGATAAATCTATTGATAATTGCACATTTTAAAAAAATGTGTATCATCCCTAATTTGATTCAAAAAATCCCCAAATCTATGTACACTATCATTTCAAATATGTGCAAACATAAAAATGTGAGCATACAAATGACAATTGGAAAAAAACCTCCTACAAATGTGCCTTAATAGCTAAAAACATGGAAATAAACACTAAAGTTACATATTTGTGGATGACAACTATGCATTTGTCTACTAAAATCCAAAAATTCAATTTTCTTTTTACCTATTCTATAGTCCTACTCAGAAACTTATCAAATCTATCATCCTATTACAAATTCTATCTAAACCTATCAATTGACTAAGAGGGATAAACTACCTACTGACTTTCCATAGATGGTTGGTCATTGATATCTTTGGACTTTCTCAAATTGGTAAATGTTTAAGCTATATTATGCTAGTCATCCCAACCTTATTAAGTACTTATTTTGTTAAACCAAAATAATTCCTTAATCAAAATTCCATTATACTATTGTTTCCTCTATTCTGGGATGTCACCTTATACCTAATTTATCTACCATAACTTAAAATGTACTTATCATAATATTTAGCACTCTTGAAAATGTGTTGTATGCTATTCATACTACCTTTTCTTAATTGTGCAATTCATCAAGTGCCTCTAGTGAGGCTCACCAAACCAAAATGTTTGACTATTCACTATTTCCCTTTACTACACATAGGCAATTTTTAGAGTTTCTATACTTCAAACTTATTCTTATCTTTTTCCATCACAAAATAGACATGTTTCCATAAATTAAAACCCTATTACATTACTTTATCCAAATTTCCAACAATCTCCCTCTTTGATGTTGATGGCAACATATGAGAACAACTAGCTAAGTAGCAAAATTGCAAAATTGCAAAATTTGTGAAGTGTTTCACATGGTCATCAAAATTTCATTTTTTTGGATTATCTCTAGATATCATATCATCTTCTACAAACACAAAGACACACATTGTTCTCCCCCTTTGACTATTTTCTAACTTATATCTCCCTCATATAATATTTACGATGCATAATACTTACAATTTTTTCTTACCATTACTTTGTCTCCCTTTCACGTCAATAGCATTAAAGATGAGTCTAAAAATTTATATAGAAGAAAAAGTTATAGGTCTTGGAGTCTTCATGCTGAATGAGTGGTAAGAAGTGTCACATAATAAGAGAAATATTCTTTACACTATTAAAATATTTATCCCAAGAGTCCTTAACTCCATCTTGTATGTTGGTTAGTGCAAAAAATCAATAGCCTACAACATTTTTTGCATTTAGATTTGGATAGGAGAAACTTTCATAGGATTATTTTGCCTCTAGACATGTATCAATCTACCTTTGAACAATATAAATCTTCAAGGTCAAATTCTCTTTGAGAAATGAGAATCATTTCAAGATTCTTTCTCGCTAAGCTCAAGTAGCCTTATCTCATCATAAATTTGACTATTTCTTTTCTCAATCTCTATGAATTTTTCCTTTGGATTCTTCAACTTATCTATATTTTTCTTCAATTCCACCTCTTTATCTCTTATTTCTTTAGAGGTATCTTGGGTAAAATAATGTGCTAAGACACATTTTTTATATAACTCCTTTCCCTCAAAGGTACAATTTCTCAATCCTTTTATACAATATCCAAAGCTGCCCTACCATTTATTATGTTTTTAATACTATCCTAAGTAAGTTTGCGTCATGTTCTACCTATTATTTTACATTTTTTGTGTCCATATGTGTTGGTGTAAATATCATGCATTTACAATTTACACTTTACTTAAGTTTACTTAGGTTAATGCATTATTTTATTATATCGCATCATTTTATTATTTATTTTATGAGACATTTAGGAGTTTTTGTACCTTTATGAGTTTTCATGTTGACAACATAGAAGTATGCAACTCTAATTCAGCACATGGTGTCTACAACATAAATTTACATGCTACACCATTGTAGGCTTATCCTCTCATCATCACACTTACTTTTGTGCTTAATGGAGGATAACCCATATCTAGTGGACATGTGCTTGGTTGTATGACTTATCATGATGCTAATTGTTAGGCATACTAGATGCATCTTAGAGGCCTTTATATACAGGTGCTCCTAATGTACTTTCATTCACATTTAACTAAATACATATCAATATTTTGATCATACTCGTTCTGGTCTATAGTTGTGCTTGTGTTTGACTTCTTTGTTCTTGGGTGAATTTTTCCCTAAGGAAAATGCTTACAATATGTATAGATAAATAAATTTTGAAGGTGTCAATTACCTTTTCTACTCATTTTTCCATATCTTATTCAGTTACTTGAACTAGAATTGTACTTTGAAGTTTGTTAGTCACTTTTACTAATTACCTTGTGTAATGTGCATCCTTACTCAACTTTTTTGAGTTCTTAGCTATTTTAAAAGTGATTAAGTTGTGATATATATATATATATATATATATATATATATATATATATATATATATATATATATCTCCCTAGATAAGAAATTAGGTGCTTGATTTGTCATTCTACTCAATAAGGTTTCAAGTGGTGATTACAATGTGCTAGGAGTATCATTACTACTTTCTTTTTATGGGACTAAATAATTTGTATCTTTATACCCTCACTAGCCTCTTCTTCCTTCTGACTTTATTCTAAGCCTTAATCATGCTTTGGTTTCTCTACCAGTCACTCCTTTATATTCTTTGTCTTTTCTTTGTATTCAATTTGTGCCTCAAGTTACACTAATGAATTGGTCAATATAGTGATCTATTGTACAACACTTTTCAATTGTCTCTACAAATTGGTGTCTATGATTTGAAATATTAGGTGTGGTTGTTTGAGTGATTAAATGTGGCCACATCAAAATAATATTTGTGGTTTCTCCAAACCACACAAAATACTTTGGTCTTTTGCCTCACCACTAGAGAAATCTTTGACATTGTCACTCACTAAATTCCGAAAAATAAAATTTTATTGTTTACTAAAAGGTTCTTCAATAAAATAGATAGTTATATTCACTCCTTCTATTGTCACATCATGAACTAGTTTCTCAGGTGCATCAATGGTGATGTTATCCAATGGATTTATAGGGGCATTCTTGGTATCCATTATAGTATTATCTTGCTTTTCTACTATTGTTGAAGTTGATGAATCTAATATACCAAGTTTACTTAGTACTTGATATACTACTTGTTCAATTTCTATCATTATCCTTATTGATCTCATTTTCTTTTTGATAAGTGGGTGTGATTTCTATTTAATTCTCTCAAGTTGCTCATTATTTTCTATCATACAACACTTATGGATTGTTTATTTTATGAGCATCTTTTCTTCCTGTTTTACTTTGAGTCTTGATTAGTTCAACCTTTCATATATCTCATCTGGTAAATGTGCCATATAGACTAATTAGTGGCCTTCTGAATTTTATCATAAACTTTATAATAGGTATTTACAATTTCTCTTTTGATTTGGATCATAACTGTCATAAAATTTCTTTAATTTATTGAAGTTTCCATATATCATTATCAATTCATTCATTCTATCAATCTCTAGTTTTAAATTATTTTTCTTCTTTCCACTACTTGGCTCTATTTTATCTTCCTTATATTTATCTTTAGATGTCATCTTCTTATTAACTGGTGTAACTTTAGGCTTATATTGCTTCTTTCTATCAATCTAAACTATCTCAATCTTTGGTTTCTTCTTAGGTCCTGGGACAAATACCATTTATTTATCATCTTAAATTTCTTAGGATTTTTCTCCTCTTTTTCCTCCTTAATCTTTATCAATTTTTCTTGTACAAGAGATGGAGACATCCTTGTTGACCTTCTTGTAGCTACTATACATGTAGCCTAAACATTTTTAGTATTGATTTATTCCTCTACTATAGTATGAACTAATGTTTCTATAGGTGTATCAAGTAGGGGTGATGGTGTAACTAATTGTAGAATTTGTGATGTACTAGCTATTTTAGGGGTTCTAAGAGTAGCATCCATTACCAATGGTTCAACTAAAAAAAATTTGATTTCCCACTAGCTTCCATCTCTAAGGCTGACTATTTTATTTAAACAAACTCTTCCTTGGTCATCTTTGAATCCTTCAAGATGTCTTTCATCACATTGTCAAATTTTTTCTTTTCTTCCTTACTAGTTAGTTATTGTTGAGCTTCACTCAAAATTTCCTCATAGGTTCCTTAGATAACACTTTTCACATCAATGTCAAACTCAAAATTTTCTTTGGCATAACCCTCAATAAATTCTGTAGTCAATTCATATCCATATCACCCAACATACATGACTCTAGGCTCTACAAAGTCCAATTTTGATAACTAAGAGAGGGTAGGGGGAGTGGGCAAGTTGGTTATATTTAGTTATCCTAGGGTGCGAGTAGTGGATGAGTTAGTTATGTTTAGTCCCTTCAAACAATTTAGTACCAAATCAAACTTCATCAACATCAAAAAATTTATTCGGTGATACCATTCAACATCATAATTAACACTTATAATAAATTGATGCAAATTATTAGCTCACTCTTCATTTCTTTACTGAGTATCAACAATATAACTTTACTTTGACCTAGTTTTTAATGACTTACAGTAAAATGTAAATATCATGAAAGTCAACTCACAACATAACAACATTCATGCATATGACACCAATATCTTTAACATGGAAACCATATAAATGGAACAACCACATGGGACCAACAACCTAAAAGTTTCACTCTTCTAAAGTGAGCTCTATCAAGAGCTAACCTTGCTAAAGGTTTACATACATGTTGTAAGTGTGACTTTTTTAGAGGATTTTAACTAAAATATTATCTAGAACTTATCACTCCTTGATCCTACATAAAAAATGACCTTCTCTAAATGAATTAGAAATATCACTAATCAATGTTACCATTTAAGATTTCATATACATTTTAGGTCCACTTTATTAAGGGATTTGTTTTCATACAATGATTAGAAAGTAACCATTCAAATAATCTGTTAGGTTTATAACCAACTTCCTTGTTTAGATGTCTTAGATCTCTATTTTTCTTAGTCTCCTTTTGATCTATTTCTTTTGATCTTTGTCCAACTAATTCACTCCTTCTCCCTTTCAATTTTCACCTAATCTTATTTGATCTTCTCTCTACTCTTAAGGTATTCTTTGCTTCTTTCAGCTTCACCAACTTCACACTTGGATCTCCTTTCTCCAACAATGTAATCAACAACCAAAAACTTGCTCAGCTTCTCTTTAAATAGTAGTCTCTCTACTTCCATATTCTTGTAGATTATACCTCTTAACCACAATCATCAATCTCAAATTTAGTGCATTGAGTCACTTAGAAAATAGAACTTTTATATAACTTTGTGATAATCCTTATCCTTCCTTAATCTATATCATCGAATCTTCATTGTATTTTTCTAGTTGTTGAAGCTTTAACATACTTTGACTTTAGACTTTGAAATTCTCAAACATTCTTTATTTTCATCAAAATTTAATCTCAAATTCTATCTTTACAAACTTTTTCTTCCTGTTATTAGTTAGTGAATATAAAATTTCACTTAGGTAAGATATAACTCAATTAATACTAGACTTATAGGTTAACACTAATTCTTAACTTTCTTTGCCAACTTATTTGTGATAATCATAGTCACTCCATGTAGCTTGCATAGTACATTACATTACAAGATTTCACAATTATAAAAGAATCAAACCAAAATTATATTTTCACTTTCCAATCCATTCAAGTGCCTATTAAATATCATACTTATCAACTATATTATCAACATTCTTTCTTGAAATCCTCCTCAACAATAAAATGATATAGTACTCTACTAAATTAGCATAATGTCTAGCCAATTAAGACTTTGATATCGATGAAAATATAAGAACTAATATGACTCTTTTACATACATTCATAGAATTCTCAGTTACATCATTAGTTGAGGCTAACAATCTCCACCTTTTGCATTAACATAAGACTACATATTAGAAAGTATTACATAAGATAATCAAATGTATGCATTGACAAAAATGCAACTATTATCTCTCTGTCTTCATTTATAATATCTATAAAAATTTAATCATTAGGTGTAATCAATATGTATCTTTCATAGCAACAAACATCTTCAACATTTCTCCCTCTTAGGATATGACCACCTTCTGTTTAGCAATGCCATCATTTAATCTCTTTGGATAGTCTCTCCACACTTGATCTTTCTCTTTATTCACTCTCCCTTTTCTTATCCATTCTTACTAATTTTATCCATCTCATATATTTTATTTCCATCTTAGTCATTCATATTCTCCTTTTGACTTAATCTTACTTAATAATTTTCTCCCTTTTAACTAATTCTCTCTCCCTTTGACAATAATTCCAAAGGTAACTATTGTACCATCTTAAAATGGATGCACTTCCCTTTTAAGATCTTTTATCACCCTTTTCACTATGCCTTCTTTGGACCATGGATGTACCCACGCTCGATCTTCTTTTCTCCTATTATCTTCCTCTTTTCACCCTATTTCATCTGGTATCTACCTCTTCCTTTTGTGGCATCTAAGACCTGATCTCTGGGACCAAGTTAACTTGGATTGACCATTTCTAGATTATGTTGACCTAGGTTGACCTAATCCCCAATGATTTTAAGGCTTGGGGCCTAAAAGGCCACGCGGGTTTAATTATTTTTATTTTCCTCTCTTGTTAGGTTGTAGTGTTTTTCCACCTAGAAAAACACATATAACAAGACTTAGAGGCTTCATTCTTATATATCATTCAATAATACACTCAAGCAATATAAAATCTTTCTCTCAATTCAAAATTCATGATTATCAAGAAATTTTTAGGCAAGGATATTTCTATTGAAGGGTCCTTTGTGATAATTTCCTCTTCAATATCTAGCTTATTTTTGGCCATCAAGAAAGGAGATCTACATTGAAGAATTACATCATCTTCTTTAGTGATGCAAATTTACATCTATAACACTATTATGTGATAATGGTAGTGTTGGAAATGATTGAAAAGATCATGAATGAAGAGTAATGGAACTAGTAAAGAATTTTTTCAATCATTTTTTTTTTCATTGATGTCAAACTTGCTACTTGCAGGAATGACAATTGCTTTAGTAACCCAAATACTATCAATTGGTTGATTGACAAGGAGGTGGAAATCAAAAAGATGTAACTAGAGTACCTAGAGAAAGGTTGAAGTTTTGATGTTCTAATAAAGTATAAGGAACAACTAAGCCATTCATGAAATAGTGTATTGATGACATACTCTAAGACACAGAGGATGGACACACCAAGACATATCAAAGATCAAGAGCCGAGCAAGCTAGTTAGTGCTGAACAGATTCTTAGTTGAAGCCAAGAAAAGTTCAACTTAGTGTGTGCCAAGTGGTCTTCAGGTGCCAAGTAGTCTTCAGGTGCTGAGTGAAGATCAGGTGCTGAGTAGTAGAAAAGAAATAGGTGCCAAGTAAGTTTTCAAGTACCAAGCAAGATATAACTATCGAGTGATATTGAAGTGCCGAGTGAATTTCAAGAGGCGAGTTTCACAGAATTTCTTTAGGTGTTGAGCATCAATAAAATAATAATGTCGAGTTGCTGCATTATTTTGAAAATTGAAGATTTTCCAAATCTAACCCAACATGGTTGTTATCTAGAATTTTGTGAATAAGATAGAAGATAAGAATGACGAGCTAGTGGCACAAAACACTATGTAAAATGTTTTTGATGAATATAATTGGATTCTAGATGAAGTTTCTAGATAAGAGCAAGATATGGGATAGATACATTGTATCTTACCTAATCTATTGAAACCCTAAAGTTGGAAAGGGAGAATCGAGCAGGAAAGATATTCCAAATTTCTATTTAAGGAGTCATAAGGTCACGAAGCAAGAGGGATGGTCGAGTATGAAAGCATGAAGTACTGAAGAAGGTGCTAAGGTGGAAGAGAGCATAGATACTCTGCTTCGATAGGTGACCATAGATATGATTACATTGGTATGATGAGTAAAAAGACTTAAGGTGAGAAAGCTTGAGATGACAAGCTTACGGAGCTACAGTAGTTAAAGCCAAGCAAAGGATTGAACTAAAGTGTGATCTGTAAATCTGCAAGATATGTTGTAAGTTGTATAAGATCAAAAGCCATTATTACTACTCTCTAGCAATTGTGACATTTAAAATAAATCCTATGGACTTAGGTTTGTTTAATAGCCATGTTGTAAATCCTTTAACATGGTGAAATTCCAAGTGAATGTTCCAAAGTCCTTTAACCAGGCCCATTCCTAACAGTATGGTGAAATCTTCTAACAAGGTCACATTTAACAATGTGTTGTAGCCTTTAACATGGCAGATGATTAGAAGTGGTTGAAATCAATTGCACAGTTATTTTGTGGGTATAATCCCCACACCAGTTTTACCTTCTTATTCCTGGAGGGTTTCTGGGTTATCAAATTCTCAGTGTTATGGTGTGATGCATGTTTACTTTTGATGATTGCTTAATGTTCAAGTGCATGCATGATAATTTCAGTTATGTGCCATTAAGGATTTGTAGAAAAAGTATTATTAGGGCATTTGGACCTTGGATAACTGATTCACACCCCCCCCCTCTCTCAGTTATTCTAAAGAATTATAATAGGTAGGTTTGCTGAAAAGTGTGGAAATACCCTATATTCCTAATTCAAGACCTATAATACATTACATACAAAATTCTTATCGACAAGGCTTTTTGGCAAGGTGAATCCTAACATTTATCTTACCTTTTAGTCATTTACATTTACATGTATCTACTAGAATACTTTACAATAACTGAGGGGGGGAGGGGGTAAATTAGTTATTTAAGGTATAAATGTACAAATAAATTTTTTAGTACTACAACTTCTTCTTATACATGCATTGACCATTCAATACATTAAACATATACATATTGTTGTCCTATGTCAAAATAACTTTGCAAAAATGTAAACATGTAAAACTAGAAAATCAATCACACATTTTGACACAAAGATTTTATAGGGAAACCCAATTTGGGAAAAACCACTAGTAACATGCTAACAATTTTTCACTCTTCTGAAGTGAGCTTTGTAAGGAGACAACCATGTTAAAGTTTACAAAGCACACTGTTAAATGTGATCTGGTTAAAGGATTTCAATCACCCTATTAGGAATGAGCCTTGTTAGAGGAATTTAGATCATTTCATTTGAACATAATCAATTATGGTTAATTCCTTAACTTAGGAATTGACCAAGGAAAACCCTTGTCCAACCTCAACCACAAAACCCTTCTTTTTTGTATTTATTTACAAGATACCAGTTAAAGCTTACAGATCTAGAACCTACTCTTTGGAACCTTTTTTTAGATGTTTTTTATAGAGTCTTCAAACTACATTAACCTAGATGTAAGGTGCCCTTCTAAGTTGACCTAGACCTTTAGTCCCCTTGATTTTTGGGTTTTGTTCCTTTTTTCATTTTATTCTAAAATGTGCATATGGATATTCAGAAAAGAGTTTAGATCCATGACTTTTGGAGTTAAAATACATATTTCTCTATGCATTTCAAGGAGAGTCTTTTATCTTTAATTTTCCTTCATATCTTTATGCTAGATATATATCTTAATTGGGCTAATTATCTACACATAGAATCTAGATTTACTTTATTTAAATAATTCATTTAATTTTATATACACATTATCCTATAAGGGATAACGAGTGAATTTCCTTGTATTGCATTCTCCTTTATAATCTAAATTTAGTATTAGAACCCTTCTTCCTTTAGGTTCTAGCTAATCCAGTTTGGATCATAAGTGGAATTATATTTGAAAATCCCCTCTTCCCCTTGCATACATATTTTCATGGCATAGTGGCCTAGATTTAGGGAGACCTACAACTCTATTAATGTGCCTCCCTTTCCCCCTATAAAACTATAAGTTTGAATGTGAAACTTATAAAATCTCTTTGTTATCCTTGTTCATTGGTTGTACTATTTACATTAGTTTCATCATAGTCATTCTCAAAACTTTAGGAAATTCCTAAAGAGTGAACTTTTGCATCAACTGCACAAAGATTTTCTTCTAATTCATGAATTGATGCAACATGCATCTTTACTTAGTGTATTTTGGATAGGGGAAGGAACCCCAATTTACCTCTAAGATACTTTAAAAATATCCTTGGGAAATGATGTAGTAAATATATCTACAATTTTCCCTTTAGACTTCACATATTCAAGCCTAGCTTATTTCTCTTATATATCTCTCTCAAGTAGTAATACTTGATCGATTTATGTTTCTTCTTTGCATGCATCACTAGATTCCTTGATATATTTATCAGAGTAGTGTTATCACAATAAATGGTAATGGTCTTAGTTATGTTGTCTTGCATACCTTCCAATAGTTTCTTAATCCAAACAATATTTGAATAATTAATTGTAGCAGCAACATACTTAGCTTCTGTAGTAGATTGGGAAATGCAACTTTATTTCTTGCTTAACCATATTATCAATATTTCTCCTAAAAAGAAAGCTCCACTACTTATGCTTTTCTTATCATCAACATGACTACCCTAATCAACATCAATATATCCTTTGAGAGTAAATTTATCATCCCTTTCATACCATAGTAAAAAACCTTTAGTTCCTTTTAGATATTTGAGTATCCTCTTGAGAATAGTCATATGTGTGAGGAAAACCTTGCAATAATTCCAACATCATGTGCAATATCTAGTCCACTTTGCACAATATATTGTAATTTTCCAATCATTTATCTATATTGTGTTTTTTCTACATTTTTAGTAGTGTCTTCCTTTGATAATTTTAATCTAGTCACCATAGGTGTACCAATTAGTCTAGACTCATCCATTTCAAATGTCTTCAAGATTTCCTTTACATAATTACATTTAGGCACATATATACCATTCTTTGTTTGATGAACTTGTAATCTAATGAAAAAATTAATCTCACCAAATGTAGATATCTCAAATTCCTTTCTCATTTGATCAGAAAATGACCTACATAAAAAAACATTCTCACCAAATATAATGTCATCCAAAAATATTTTAGAAATAAACATCATTTCATCATATTCAATTTTCAAATACAAATTATTGTTCCAATGTTAATTAGTAACTGTGTAACATTTCATACCATGATCTCAATGCTTGTTTAGTCTGTATAATGTCGTGTTCAATTTTAAAGATATGTTACTCTAATCAAGTTTAATGAATCCATGGTTGTTCAGTGTAGATTTCTTCTTCAAGCATTCCATTCAAAAAATAGATTCAACATCCATTTGATATACTTTGTGCTGACATTTTGGCTAGATCAGATGTTTTGATGTTGTCATTTATGGAAACATATCAATCATGTAAAGTGAGAAGAGCATGAAGCTGAAGTTATGGCAGATAGACTTAGAAAATCATCTAAGTCCTATACAATATATTTGGTAGAATACTGAGATTTTTTATTGGTGAGAATTATAGGCATATTATGGACACATATAAAGTTAGGAATGGCTACCTAAGGATGTGATGGTGATTTGTGCAAGTTCATAGGATAGTACAGTTAGAACAGATAAAGTTACGATGAATTTTTCAATTACAGTAGTATATAAGCAGAACAAAGCATGATAAGGAAATGGGTATTTTGGGTTAGAATTTTTTTATGAAATAATCATGGATGACATCCTAAATGTTAAATCTAAGTGAGAAAAAATAAAATTTATATTTTAATAAGTGTATAAATGCATGAAGGCGTACAGAGTAGATATTTGTTGATTAGCAAGCTATAAAGGAAGATTTCTAAAAGCAAAGTTACGAGTGAGTAGTGCAATATTGATGTAATATTTATGAGATATGAATTATGATGTATGATCAAAGGAATGTGAATTTTGAAAAATTTTTGTGAAAAGCATCAAAGGAAATATTAGATATTGAAGACATCAACAACAAAATAGATGTTTTTGTATTTATCTATTTGTATTGAAGAACTTTATTTTACATTGCACGTTTGGATAGTAGGCTCATCTAGCATACATTTTGTAATTGCATATAACAACTCCTAATACGATTGGTGCTTCTAACAAGGCCTAGTCCTCTAACAAGGAGTGAGACACTATACAGATATAATTTTCTCCTAACAAGGTTAATATCTTTAATAACAAGATACTTTTGATTAGTAGATTACTTTGTGGGTATTGTTGGAAATGTAGAGAAGACTAGGTGACTGAAAGGGTGGGGGTGAATCAAAAACCAATAAAACTTTAACTTCAATTCACCAATTAAACCTTCATACACTAATTTGATGTAATTGCATGCATGAAAGACTAAATAAAATGAAATATACATAACGGTTGGCACAATATTTGGTAACCTAGAAACCTTCCCAATAGAAAGTAAAACTAAGGTGGGGATGATACCCACATGCGTTACTATTGCACTAAAAATTTGGCATGTTAAGGCTTACAAATCATCACTTTTGGTGATATTCCCTAGGAGGAGTAATAAGGATTGTTAGGTCCACCTTGTGAAAGGATTTATACAATATAATGATGTATGTACTCGGTTAGGATATTCTACATAAGACTGTTAAGCCCACCTTGTTAGAGGATTTGATTGATGCACTTATTAGGATGAACTAGTAGCTAATCTCTTCTCTACAACTTGGTTTATTGAATGAGATGCATTTGATGTAAAATGAGCACTTTAATGTGATGGATGGGATTGTGTTTTTCCTTATATTGATTGTAGCCTTAAAACTTGCATGTTCTTCATTTTCCCTACTCATTTAGATATGACAATATATCTCTCATATATACCAATAAAAATAATTACCTTCTGGAGTCAGCTACAATATCATATTAGACAATCTTTACTAAGTTGGCTCACTAAGAACACTCAAGTTCAGAAGTGCACTTGGGTGATATTGTGACACTCGGTAACATAGTGAACTTGAAAAATGTTGGCACTTAGTTGACACTAGTGTATGGTCCACATTGATCCCTTAGGAGTAGGTGTAAATTTGGTTAAAATTGATGAGTCGATAAACATTATAGAGCTCAGTTGACACTATAACAATTCAGCTAGAATTGAAGCTTTGTCCACACTACTATTCCTTCTATTTTGTTAACATGGCTAGCTTGGTTGACATTGTCTTTTACTATTTCTTATTTAACACTTCATGCTAGTTTGGTTGACACCATTTGAAAGGTTAGCACTTCATGCTGGCTCAATTAACATTGTCTACAAGGTTAACTTTGTGGTGCTTGGTAACAATGCAACCAACCAGATGACTAAATGTTTTGGCACTAATTGAAAAATACTCTAACCATAAGGTCAACAATCTCTCCCTTTAGCATTACTAAAAAAAACACTTATCATACCAAAAATATGAATACTCAAAATAATGAGTCAAACCCCTTATTAATATGCTACAATTTGTAGCTCAGTTTTGATTGTTGTGCTAATACTCGGCTGACACTAACTTTGCTTTTGATTTTTCAAAATTATATTTGTAGCTTTGATTTATATTAAGGTAAAAAAAAGTTTTGAAGGGACCTAAGACCCTTTAACAAAAGGAAAATATCAACATTAAGAACAAGCTAGGTTTTATAGGGACCTAAAACCTAGAGTGAAGCAAAGAAAGTAAAAATTAGGTTTTACAAGGACCTAACACTACAAGTTTAAACCAAATACACCCAGGTTTTACAAGGACATAAAACCACAAGTTTAGACCAAACACACCCAACTCTTACAAGGATCTAAAACCTATAGTTTTAAATAGAAAGCTGAAAAATAAAAAATAGAACCATCAAAACCACCTAGACCAACAACCAGCACAATCGTGATCATGACCAACACCTACAATAGTTCCTTGATGCTCTTCTCCTCCTCCTTGTATAGTTATACATTAATCTAGATAATATTAATCATGGAAGGAGTAGGGACCTCAGGAGCATCAATGTTCTTTTTCCTCATTCTCTTACTAGACTCTCTTGGACTTCTCACCATAGCAGTATCTAGAGACATGATCTCGTCATTTCTTTTTTTGCCCAGACTAGTTCTTGTAGCACAAAAAATGGAAGTGACCTACTCCATTCTCTACCTACTTTTCTTAATAAGTTGACAAAGTTTCATCTCATAATCCTTTAGTTTTTCAAGGATGTTAAAACAAGTTTGTCTAGGTGGGCTCTCATAAGATGTTCATGGTCTAGCTCTTTTTGAATGGCTCCAAATTTTTTCTTGATCACCATGATTTCATTTTATAGCCATGAGTTTTCTTGTAGGGATACCTCCACTTTAAGTTTGGCAGTATGAAGAAAAGAGAGCTTCACATGGTGAGTCTCATCCCTCTTACCTTCTTTAGTCCTAATCAAAGTTTAAAAGCTATTGTTATTGACATATATGTCAATGTTAGCATCTTGCTTCTCCTTAAACTCTTCTTCTTCTTCTTACTCAGGCTATTCTCTTTCATAACAAAGACATTACCCTCATTGTTCTTGTTTGTGTCAATGTCCATTTTCTCCTCACTAGATTTGGTATTAGGAGGAGAAGAAAAACATTATCTTTCCCCTCATCATCCTTTAAAGCTTTAGATCTAGTAGCAGATTCAATTTTACTATCTTCACTTTCCTCCACTTTTTCCTTACCAGTTGACATGCCATTACTTTTGGAATAACCTTCTAGGTTCAAGCTAAGGTCTCTCATTTTTTTCTTATTTTCATCCTTAATAGAATTCTTAGAATCTATCACTTCCTTAATACTCTTCTTTTTAATCTCCTACATGTGACCCTTTTTAGTGCTCTTACTATCACTAGTACCTTCCTCACTTTTACCCTTTTTCTTTGAGGGTTTATTACTAGACACTTCCCTTTTTCTCTTCAAAATTGGAGAGGATTTAACAACCTTATTTTTATAATACTTATCGATAAGAAGGATTAAGCCCTTGTGGAGCATAGGATGATAATCCTTCTTCCTATGTGCTTGGAGGCTTTGTATCAGAGATTACTTTAGGTATCTTTGTTGTATACATAGATTCCTATTGAATAATTATATTTCCCCCTTTGATTCCTCACATACTATATCTCCTCCTTTTATACATATGTATATGTATACTATTTTCTATATATTCCCCCTTGTTTTTGAATCAAATGCTAAAACAATACATATCTACAAGGTAATACCAAAATGTGAGGAAATCACTATATACCTTCAAAATTAGAGACATGGTTTTGTCCTAATTTTCTTGAAAAAGTTTTGATGCATGAAAAGCTATCTAAAGTTTAGCTGACAATTCCATCATATGATTAGCAATAGAAAAGTTGTTATCATGGATTAATATCTTTGCATGAATAATGTGTTTTTGCATTACATCCATGTTAGGAATTATCATACTCTAAACTTCTGATAGTGTAGCCCTAATTATTGCTTCTTCTCTCAATAACTCTATCTACAAGTCAACTAGATACCTAATCATAACTAGATGTGTTGAGCTAGTACTTAGGTCAAGTGACAACTGGTTTGCACTTGTCTTCCAATCAATATCGATCTTTGACAACTTGTCTCTAATTTTCTTGGAAAAATTTGCAATATCACTTAACTTTACAAATAAGAAAAGAACATTATTTATAGTTCTCTTAAGAGAAATAAGAATAGCAAACAATTCCACTTGATCTATGGAAATCTTCTTTGCCACACTATCCAATACTTATTTCTCAAAAAAAAAATTATGCCCTTTATAGTATCTTTTTTTGGCCATTCAAATCTTCATTAAACTTGTGAACTATGTCAATAATTTGGTCTAAGATAGTTTTCTTCTCATCAACTTCAATACTTAATGCATCAATAAA